>LVYW01000005.1:855093-1004188 GCA_001630435.1 Sporothrix globosa
AAAACTTAAAAAACGTGTAAAAAATACTATAATAAAAAAATATCAACTTAAAGTCTGAATTTGAAGTAAAAGATACCGTTTTATTATCGACGTAAAATTTTAAATTATAAGTCATTAAAAAATATAACACGTAAGTTTATTAAGTCTTCTAAAGTTATTAAAGTAATAAACTCATGAGTATATATATTAATATTATTGTAAACATATAATCGTATATATAATACTTTTTTAATTTCTTTTTTAAAACCTTAAAAGTCTCGATTAAAAGATTTAATATATAAATACCGTTACTCATACTTTTGTTAAAAAAAAAACTTAAAAAAAAACTTAAAAAAGTAAGAAAAGTAAATTAAATAATATTATTATTTAAATTCGATTAACGACTTTGCATAAATGTACGAACGTAATATATAAAAAGTGTTTATATAAAATAAAATAAAAAGATTAAAAAATAACCTAAAGTAAAAATATGAAGTAATATACTCGAGTCGTTTAAATATAAATTTTAATTTAAAAGATAAACTTAATACGTTAATTATTACGTTTCGTACTTTAATGGTTTATATTTATTAAAATAAAAAAAACTTTATAACGTTTAATATAAACGGAAAGAGTTTTTAACGAGTTGTTTAACGGTTAATAAAGTTTAAAAATTTTTAATTACTTTTAATAATATAAATTATTAAAGTTTAAACGAAAATAAGATCGTTTAAAGTTCCAACTATTATTAGTAACGATAAGTAATATTTAATACTTAAGTATATACGACTTAAAACTTTATTATTATATTATTATATATAATTCGACTCGACGTATCAACAAAACTAATAATTAATTAATAAGAACGTTTATAGTTAAATAGTAATAGTAAATTAATAAAAAAACTTTGTTAACGATTAATAAAAAGTTATACGATATCTCGGTATTAAAGCCGTTTATTAAATTAATAATTTTAATAATAAACCGTAACGTAACACCTATGTTTATTATTATAAACGTCGACGTTTTTTTATAAGAGTAATAATTTTTTTTCTACCGTTAATATTTCGTAATAATACTTTTAATATATTAAAAGGTATAATAAAACGAGTCGTTACGTTAAGGAAATACGTAACGTATATATATAATCATTATAAGGTTATAAATAAGTAGTCACTAATAAAAAGGGCCAAACGAGAATACTAAGTACGAAGACGAAGGTGGGATTCAATTAGTAACAAGACTAAGTCTTACCCTTCTATCCTCCTTTTAAAGGGATAAGAGGGTCGTTATTTATTAAAAAGTTTTAACTTAGTTTGTATATACGACTAGTTAACGTGTCGACGGCGTCTCTTAAACGTTACTTATTAACGGTTAATAGGTGGCTCGAAACACGTAACATGTTTATTTATTTAAAATAAGTAAACGATCGTAATAATTATCCCCCCTTTCGGTAAACTAGTCTTTTAATCTAAAACTAACTTCGTTTACTAGTTTTTTACGTTTCGTCAGATTATTCCGTATTTATTGGTTTATTATAAGTTACGTAAAAGTATTAAACGTTTATTTTTATAACTTTATTTATTAACGTAAGGTTAGTTCTTTATATACTAAAACCGGTATTATAGTTATTTACTTACTAGTCCCTTTCGTTACGCCGTATACTCGTTTATTTAACCTTTACGGGATACGAAAAAGTGTCGGGTACTTTTTAATTACGTATTTTTATTTATTATAAACTATAACTATTAAGTGTTCTCGTAAAATAAAGACGTATACGTTATTATTAAAAGTTGTTTTATTATTTATTATTTATAGGTCGGCCCTTTTCGTTCTTTCTTTATAAATTATTTAAATAAGTAACTCTTTCCTTTTTATTTAAATAAAGGACTTTTTTTATAATTCGTTTAAGTAAATAACTTTTTTTAATTAAAGTATAAACGAGTAGTTACCCGGTTAAAAATTAAGGTCGAATTCGTTCTTTTTTAAACCTCCCTTTAACGTAATATTATTTTAAATTCTTTAACTCTTTTTTAATATCTCGTTAACGTTTTTTAACACTTCTTTATTATTATTTTACTTACGTATTTTTATTTATTCGTTTATTACTCGCAGGGTTACGAATTAATATATTAATTGTAATATCGGGTTATATTAATATTAATTAATACTAATGTAATACATTACTTGTAATATCACGGTATATTGATATTACGATTAATATATTATAGTAATATACGCGTATATTAATATTATAATTAATATATTAATTGTAATATTTGGTAATATTAATATCACATTAATATATTATATAATAATTTAATATGGTATTTTTTATTTAACTTATATTTTAATAAATTAAAAACCCTTGTTATAATTTAATTTATATTTTATTAAATTAAGTACACTACTTATAAACTAGTTTATATAAATTAAAATATAACTATATACTTATATACCTATATTAAGTTACTTAATATAAATAAATGACCTATACGCGTTAATTATATAACCTCTACGAATTTATTAAAAATCTAACTAATTACTTGATTATAAATTAACGTTTACTTACTAATAAATTTATATAAATATATAAATATATAAATTTTATAAATTAAAACCTAATAAAAGTTGATATTTATTAACTTTTTAATAAAAGTAATAAAAACGAAAAGAATAAAATACAGGAAATAAAAAGTAACCTATTAATTTTTTAATAAATAAATAAGTTAATAAAATATTACGTTTACTTCGAATATAATTACGAAAAGCCGTAATCGGTTACTACTTAATATGGTTAAATAATTAGTTTTATTAAAATACTAAAAGGTTATATATATTAATGAATTAAATAGGTTAGTTAAGGAGGAAGATAACGACGAAGAATAACATATAATATAGTTTTAAATAGTTTATAAAGATATAAATTATATTATAATTAATATTTACCTATATTAATATTATTTGTAATATATTACATTAATATAACGCGATATTAATATTAATTGTAATATATTAATTTAATATTCGACGGAAAAAATATTACATTAATATATTACAATTAATATTCACCTATATTAATATTAATTAATATTACAATATTACATTAATATAATATTGATATTAAATATTACATATTAATTTCGCAACCCTGATTATTAATACTTCGTTTTAAAAAGTAAAGAAAATTATTAAATAATATAAAAATGATTAATTCAAAATTGTAATAAATTAACGAAAGATACTTGATATATAAGAAACCTTTAGTTTATTCATAAGTATTCGTATAAGTATAAACTCGTTTTTGGGTTTAAAAATTATCATATATTCCGTAACAAAAAGGTATAAACATAATATATTAATAAACAAACGGTTAAAAGTAAAAATAAAAAATCATATTTAAACGACTTATTATCGAGTTGATTTTATTATTAATTTTTTTTAAAAAAAAAGCTATAAGAAAAGTGTAAAATACGTATTATAAATATCGTTAAACAACTCGTTTTTGCAATTAAAATATGACGATACTAAAAAGGTATTTTAAACGAATTAATAAACGACTTTCATTAATAAAGTAATTATAAGAATACGTAAAAACGTCATTTAAAGAAAAAACGAGTCGTTTACGATTTAATAATAAAAAGTAAACGATATTAGTTGTAATTTTAATACTCTTAATGTAATTAATAACGAAAAAACTATAAAAAGTCGTAAATTAAACTAAAGCCTAGTTTATTAATATATATAATTAAGTTGTAATCGAAAGCCACGAACTAAGTAACTTAACTAAGTCACGTGTTCTTAAAGTGACTAGTCCCTAGCCACTCCTTAACGACACGTTAACGAGAAGCCATTCTCTTTAAATAAAAAGGCCCCCTTCTTCCTTTTGGGAAGAAGGGCAAGAATTGGTCTTTGTTCAAAAATACACCTACCTTCGCCCTCGACTACGTTACTATCCTTTAACTATTATTATCGTGACAAACCTATTCAACGTACATTATAATAATTATAATATATTATAATTAATATATACTTATATTAATATTACACGTGATATATTATATTAATATAGCGTGATATTAATATTGGTTGTGATATATTAATTTAATATTCGATGAAAAAGATCATTATATTGATACATTACAATTAATATTACAATATTACATAGTACATATTAATTTCGCAACCCCTGTATTTACCTACCCGCGGACAGCCATGGAATCATGGCACACCCGACTCGGTATTTGAACATTCCGAGTCATGGAACAAGAGGCGAGATAGTAAAAGCTACGCACATATCGGGTGACACAAGCGAGATGGAAAGCGACTTGGATCTGGTGACGACGAAGTGACAGTACTACGAGAGGTTCTGTCTGGCCAGGGAGCTCACAAGCCAAATTGGCAACATCACATTCCCACACAACCTGACCTGGTCAAACTTCACCGACCATATATTTACCCAACAGTCTGCTACGAACCCGAGAACCCGCAAGTTGGAAAAAGGGGTTTGACAGCCCGTTTTCGAAAGTAGTAGCCATTTTTGGTTGTTCTCCTGACCATAACTTCGGCGGAGTTTATTCCACCTGTCTTCATGGACGCCTCACCCCGCCTTGATATGGACCTGACGGTGCCGGAAAGGCGCCTTGTCCTCGCCGCGTCAATTTCATGGCCACGGTTCTCGTTCATATTGACATTTCTTCTTGTTTTCCTTGTCATCTTCGAGCATGTGCTCGGCACCCCTGCAGAGATAACCTGCTTTTCCGACCGCCATTATTACAGTGTCTGGTTGAATAGTACCGACTGGATTCCATCCAGTCGCGAGTGGAACGTACCAGTGTACAGTTTCTTCCGTCGTCACATCTATAACGCCAGTCGTCCTCACACGGAGAAAAACATGGCTACTGTCATAACGTTCCCGGTCAGTGCCGTGGGTCGTGAGATTGTCCTCGCGTGCATTACGAAAAGGATTCGAGGCTATGGTTTTATCTGCAAAGTTACTTCTGCTCCCGATTGTCGCAGTGCAGCGAACGCACTGGGTAAGAGGGAAGAAGACACTTAATAACGTGCGTTTTTAGTGCTCCTTGGTCACGGGGCTAAGTCTGGTAAGCCACCATCGAGGACCTGCCACATGGCCCAAAATTACGCATCCGCCGCCCCGGTATAACTTGAGTTGGCGCTGACCCGGACAGATATTTTTTCTTTATCTGCTTGTTGAGTCAAACATGAAAGCCGAGTTTCATGTATGCTGCACCATCGTACTCCGCGCACCGCCGCCGTATCGTGGTAACGGATACGACTAGGAATTCTAGCGTAACCTGTGGTATCGAGTTTCGTCCCGTCTTTGCAGATAAGGGACCTTCCTGTAAGGCCCAACCCAATGTAATGTATTATTGCTTAGTGATTGTATACTTCTGTTACTAGTTCAAGTTAAGGTGACTGAGCACGTGCGTTTTCATGTAGGGGACCTGACGTAAACGGTGAGGATTTGATGCGGCGAGCACAATGCAGACGTGTTCGGACCATTGCTACAATTTGTAAAAAATCCAATAGGCCACGGTCTTTGTTGGTCGTTTGCTGTTCTCGTTATCATCATTGAGTATTCGATATACCTAAACCAAAACACCATCCTGATCCCGATACGCAACCAAAGGAAAAAGTCGGCTGTCGCAAAAAGCTGAACTGGCTCGCGTAAGACTTATCAAGACCGCCTCAGGTATAGTATCAGTCATTACAAATTCCAAAAAGAAATGAAATGGGGGCGCGGAAAATGTGTCAAAACCAGAAGTAGAATGATATAAAACGGATAGAACAGCAGTGAAAGGGCATGCGGTACGGTTAAACACGAGCAAAATATGATTCAATAAGCAACATCAAAGCGGTGATCTAAATTAGCTCCTGACATGGAGATACGCCGCATGTGGGGAGGAGTACTGGTTGCTTGAATGGTGAACGTTGGAATAGGCGATGTCTTCATCGGAGAAACGCTTTGCTTGGTAAACGTGCTCCGGGGAGAAGTTTGGGGCGACCTTCACCTTGCTGAAGCCGGGCTTTCTGGACCCTGTGGTTGGCAGCGAGTGATGAAAATGGACGTCATCTGATCTATAAAGCGGCATTTTTGGCGTTCGTGACAATGGCACAACATCGTCAAGTGTATGATGTAACGTACGGCGGGCTTGCGGTAAAGGCCGCCGCGCACGGGAGTCGTCTTCGTATGCGTCAAATGAACCTCTGCGGCGTCGCTCCGATTTCGATATGTGACGGCCGGGTTCCGCTAGAGGAGCGGCAGGTGCCGCTGGTGGCGGGTGTCGTGAGTAGTCCATAGTCGATGCGCGCGATAAATTTGGCACACGAGGAATCGACGAGTTGGACATGTGCAAAGCACCAGCCGGCGAGGTATACGATTTTGAAAGCCGCGGAGGCCTGAATTCTGGCATAGCCTCGTAGTCTTCGACTTCGCCATCGTCGGAGGTGACTCGGGCGCGGAGTTTCTTTTCATCCTGCGAAGGCCGTCGTGGCCGAGGCGAGTCTCCTCCGTGCCAAGCTTGGTCCGGGTCAGGAAAGTTGGCGTTGTACGCGATATTGTCGGGAGGATGAGAGCCACCGGATTTGCTTCCTCGCCTCCTTGCATTCACCATGTAGTTTGCGGCGTATTTCATTTTTTCAGACGTTTTATCCGCGTTCAACTCCGAGCGCGGTGATACATCGCGGCGGGTCGACTTGTCGCGGCGAGCACTATCGGCGTACTTACCCCCCCCAGCACTCGTCGTAGCAGCGGCACCAGAAGACGATGCTTTCTTCGAAACACGATGTTCTTCGCCAGAATCATCAGTCACCTCAACATAGATAGGTTTTCTTGAGTGAAACTTCTCCTGCTGGTCTTGTCGTCGAGACCTGTCTCGGTCACGCTCCTTCTCGCGTTTTTCTTTCTCACGTCGGATTTTGTCTTTTCGGTCATCCTTTTCGCGGTCGGAGCGGCTTCTACGGTCACGTTCCCTGTCCCTCTCCCAGTCTCGATCCTTGTCTTGTTCGCGATCACGCTCCCTCTCGCGCTCCTTCTCATGCGTTGATTCATGGGTTTGATGCTCGTCATCGTCCCTCCGCCGTCTTCGTTCTTCTTTGAAGTCTTCACGAGGTTTCTCATAGCTTGCAGTGCGGCGTGCGCGATGTCCTTCGTCATAAGGCGCTTTCGTTCTAAGTGGGATATCACGATCCCACGAATGAGAGAATTGATGGCTAGCACTTCCATAGGGAGAGAACGGTGACGTCGGAGGGGGCCCAGGTTTGAAAGACGGGGGTGGCTCGGCGGTTCGTATGTGAGGCTCGTTGTAGCTTTTTGGCGATGCCCGGGCAGTCGCAGCCGGCCGACTCATGCCACGAGACAGTTCATCTCGAAGGCGATTTAGTTTAGCGTCTTCGTCGTACTCTTTCCGTTTATTGTCGTCGCCCAGAATCTCGTAGGCTTGCTGTACACGCTGGAACTCGTCTTGTTTGGCTGCTTTCAAGGCTGGATCCTGGACCTTATCCGGATGACACTTCAAGACTAGCTTTCGGTACGCAGTTTTGATGGTCGCAAGGTCCGCGTCTCTACTGACACCGAGAGCCTTGTATGGATCCGTTGCGAGGGACATTTTCAGATTATTCGAATCAAGTGGTGGTGGTGACAGATATTTTCTGGTGAGGTTTTCAGTACCAGTGGCTCTTCGCAAGCAGCTAGGCGAGGCCGGATGGTCTGTGTGAGGGAGTGAGGTGGAAGTCCAACGGGCACTGCCAGCGCGCCGAAGGAAAAAAAATAATAGATGACAAGAAAAGTCGGATATGCACCAAGGTAACGCTTAGCGCACCAAGGAGGAGTGAAATGCGAAGAAAAGAAAGACGTAGGAACTCATAAAATGATTGAACGTTAAGACGTTGTACGGCGGATGGTCTATCAGAAGATCGGAGAAGCAGTCCAGGTGGCAAGAGAACGCCGAGGGTGCCTGAAAGCAATTGCTCGGCGGCTAGACCATGTGGCAAGCTGGCGAGGGACGAGATGCTGCCCATCCGCGGGGATCAATCGAAGAAATAGCGATGAAGGATCGACGTCTGTTGTTGGACGAAGGGGAGTGGTGGTGATTAGTGCGAGCAGCTCCGTAGAACTCGGGCCTGTTGTATCACGAAACCTTGGATCGGGGCGAGAAGCGTTACGGCCGCCAGCGACCGAAAGACAACAGCCGAAGAATCGCTCTTATCGAAAGCCGATTACGGCTGGCATATAGCTCCCTGATATCGGTTGGAGCTGAAGAACAAGTTATGGCGAAGAACGAGTTTTATTGTGAAGCGGCAAAGACCATAAGGTCTTCTTTGCAGAGACGGCCGTCAACTTACAAGTGGAGGCACTGGTCGAATAAAACAGAATCGTAGAGGAAATATTTGGAGAGAAGGATTTGATGAGAAGTAAAGTAACGGATAAAAAGAATGAAGAAATGGAGCGCTGAGCAGGGCAAATGAATGCCTGTTGTACACAAGCTTGAGTGAGAATGAACACGAATAAGTGGATGACTGGGAATGTGAGAGAGGACACGGCCTAAGCAGGATTAGGGGAGAGACGAAACGGAAAGAGGATATGAAGAAATGAGAACGATGTCGACAACAATACCAATGACAACAACAGACCACTTTTGAGCGAGACGGGAGGGGGACGAAGGGCAAGGATCGAAAGAGTTGGCGGTGTGTTGGCGAGGTTGTGGAGCGTCCAGGGTGTGCATGGCGGGGAGATGGGGGGTGAACATGAAGGAGGGGCGAGAGGGGAGGGGATAGACGGAAAGGCCCAGTGGGAAAGCAGGAGGGTAATGGGCCTGGCCATGCCACTGCAGCAAGGCAATTCAGGGCGGCTACCGTTGGGCAACCTGGCTCGTTGGCAATTGCGGAAGCGAATTGAAAAACGGCGCGAATTGTGTGCTCTGGGTGATTTAGAGCGAGTGTGGCAGTGCGGGAGATGACGGCCGAATAATTGCAATAAATAATGGTTGGAGACGCACAGCGAAGGTGCAGCGAGGTTGCAGCAAAGCTGCAGCGAAGTGCAGGGAGAAGTTCATGGAACAGGACCACAGGCAAGCACCAAAAGGACAGGAAGTGAGACTGTGCGAGGCAGACACTGTCATGGGCGTTTGGTTTCGACCTAGCGACTTGCCCACTGTACCCGCCTGAGGCGCGCGACATCATCTGGGTGTCTAATGACAGAGGACACATTCAAACTGCACACATAAGACTGTCGTGCAGAGCCCTATCTGAAATACTTTATCGTGTACGAGAGTTGTGAGTCCGGGCAATATACGTTATGATGTGCTTCGTTTATAGTACGGTGCCCTAACTGGTGTGTGGCTAAAATTCCTCATCATCCATTGATGTGCAGAGCTGGTTGACCGTGGGACTATCCGCGCTGCTGACTACGGCAGATGTTATGCGGCTTCGTTGGTACTGTCCGTGTGGTGTCTGGGATTAACTGTCTTGACAGGCATCTTCACAGACGGGGAGGTGCAAGTCTACCACGATTGGTTTATGCTGCCCCTTGCCTCCAATTTGCGGATATCTTGTGGCCGTGATGGCACAGTTCACAATACACAGCTGCCGTGGCTGACACCCACATGGCCTTCTCCATATCGAGGTGACCTGCCGGTGTGAGCTGCCGCGTTGACAATCGACATCTTTTTGCCCGAACCTGGATCATCCCATCGTTCAACCAATGCACTGTTAGTCGTGGCACCCCAGCGCACCCACTCGGCACCACGGCCCTCGTGGACATGACCGCAAACAGCCAGCCGTGGCTGCACACGCTGAGGCGCGTACAACAGCGCCGCGCAACCCATTGACCGACTGCGCGTTGCCGACCAGTCACAGCGTGACAGTGGCGGAGTGTGGGTCACCAATATGTCTGCGTAGACTGGGATTTCCGACCACAGTGCGTGGCCAGTCAGCCGCACAGGGTCTGCGGCTTCTGCAACGGGAGAGCTCAGGGGGCATCCGTCGACCACTGGCTGGTAGGACAATGCCCAATTGCCATCCCGAGGACTATACGGGGAGCCAAACACTATAAAATTAGTGCGGGGGCCCTCATTGCTCTGTAGGCGAATGTCGGCGGACTCGTGGCATAAGTATGTTATTGTCGGGCTGGATTTTAGCAGTGGTCGGCACTCCTCGGGGTGCTGGGTTACCTGGTTGTTGAACCGGTTACCGTGGTGGGCGTAAAATGCTCTACCTAGGGCGACGTCGTGATTCCCTATGCAGTGCTCCAGCGTCAGCACGACGGTTGACAATGGCAAGCATCCGCTGTATAATACTGAGCAGGGTTGCCCATCGTCACCCATTCACCGAGTGATTTAACATACCTGCGACGACTATTTTACATTCAAAGTCTGCACTTTCAAGCCAGGAAGCCGCTCGAATGAGCTCCGCGTGACTCCCTTGGTTTGTCAGGTCGCCGGCATGAATCAGCACGTCGCCTTCGGAAGCTTCACAGTACTGTTATGGATATCTGAGATACAGACGATGAGAGTCCTCCGTGTGGCTCCTGGTTTTGATGTTGGAAGCACGCACATGGTTGTGCCATGTGTGCATGGTTGCCTCGTTGTGGTTTGCTTATGCCACTCGAAGATTGAAAAGTCGCGTGAGGTCTTTTGCTATTCTTGGTTTGGATATGTTTGTCATGTTGTTTTAGCCCCCCACTAGCAGCCGAACGGTGACACTTAACCAACGCGGGAAGGCACGTCCCTCCGGCCAACAAAATTTGCCGCCCGACTACGGAAGTATCGTAATATCAGGAGGCGCAATTAAGCGCCTCCAGTGCGCCACCTCCGATGGCCATGGTCCGCGCCCGGCAAATGCATCTCAATTCCGGGTCCGGTTGCCTCCTGAGTGTGGCGTATCTTGCAGCATACCATGGATTCTTACCTAGTTATCATACGATTTTCTGGGAAACTCGCACTTGACCTTCAGGTAGGACATGATGGGCACTTGTAATCGACAACTTAACAGGGCTTGAGGGGAGTTGGAAACCTCTTGCAGGACAAGACCTAACGGCACGCTAGCAGGATATGTTGTGATAAGGTACGGAGTTCGTATGATAACATTGCCCTCGTTGTATGATAGGGAGAGAACTGCTCAAGGGACATAAGACTTGTATCTAAATTATTTGTATGTTGTCTTGGTCGTTATCCCGCGCAGCACTTCGGTGTATGCTTCACGAATGGGCCTGTGCTATTCTACCGTGAGAATATAGAGGGATAAACATAGTATCTTACCTTGTGTCAGTCATCGAAGGCCACCTGGCAGTTGTGAGAGCTTCATGTGCCGTTGTTAGAAATGTTTCTTCGAGAACCCGTTTAATTTGTCACGCGAGGCAGTGCTACTGGGTGAAGTTCTCTATAATGTATATCATAACACTAATACGACGTACAACATACATAGAAAATTACTTTTGCAGCATTCTCCCTAAAGCAAAAGTTCGAACGCAGTATCTTGTTATATCAATGGTTGTACGACATACTGTCAATTCGAATATACTTCGTACAAGGCTCTCCGCAGAAGACTTGGAAAGAAATGTAGAGTTCGCACTGTGTACAGGTTGGGCTAGCACGGTGCATAAAGAGGAGCTACTGAGATGTGTACGTACTCGTAGAAGGACCATCACCTCCTTGTGCAAGCACTGTGTACGTACATCATGCCAAGTACCTCTCTTTGTCGTATTACCGGCCGAATCCGTAGTAGTACGCTCAAGGGGTTCGATCGTCCTGTTCCAGTATGCTTCAGGGGCAGCGAATCAAAGGTTGCCAGCCCCCTCTCTCAATTTGGTTAGCTCAAATCGCCTTGTCCTCGCGCCGGAAACCTATTTCTACGTGTGTTTCTGGTTCAACTGTTTTCTGCTTCGCAATTGCATCCATTCGTGTCCCAATCGTGATGATATTTTAGCCTGACCGGCAGGGCCTCAGTTTGGTGTACTGCTGCAGCCTCGTGTCCCTTTTAGGGCCCTCGAAACAGAAAGAGCATAGTTCCTATCTCGTTCGACTTCCACAGTTCTTGACTTTATTGGTCCCTTTGTGGCCTCTTCTACCTAACCGCCTCCTTTCACCCCCTTTTGCATTATCTCATCTTCCGCCTCGCTCGCTTGTTTACAATTTTCATAGCAATACACGACAAGCATTAAATCCCCCATCTCGCCGATTTCCCTCCGCCGCACACGCTATTGAAAACCCAGCCTTCCTTCGACACCAAGCTCAACGAGTCGACGGAGTCCCTCCACTTGGAAGACTGTCGTCGCTTTTTGTCGATTGGTACTGACTTGGCAGAGATATTCTCAACCACCCCAGCCAATTGTTGACTCGAAGGCGAACGTCGAAAACTGCCCCATTGGTGGTGCTTTATCCTGGCCGCTTGACAGAACTCGGAAATCCAACCGACACTCGGAAGCGGCGAAGAGGACGGCGGCCCTGGGCCGTGACCGTCGCCTTTAACACCGACATTTGCTGAACACCTCTAGACGTCTCCTTTAAATACATGACCGACTAGCCTGTCCGGCTCTGGCTTAACACCTCGTCCCGTGTCGATATTCTCTGCACTCTCGTGTCACCTGTGAGACTAGAGGTCACAGGGCTTTGTTTCAACTTGCACCTACATACTACCGCCAATTTGAGGCTTAACTAGCCTTGGTCGGCTATCCTTAATCTGCAGTAACTATGACGGCTGTGTCATCTGTCCCAACAATGGCAACATCGGGTTCGACTACCCTTACGCCTCCCACCAGCTCGCATGGCAATGGCTACTCGTGGGATTCCTCAGCCCAGCACCCTGAGGTAGGCCTTGTCGCTTTAGTTCCTTACTGCCGCTTTGATAGTTTTACTCCCAGAAGAAAGCCCTGTCTTTTTGCGTCTACTTGTGATATTTTTGTTGCGATGCCTCCTTATGTGTTAAAGCTGACAGCATTTTTCTAGTTTGAGCAGGCCTCTTCGTTTTCGCAAAATGGGTTGTCCAAACCGCAGCCTTCGCAGCATGGCAATGTTTTGGCCTACGCTTCACCAAATATACATTCTGACCAGCTTGCTTACGAGAAGAGCGCCACAACCGGCGAGGTCTCAACATCGACACTGAAAGCAGCCGATTCCGGGTTGTACTCTTACGGGCAAGAAAATGCGAGGCAGGGTCGATCACGAGACGCCAGCAATTATCTGACTGAGAGTGCATTGGATGTACATGAGCTCAGCCGGACTGGCACTTCAAACGACTCAAACAAGAGGGCCGCTGGAGAGGCACGTGTGAGCGAATTGGATGACATTAGCTCAAAGTGGATTCATCGCGATAAACTGGCTCGAATCGAGAACGAGGAACTGCAGGCTGCCGGTATAATTCTGCCGAAACCTCGAGGCCGGAGTAAACCTCGAAGCGACACCAGCCAGGACAAGACAGCCAGCCACAGGAGGGCCTTACCGGAAAGCGATACGCCAGTGGAGCCGAGGTCACAGAAGAACTCAACTGGCATCTCGGATGGTAAACCTATAGACACGCCTATTTCCTCTTGGGACCTTCGATTACCAGACGAAATTGCGGAAGAATCATATTTTTCCTCTGTTCAAAATGGCCGAGGCTCTTCGCGGATACCCGTTGCAAAACTGAGTCCAGCGCCGATAGCTTTGGAGCACATAGAACGAGACACACCCATGCCACGGCGGCGTGACGGTAGCCCGGCGACCGAAGAGAGCATTGCGTACTCAAAAGTGCGAGCTCGCAGCGCTAGCATGCGACAAGACGATGACGGTATGGGACTGGTTCCCACGTCCCCCTTTAGGAACATGACACGGTCTGCGTCTGATCTGTCACCTAAAAAGATATCCTCCGGTGGCAGCGCTTCCGCGCCCGTGTTGCGGAAATCATCGGCGCCAGCCAAAAACATGCCACCGTCAGGGCGCCCAAAGACTCGTAATGGAGCTAGCAAGGACTCCAATACGAGCAGTACCGGAGCAACCCGACCTTCGACACGTTCGGGTGAGCGAGAACTGTCTCGTGAGATCTCGGCCGGTGCTGCAAGCCGGCAGCCAGAAGGTGACCCGCCATGGATGATCTCTGCTTACCGCCCCGATCCAAGACTGCCTCCGGATCAACAGTTACTCCCTACAGTTGCGCGTCGTTTACAGCAAGAAAAGTGGGAGCGCGAGGGGAAATTTGGCACTGTGTACGACAAAGAATTCCGCCCTTTAACTGATGAAGGTTTCCTCACCCCCCCAGAGACAACCGAGAAGGTAGTAGAGCCAGCGAGGATTGGTGGTGAGGTCTCAGGGAAGCCCGATGAATGGCCATTAAAACCCGAGGCGAAAAGTTCCTCGTTGCATCAGGGACGGGCGGGATCTTATTCGACCATTCCCAAAATCCAAGATAAGCCGAACATGAGCCCGCTGCCGAGTCCCAGGGGCGCCATGCCTGATCAAGTTGAAACTGACGCTACGCCGCCGTTATCTGGTCATAACGGGGAAGACGGTGAAGCGAAACAAGGTTGTGGTTGCTGCATTGTCATGTGATCAGCATACCTTGTGAACACAAGCTCTGTACGGATTGTAACACTCCGGCAGTATACCGCTCTGTCCGTCCATTACCGCGTGGCTCCGCGGTAGGGTTTTTGGAGGGGCGAGGAAGAACGTACTTCCCCCAATCCAATCCATCGAAAGTCTCGACTTGGATATGAGTTCGAACAGCCATCAACCCCATGCCAAAGGGCACCGACGAATGTCAAGTATTTGTCAACAATACAGGCAGTACAAATTGCCAGCATTGAAGTCAAAGGGGTCCATAGCTCAACACCACAAAAACTACTTGAGGTGCCTGGCTGCTGTGTACGTGGCTAGTTATTGAATCTCAGCCGGTACAACAACTGGACTCCATCTCACCGGTCGCCCACAGACGCTTGCCATACATGCACAGCTGCCTTACGACGTCACGACGCTTCATTCTCCTGATTCCACAGCATTGCATCGTTTTCCTCTGCGACGTTTGCATCTCTTGTCCCTTCTAGTCGGCGCGGGGACACCTGGTGTTGATAACTGTCGCGAAAGCATGCACCGTTTACTCTCTTCTTTGCGCGGCTATGTCGAGGGTGATTTTTTTTCCGAACATAGCCTCTCTTTTCTACTTTCTTCTTTCTTCTTTCTTCTTTCGTCTTCATACTTTTTTTGACCTTTGACATGTTGGTTTGGAGCTTTACTTGTCTGACGAGAGCGCCCTATTTACCACATGTGCTGTTTGATCTTCTTTTTTGCTGTTCAGCCACGATTTTTATTCTTTTCTACCTGCGTTGGCCCCTTCCTATCTTTATCATCTCTTTTGTTTTTGACAACTACCCGAGCACTCTCTCACAGCGCCGTGTGGAGAATTGCGACCGCTGTCCTATCAAATAATATCCCGATGCTGATTGTGCCAAGTTCGCTCTCTTATCTGCAACTTATGATGCCCTCTTTCACGTTTTCATAGTGTACCAAGACTCACAGAATATAGCTCTCATTTTTGTTTTCAATCATTTTTTGTTTTCTTTCGTTATTCTGCTCTTCATATCCCGGCTTTCTTTTCTCTTTTCCTCATTATATTTTGCGCCAATTTTCGTGTTCTAGTCACTTACCAAATACCCTGCTTCCATGAGCATCTAGTAGTGTATTAACATATATATTCTTTCCTAGATCCTATCTATTTGTAGCGGTACATTGATATGGTGGCGTTCCATGTTACCCTTCATTTTGTCGCGGCGAAGAAGAGGTTGGCATGCGGAGCTTGTGATTTCTATAGCCAGAGGACTGCGCGTCGCATTGCTGTTAGCTCCGCGTTCCTGCACAAACTGCCGTCATAAAAGAAACTCGACGAAACGTGTTGCCATGTCAAGTAGAGCCGACATGGTAAAAGCCACTTATAAGCCGTACGACACGACTATTTCCCATGTTATTATCTAGTGCAGGACGGGGCAGGTGAAACGAGAGTAATTAAAAATAAGAAGGCTCGATCGGCCGCGTACTTCTCCACGACATCGGATGGGATGGGCTGACTTGGCTTGGGTTTTGGCTCGCTGACTCAGATTGGGATTGTATTATTCGGGATTTAACCTGGAATCAGAGAAAGGTTGGATTTGCTTACCGCCCCACACATCATGCACTGTGATCGAAGGACTAGTCCTAACCTGGCTCGAGAACTCGGCATATCTTGAAGGAAGTGGGGGCCCTGAATTCTCTTTGGAGAGACTGGCTGCCGTCATCAAAGGGTCTTCAAGACGGGAGTACCCCGTCGTGACAAATTTAGCATCTCTGCACCCACGGCAGCAAAGCAAGTGGAGACGTCACTTCGCAAGATGCCATACCTACAGAGGCAAAGCTGCCCAAAAGTCTGTCTGTTTACCGAGACATTATTGCGTCGCGGAGATGTAGGGCAATTCTTTGCATGGCTTTAAAGTCTACGCAGCGACATGGGCGGTGCCTTCGCTCAAGGTGGGTGACAGAGGGGAGAAGGACTCATTGGTGGCAATCGTCCAGGGCCTTTTCCAGGCAGCAGGGATTTCTTCCCAGGGCGTCTTTTTTCTACCCCAAAGCGTTGGACATTTGACCATGACAATGGTTCTTTTGTATGGGTCGGCCGTTACTTCTCCATGCCAAAATTGGGAGGGTGTTATGAGCAAACGGGATGTCCTGCAACGTTTATGATTAACTTTAAGCTTTTATTACGGCGCAGCTGTTGTGCACAAACAAACAATACTTAAAAGGGTTATGAGTGAGCCATCACTGCTGTGCTTGTCTCGACTCGGAGGGTGTGAACTTGTCAAAGACACCCTGGTTGTCCAAAGTGTTAGGCAAGTAATACGGAATACGGAATACATTGTACGGCATGTTAGGCCTATCAGGTCCCAGGGCTGAGGCCATCCACTCCCGGCCCCTGTCAATACCAGGTCAGCCTTACGACGGTACACATTGAACAAAGGTGACGCATATGCAATTGACTTTGATTTCTGGCTTCTGTCTCCGTATGTCTGGCTTTTTGTTCTCCCGTTGGCCTTTCTTCGTCCAGGGCCCAATATTTTGATTCGCTCATAACTTTGCCCCCCCGGATTTCCTTTACGAACCCGGCTTTCGTGCCTTCCCGTGGCGGACAAAGGAGCCGGAAAGCTATATAGACGTATTACCTCGGATAGACCCCCACACATCCCTTGATTATTCACGAATCTTTCGTTATTGCTTCTTCCCACTGGCGATTTTATTAAGTCCCATACGACATTCTCATGGCTGCCTCATGTAGCCCTTCAACTCGTACTTATTCACCTCGCACCACCGTGACGCCCTTCATTCGGCTCACTTAACCAACACCACCTACCGTATCTGCCCACCACTTGGCCTCTTACCCCCGCGAAAATGCCCTTTTACTTGCACGGACCGTCCGCACAGCAATACGGAAAATATGCTTCCCAGTCGAGCGCGCTTCTGCCGACTTTTTCGCGCTCCTCGTCGTCCAGGCCGGCTTCGTATTGCACATACCAAAACAACATGGACCATAATGGGCACCTACACAGACCTTGCGCTGCATGCGGTGTGCACGGACTGTCGAGTCCATTGCTGTAAGAGACATGGCCTCAAGCGGTATGATTCGAGTTGGCTTCAACATTTACTATTGCTACCGATGTGCAAGACTGGTGGGCTACGAATGAATCAGTCCTTGTCTGTTCTTACAAGGGGAGCACGTATTTCTGCAAGAAGTCCTACACCTTGGCTAATTGGCACAAACATGGCTACGTATGGCACTCAATCGTTTGCTTAGCATTGCCCGCCACGATACCTAGGACAACTGACTTTTTGCGTACGGGTTCCGCACTGCTCTTTCATGTACGGTGGCTTGCTCTATCTCTCCCATACTGTTAGACATAGAGGGCGAGCAATTGCGGCCTGATTGTCGAGCCAAACAAAACCATATGCGGCAGTTTGGCATTTGAGGTTGCGGGCCTCGGTACTGCGAAAGCATTGAGCCCTCGCTCGTCGGCCAAAAATAATTGCCTGAGATAAAAAGAAAATCCAATTTGTGCCGCATCGCCTGAGGCTGCTTGCCAGATCGTCAGATCGTCCCGCCATTTACAACCTCTTGGACTGCAAGACACAAATGTTATAAAAGCAGGCGGGAGTGTCACTAATGCCGCGGTCAATTATATTTGTCTTGTACTATTATTTCAGTTCGTTATTGCGAGTAGATAATATTATAGTAGTCAACAGATGTCTCCCCCCGCTTCTCCCCGTCACCTTCCTCGTGTTTGTGCGCATGAACATGGGCATATGTCTAAACCTGATCGACGTATGGAGAGGGAAGTATAAGAAAGGAAAGCAAGGCCGAAAATTCTATTTCGCAAAAAAAGTACCGTGCCATGACACGTGTTGGACAGAAAGAGAAACACGTCCTATCCTCCTATGCCGCATCAATACCTCTCAGACAGATGTTGCATTAGTGGCGTTGCTCTTTCCCAGATTCTTAAGGCGATAACTTCGTATGAAGTATTCATTTGGATGCACGATTGTCTCCAATTGAGCAGCTGTCATGATGCCTTCGTCCTTAGCCCGGTGAATTTCGTTCTTGTGAGCAAATTCGAAAACCCTAACGGACAATAGGTATAAATTAGCGATCATAGAAGACAAGAGGAAAAGCAAGAGAAGACATCGATTACAAAAGAATATAAAAGGAAGATGGAATAACAGGGTGGCCGTGATGAGTCCGTACCGGTTGCATGCCATGTGAAACTTTTGTTTCTCCTTGTCATCTTTCACACCTTGCAGAACGGCACGGTCTGTGATACCAACAGCTTGTAGTAGAGCCGTTAGGTTCTCGACATTGAAGTGGCGGTATGGACATCCGTGGTTATCACCTGGTCCGGGCGGGTGCTCAGTTAGGATCTTTTGGCAACTGTAAGGGCTGTAGCCGCCGCCACGACGATTAGTATCGCCTCCAACATCCCCATACGCATGGCGGACATTGTACCGGTATTCTTTGTTGAATGTGTCTTCTGTTATTTTGTTGAAACTCTGACGCCAAAACAGAAGGCACTCTTCCAAAGTCAAACCAATACCCTTGAGAAAAAGTGTGTACTGTAGACGGCCGTAGTGTTTGAGATGCGCTTCACGCCGCAAAGACCGGTGTAGGTTCTGCATGCATAGGGGGAAGTGGGTCGTGGCAAGGCCGTCAATGCTTCGCGCTTTGATATCGGCCCCCGGCACTTCGTTGTCAGTACTGGCGTAGGCTGCGTCCGGTGTCACGAAGTTTTTGGACAAGTGGTCGAGGATCGGCGTGAGGCGATCGTCTTCATCTAGCCTTGGCAGAGCACGTGCCGTTAGCTGGGACCAGTAGCGGCCGGTGTTAGCGCGTTGCAAATTCGAACACATCTTCGTCTCCCATTCTCCGCCCATGTTTACATACCTCCAGCGCCCTCTCTAGCCGCGACGAGAACTCGGAGACTACCATGCTCGCTTGTTCTCGTGAAGGAACATAAGCCTTACCAGCTTTAAGGAACACTCTTCGAGTATCGACAAGCTCTGGTACGCGGTCCCAGTCGACCTTGCACCAGCTCTCCTCATCGACTGGCTGCTGTTTCCGACCGCTGTGGAGAGAGCTGCTCATAGCAGCAAGCTCGGATGCTAACTTAGTTCTCTCCTCATCAGACACCATTTCCCAGTCCAAGTTAAGGCCCTGAATGAACGCGGTGCGCTCTCGCATGTCATCAGTGCTTAGTCGTAGGCGGAAGAGCATTGTCTCCAAGCGGGCAAACCGCCGGCGAAGATCCTCCGTGGACGAAAATGCAAGCCGAAGGATAAAATGGCTATAATGGTCTTTCTTGCGCTGGGACGCAAGTTGCGTTGACAGGCTGCTGTTCGTGTCCAATGGTAAATACTTTTCTAGCATTGGTTTCATGTACGTGGCAGTCTCTGCTGGTGACCGATTGCGGAAAGAGCATGTTTCTAGTTCGGCGAGAACTGTTGATGTGTTAACAATACAAACAACGATCATGTAAAAATCGCGGCGGGAAGAACGTACCGCGCAATCGGTCAATCGCCCATTGCTCGAATTGTTCCAGTGTGATATCTGAAGTTGGGGGATCGGCATAGATGCTGAGGCGCGTTGGGTACAGCGCTTCTTTATAAGATGGGTCGACAAACTGCTTTTTGCGATGGTCGAGGACGTTGCGTCGCTTGGGCTCCACGCGGTTGAAGTCTTGTCTGATCATGGTGTGGGTTGATGCACAACTGTAGCCCGCCCCTAGCTTTTGGTATGTAAGATTGGAGTTGAAGGCCGAATGATTTTTGGAAATAGGAAAGAAAACAGAATTGATTTGCGCCGGTGTCTAATGTTTGCACCGTGATGATAGAAAGTGCTTGAGATGCAGAGTACAGTATGGAGAGCTGAAGGTAAGGATGGAAAGACAACCTATTTACTTCTCTACACGGCGGACGTCTACTAAATGGCCTGTTTCTTGACATGACGCGACCTGACGCGACTGGTATCTAATTTAGCAGTGTCTAGTAACCTCACGCGTCTCTGGTACGTGAATCGCTTAGTCACAAGACGATACCTCTAACTGCATTAGTGCCATACTAGAGCATACTGCGAAACAAACTCAACAAGCCCCGTTGATCGTTGTGTCACTTTAAAGAGAGAAGCAGTACAAGTTTCTTATGTACAGCGTAAGATATGATTTACTTTATTTTAGTTTTATCTCTTGAAATAAGAAAATGTCACGTTTTCAGACCTTCTTGTCACAGGTTTAACTGGCTTAGTCAGAGGCCCGACCACAATCGAGCTCATGGCCTTGTCATATATTCGTGGATGCTATTCAACAGGTCCTATGGGTTTACACGCAATGTCCCGTTTTCACATACTAGATCCTTTACCTCAGTGTGCCCTAAAGGTAGACCAAATTCATTCTCCATGTTTTAAAAGACCCCCCCCCCTCCCTGGCCCCCCAAAAACCCAAAAAAGTGCAGTTCAGCAGCGGGTGCATGTAGTTTGGGAATGCAACCAGAGAATCAGTGGGGTGGGTATTGGGGGAAGAGCTTTTTTCGGGAGATGTTTGTCCTATCATCCTATCGTCCTCCGAGCCGACTCCGTATGTAGTATTGTGTCTGCAAAACATAGCATGGAGAGACCTGGAGGTCCAGTGGTGTGTGACGGTGGCCTGCCATGTGCCTGTGATTGGCTGCTGCAATCTAATAACAACGCGCTTGCCGTTTCGAGCCTAATGCGCGGCACCGCTCGTTACGTTACTTTGTGCGTCGCCTGGGCGTATTACTGAGTTTAAAGTACAACATATGTTGTACTGAAAACAGCCTGGCCAACTGGTTTAGCCTGGTCCCAGTTGACTCAAATGCGTAATCCCTTGTAAAAATGGAGCTGTCAATGACGCTCCCCCAGGCAAGAGCCAGAGAGAATTGCCCACTGCCAGTCCAAACAGGAGGCATCGTGGTGACTGGACTCGTTTTCGAAAGCACGCTTTGCGAACACGCTCCGAGTCGACACTGTGTGTCACTGCGTCGTCTCCTTGGCCAGCCTCGCCACTCATGCCGTGTGCTGCCGATATTATCGCAACACTATCGTTCGACCGGTAATCACACATCATTTTCCGCCCAGCGCATTGCGAACGTTGCGCCTAGCCGATTTCTTTCCCGATGTTTTCTGATCGTGCAGTTTTGCAGCTCTCGCTTGTGTTATTGTTTCTCGGTTTGCAGCTGTGACTATCGGCCAACACGAACGGCGTCTGCTATATCTGCTTTTCTTTATCGGCAACTTTCCTCCAGCACCTTGCGTCTTGTCGGCCACCCAACAAACTGACGTGCTCGACAATTTTTCGAAATACGCTCCGAGTGCTTGACACACTCGACGATCCGGACCGTTCACCGTCCGAGGCGGCCGTCCGGCAGTTGCCCCGGAGCGTTCTGCGTATTTTGGTTCGACCGGGCACCACCACGTGCATCATGGACCACAGCCCTTTGCCTCAGACGCCACGACGCACCGACAGTACTCTCCCCCATGACCCAGGCTCTCGTTGTGGTTCAAAAACACCTGTTGCCGATTCTATAGATACGCCAGGCAGTCCTATGCTTTCAAGTTTCGATGATAGCTCTTGTCATACTCTCCGCCCCCCCGCAACGTCCACGACGCACGCTGTGGACCGTTCCATTCTAAAGGAGGTCTCTGTCCCAGTGACTGCTACCTCTTTGGCCTTACCTTTGACGTCGCCATCTGACTCGTCCCTGGCGGCAACAGCTGCGACGGTGGAAACGGAGACGACAATTACAGCAGCATCCGCTCGCTTCCCGACAGGTGACGTTCAATTCCGATCTCAAACGATTGCCCCGTCACCACCGCGGTCACGCTCCCCCCCAATACCCTCTCTGCTCTCCGCCAACGATCTTGATCGGCAGTCGGACGTTCCGTTCAGCAGCCGCCACGCTCGCACAGCTCGTACTAGCGGACTCCATTCCTTGCGGCTTCAGACAGACGTTCAGTCCACCGATTCATCCTTGGCCTCAGCGTCGTCCACTCCCCGTCAACCATCCGACCCAGCGACCTCGAATGTGTCCCCGTCAGGAGGCATCACCTCCACACCGTCCTCGAGCTACATACGCCCTTCCACGATTGCTTTGCAGCGCAAAGGTTCAAACACGTCTTTGCAGCCCGTGTCTCGTACACCTAGTCTCAAGGCCACCGCCTACCACGGCTTTGGGACTGCCTCTGCAGCCAGCTCTACCGTCCCGAGCCCAATAATTTCGGCTATGGGGGACGTTACCCCCTTGCCCTCGCCGCTCTTGTCTGGAGACTCGCCAGGGCCCTGGAAAAAGCTGGGCCGTTCACCTCCGATTGAAACCCCTGTACCATTGGTAACAGGGATGCCTGACTCTGCACTTGTTACTGCGAACGGCGAATCCCTCACCTCCGCATTGGCACACCACGCAAAGAGAAAAGCCTATGCTGAGCTGCTCGCTGGAAACCCAGTGCGACCTCCTGAGACTGGCCATATGCGGTCCGACCTCCAACCAGCACACACACGGGGGAGAAGCCTCAGCGAATACGTCCCCAACCCGGTGCCGTCGTCAATTCGAATGGTCACTGTCTCTGCCACTCATTCCAAACAAGATGATGGTCACGAAAGCGCTGAAACTCCATATGAGCCACACATGCGTCGTGAGCCTCACCTCTCCGAAGTTCGCGGACTCACACCTGTTGAAAAACCACCGACGCCCCCGCCAAGTGAATCGTCTATGCTCATGGGCGATGGAGCAGCGCCTTCAGAGAGAGACCAGGCAACTACCCAGAATCTACAAGAGTACTTCGAGGCGCTTGGCCGGGATGATCAGAAACGACGGCGATGGCGCTCTATCAAGTTGCTCGGCCAGGGCACTTTCAGTCGTGTTATGTTGGCCACGAACCAGATGTCCTCGTCCAGCGAGGATACAGGCCCGGCTACCCAAAGCTCATCTATCTCTGGCTCAGCACCGCGGCCTTGTTATGACCGCAGCACGCTCGTTGCCATCAAGATATGTGAGCATGGCCCAAAAGGCGGCGCCTCTGAGGATCGTATTGAAATGAGCCTTAAGCGCGAGCTGGAGATTATGCGGTGTATCCACCATCCGTCTCTAATTCGCCTCAAGGCATGGAACATCGAGCCAACTAGGGCAATTCTTGTACTAAGCTATTGTCCTGGCGGTGACCTATTTGATATTGCCAGCGCTCATCGCGACATTCTCTCACCACGACTTCTTGCACGTATATTCTCTGAGCTTGTCAGTGCCGTGCAATATCTCCATGGGCAACATATTGTTCACCGTGATATCAAACTGGAAAGTAAGTAACACCAGCCTACCCTCGTCCATTTACGGCACTATTGGCTTTCAGGACCGTGCACATGCGTGCATAGCCCAGGATTGCACACAAGGTGCGACGTGTGTTTTGAGGTGTTGTCACTATGCTAACGCGGTTGCTCTAATGTAGATGTGCTGGTCAACTTGACTCCAAAGGAGTTGGCAGAGGGCGTCGTTGATTGGGAAGACTACCCATACAGCGTAACAACGCTTACAGATCTTGGGCTCTCGAGACGAGTTGCCGACGACGAGAAACTGGAAACGCGCTGCGGGTCGGACGATTACGCTGCTCCAGAAGTTATAATGGGCCAGCCCTACGACGGTCGTGCGACTGACGCATGGTCTTTGGGTGTACTCCTCTATGCGCTATTAGAAGGCCGGCTACCGTTTGATCCGAATCCTGGAATGAGCGACGCTCATCGAATGCGCTCGAGGACTAGCCACCGCATCGCACGTGTCGAATGGCGTTGGATTCGGTTTGCTGGCGATGATGGGGATCACGAAGGAGATATTTCCAAATTTCATGCGAGCGGATTAGGAGGCGCAATGGAGATAACCGAGGGCCTTCTTAAGCGAGCCCGTAGCAGATGGACCCTTGCTCAAGTGGCGGAAAGTGCTTGGGTTCATGATGCAGTGGCTGTTAAGGGCGGTTTGCAGTTCAGGGAAGAGGAAGAGGGAGAGGAGATTGCATGACAGTCGAGTTAAGCTGTGTGAGATTAGTAGCTTTGTAACGAAGTATGGAGTACATAAATCACACTACCCTGTAGTCTCTAGCATTCTGCACGCAGGCATAGGTGTACGAAAAGTGAGTTTCGGTCGGTCGGGATCGGTCGTGATCCTTCGACAATGCCACATGTGGCTCGAAGACATACACGCCTTTACAGGTCGCGTCCACATCCATATTATAGACATATTCGCAAAAGTAACATGGAAAATTACTTCCTTAATGTAGCTCTACATACTCAGCAAGTAAAACGATACCACAGAAGTCATGTTCACTGAACATCGTGAGAATGTCGAGGAAACATGCCGTCGTGGGGATCCATCAGAAAAATCGCGCAACATACGAGGCATCATGGAAAGCAGATAACACAGCCAGGCCAGTCCTAACTCCAGTTCATTTTATTATTCATCCACCCAACAGCTCTATGTCAGCTGGTGCGTTCGCCTTAGTGGTTTTAGTCAACCTCCTCCATGGCGCTGTCGCCAGCATCGGCAGCAGCCGGGGCTTCAGTCGGAGCCGCGTCTTCGACCTCCGGCTCCTCATCAATGTTCAGGCCGAGGGAGACTAGCTTGTGGATACGTTCGGCAAAGCTAGCAGGCTCGTCGATGGTGAAACCAGACACCAACAGAGATGTCTCGAACAGCAGCTGGACAATGGACTTGACAGTCTTGTCGTCCTCGCCGTCAGCCTCAACCTTCTTCTTGAGTTCCTTGATGATCGGGCTCTGGGGAGAGATCTCAAAAGTCTTCTTGGACGACATGTAGCTCGACATCGACGTGTCACGCAGGGCCTGGGCCTTCATGATGCGCTCCATGTTGGCAGACCAGCCGAATTGGCCGGTACGGATAGCGCAAGGCGAGCCCGTCAGCTTGTGGGAGACAACAACCTTCTCGACCTTGTCGCCCAGGATGTTCTTCAGAGCCTTAGCGACGCCCTCGTACTCCTTCTCCTCGGCCTCCCGGGCCTTCTTCTCCTCGTCGGTTTCCTCGAGCTCGAAGTCCTTTGTGATGTCAACCAGCTTCTTGCCCTCGAATTCCTTCAGCTGTGTCATGGCGTATTCATCGATGGGGTCGACCAGGAACAGTACCTCAAAGCCCTTGGCCTTCAGGGAGTCAAGGAAAGGCGAACGGGACACAGCCTTGATGGACTCGCCAGTGATGTAGTACATGTTCTTCTGGTGCTCAGGCATGCGGGTGACGTAGTCGGCCAGCGACGTCTGCTCATCACCCGACTTGGTCGAATTGAAGCGCAGAAGTTTGGCCAGCGCAGGGCGGTTCTGGGTGTCCTCGTGAATGCCCAGCTTGATATTCTTCGAGAAGGCCGTGTAGAACTTGTCGAATTGCTCTTTGTCCTCGGAGATCTCAGTGAACAGCTCAATTGACTTCTTCACAATGTTCTTCTTGATCACCTTCATGATCTTGTTCTGCTGCAGTGTCTCGCGAGACAAGTTCAGGGGAAGATCCTCAGAATCGACGACACCCTTGATAAAGCTTAGCCACTCAGGAACCAGATCAGTAGCGTCGTCGGTGATGAAGACACGGCG
Organism: Sporothrix globosa; assembly: GCA_001630435.1. Taxonomy (NCBI): domain Eukaryota; kingdom Fungi; phylum Ascomycota; class Sordariomycetes; order Ophiostomatales; family Ophiostomataceae; genus Sporothrix; species Sporothrix globosa. Next base: position 881,216 of record LVYW01000005.1, read on the forward strand.
AACGTAGAGCTTGATGTTGTTCTTCGTCTTCTTCGTCTCAAAGAGATCGAAAGGTGCGCGCTTCGGGACAAAAAGGATAGCGCGGAACTCGAGCTGACCCTCAACCGAGAAGTGCTTAACGGCCAAGTGGTCTTCCCAGTCGTTCGTGAGCGACTTATAAAATGAAGCGTACTCCTCCTGGTTAATGTCCTGCGGGTTGCGGGTCCAGATGGGCTTCTGCTTGTTCAGCTCCTCCTCTTCAATCGTGGTCTCCGTCACCTTCTTTGTCTTCTTCTTTTTGTCCTCCTTCTCCTTGCCGTCTTCGTCGTCGCTGACCTCCTCAATCTTAGGCTTCTTATCGTCGGAGTCCTCAGTAGTGGTCTCCTCCTCAGCATCCTCGTCTGGAACCTCCTTCTCAGTCTCCTTTTTGACGTGGAGGTAGATCGGATAGGAGATGAACTCGGAATGCTTCTTGATCACTTCCTTAACCTTGCTCTCGTTAAGGTAGTCCATCTGCTCATCCTTCAGGTGCAGGATGATCTTTGTACCACGGCCAAGGGGCTCACCCTCCGTGTCCGGGAGGATGGTGAAGGTGCCGCCGGCACTCGACTCCCAGATGTACTGCTCGTCGTCGTTGTTCTTCGAGATGACCTTAACCTGGTCGGCAACCAGGTAGGCCGAGTAGAAACCGACACCGAACTGGCCGATCATGGAGATATCGGCGCCGGCAGTCAGGGCCTCCATGAACTGCTTGGTACCCGAGCGAGCAATAGTACCGAGATTGTTGACGAGGTCCTACAATATATATTAGCCCTTGCCCGTCTCAAACCACGCCCGTTACGTAGTCAAGCAGGGGTCGGCGGTACGGAGAACACGCTGGCGAATGTACTTACAGCCTTGGTCATGCCGATGCCCGTATCGCGGATTGTAAGAGTCTTGGCATCCTTGTCAGGGATGATGTCGATGCGGAGGTCTTTGCCAGAGTCCAGCTTGCTGGGGTCCGACAATGACTCGTAGCGGATCTTGTCCAGAGCATCAGAGGCGTTGGAAACGAGCTCTCGAAGGAAGATCTCCTTATTAGAGTAGACGGTGTTGATGATCAGAGACAGGAGCTGAGAGATCTCAGCCTGGAACTCAAAAGTTTCACCAGACATCTTGGCGGATGCTGTTCACGGCAGAACAGAAAATTGCTTGGTCTATTTGAAGACTGCAGTATAAAATAAAACTTTAGTTAGCCACTCGTGGTGTATCTTTTGTCGATTGAGGCAGCTAGAGTAGCATCGATAGGGATATAAAGTTATTTGATAGTGAGGTTGTACGAGGAGCTGTTGTTGATGGTGGGGGTGCGATGCAAACTCACAGATGCTTGGGTGCTTGACTGGTTGTTTTGTCGTCTGGAAGAAGGTGGAAAGTGTCGTAGACTGACAATGAGATTGATTGAAGACTGGCAGAGGAGAAACTGGGTGGAAAGGAGAGGAGGAAGTAAAAGGGAAGAAACGAAGAGAGAGCTTTCGTAGACCGTGACAGCTTAAAAGGGCAAGTTTTTTTCTGCAGGTCCGACCAGCCTACAGCTTTCGCTGGACATTCTACGGGATTCTACCATTCTAGCCCCTAGAAGCTTCTATGATTGGCCAGGCTGTGCCACCATGGCAACCAGAACGTGGACATGATTGGTAGGATTGTTACCTTCGCCGGGATAGTAAAGAGTGGGGCAGAACCCCATTGAGGGCGAAGGAAGGGTGCTTTGGGTTTGTGAGGCACTTTCCTAGGTTGCCCTCACTTCTATAGATGCCCCACACAAACGATTCGACATTGGACAAAGTTTTGGTTCGAGAATGATCTGTATCAGGATGTCAATGGTGCGTGGCGCCTATTTAGTTGGACCAAGCAAATAAAGACGCTGTGTCAACACACGTCCCCCTACTTTTATTTATATATTTAAATTTAAATATTTTAGCATGCCATCTTCTTTTGGCCTTTGGCCACGTAGATACCTATGCACTAAACCAATGATCGCAACCCAACAAAACGCAACGGTTTAAAGTGAGGCTACTTGTTGCAACTATGTAATGTGGCAAGGGTGCCGGGGTAATGTCTCTGTTAGAGCAACGACTTATTACCTTGCACTTTTCTGATTAGCCAAAGGTATAGAGTACAAAGTCACAAAAGGATGTAAGTTCGCAATGTTTACTGATTGAGATAGTATTCAAAATGGTATACCATGTGGGATGTTTTCTAGTATCCCAGTCCAAAGGCGCCCTGGTAGCTCACCTAGTTCACTCCTCCGATCCAGTGTTCAGCTCAGCGCCGTTCAGTTGCCGGTAGTGGCGGTCGCCATAAAGGAGACCAAAGCGGGGAGCACCAGCGCCGTCTACCACTTCAGCCTCTCCGTCCATAATTTCCAGAATCTCACCAAGGACCACGACATGATCGCGTACCGGAACCAGCCCTCCCAGCGGCTTGTCTAGTAGCCGGCAGCGAAGCACGTAGAGCACACCTGCTCCCCGGAGAAATGGTTGTTCGTGGTCTTTATGATGCCCGGGATGTGCTTCCGGCCACACTACTCGGCTACCGGTTCGCTGTAATGCACCGAGTGTTTTAGCCGGCTGTGAATTTCCTGCTCGAAAAACGTCTGCAAGACGGGCTCCCTGGACATCCCCGGAAAGAACGTGTATCATAAAATGCCTCGTCTTGGCAATCACCAGCTCTGTGCGGCTAGGGACCGCTATGTTGAATGTGATCACCGGACTCGGGTACAAGCTGAGTGGTGCGAAGGATGACATTGTCAATCCAACAGGGACAGCCGTATTCCCGGCCGGGGCCGGTGCTGTGTCTTGTGAATGTGCCGTGCAGACAACAACCGAGTCTGCTATGTGCCTCAAGATGTGGCGGGCGTGCTCTGGCAATATTAAGGGCGCCGTGTTGTTGTTTGCCCTTTGCTCACGGCGACTGTACTGACCGGAAGGGGAACGGATTGCCGCGGACGTGGCAAAAGAGCGCCTCAGATGGGAGGGCCTACACCGGCCATCTTTTCCCCATGGCACCAGTTAGCTAAGTGCAGGAATTATGTCGCTGAGACCAAGTCGAAGGAAATCCGACGAGACTGCATATATTCTACTCACGATATTGCTCAGCCAGCTGCAGTTGTATAACGCGTCGGAAACACCTGCATGGGAGCTTAGTGTGGTGAGGCAGCAAGGCTACGTTCCCAGCTAGGCAGCCAAGGATGCGACGGTTTCGCATCTCATCGTCCCAATGGCGGTGCGTGTGCAGTTCGTTGGAGGCCGCGAGTGACACGGTCGTGGCAATTGACGCGGTTCTGTTCTGCAAGATCGGAATATGTTAAGAGGTGAGATCGCCGGATTGTGATTTGATAGGTTAGTGGCAAAGCCACTAAGAGGTCTAACGAAAGGGACAGAACTGTGAGGTCCCGTGTGTCGCCGTTATTTATACCGTTACCCGCTTGTAGGTTGCGCCACAGTCTTCAGCGCCAAAACCACGGTCATTGATTTCATCCGCAAGACGTGTATCTTTATTGTAGGTGGGTTTATTTTCTTGTATTATACTCTCATCACCAGAGCTCACCAGAGCCGGGCCAGTAAATGGCTGCAAATATAATTTTATGTCATGATACCACACCGTTATACTAGTAACCGTCTGTGAGTTAAGGATACGGAGCAGTAAACTGTGCCAATAGAACTTGGCTACTTTTCCCCACTTGCTTTTTTTTGTCTAGGGTCCATAAAAACCTAAGGCAGAAAAGTCCAAAGCTCATAACATCCTGAGTGCCAATCATTTGGGCAACCAAAATTGAGATCACGGCATCAAACAGCGAAAACAAGAGCTTCGTTTCCTTTCCGCGACGCTCAATCTCACCCAAGAACCCAGTCCGACTGTCGCCTTACAAAATTGCCCAGTACGCGAAACCCTGCTACGCAACGCGCACTCGATCATGGCCTCCGCCCTTTGCGAGGTCCGACTTTGCGCCTCTTCAAAATTTCGTACCATTTCCCGCACACAAGATTTATTCGCACCGCAAGTGGCACAGCCATGGGCGCCGGTAGCTCGGCTGCGGGCTTTCCTCCCTCGGCGCTCGCTAATGGCAAGTGAGCGGCGGGATCTGTCGACGACCGCCTCCCTGCAGGCGCGCTTGGTCCAACGCCCACAACGGCCATACCAGTTTACGCAGTTGATTCAGCTTTCGGATGGCAGCACATTCACCGTCCGCACAACAAACCCCCATCCTTTACACCGTTGCAATAAAGATAGCCGCAATCATATCGTCTGGCAGCCGTCGGAAAAGTCACTACGCAATGTCGAGGTTGACGAGGCTGGACGGCTGGCCGCCTTTCGGAACCGCTACGGCCGCAGCTGGGATTCTCTTGCCGACGAGATATCTGAAGGAGAAGATGCTGCTCACTTAAAGCCAATGGACCAAACGGCCGAACCATCGGCATATAACGCGGCCATGGGCAACACGGGCTCGCTAGACTCGCTAGACACGCTAGCCGACCTGCTGAGCGGTTACGCGGCCAAGGAAGAGCCTACGAAACGCGGAGGACTGAGTGCAAAGGAGCAGGCGAGAAAGGACAAGAAAAAGAAGTGATGGGTATAGGTGCAAGAATCTGGGTGGTGCGCCCGGTGAAACTGATTGCATTTGAGAGGAGGATGTGCAGCTAATAGGATTACAAAAATAATGTATAAAACAAAGCTACCAGCACTGAAGTCAATTACAAAAAAGCCTGGCGTCTCCCTCTCTATGTACATTAAGCATAATAAACAACAAAGCAAGCCCTCTCTTAACGTGCACCTCCCTGCCATCCACCGCCCCTCCTCGCCGCGGTTGCCATTATTGGCCTTCCAACAAACCTACCCCCACCCTCGAAAGTGACACACACTGTTGTTGACAAAGCCGTAAGTATGTTCGCTTCCTAGTCCGAATCTTCGTCAATCCGGGCTCTGGCCCGGTCCACCGCCGTGTCTCCAGCTGGTTTGCTTTTCGGATGAAAGACGGGGGGCCTGTAAAAGACAGCCTCGTCATCCTCAGCATCAAGCTGCATGAGAAAGGTCTCCCACTTCTCGATCAACTGTATAAGACGGTCAGCGGTTCGTTCTTCTTCAAATTTACCGTGGGATCGGGGCAGGTGCGAAATTTAGAGAGTTGGGTATGATACGTGTTGGCAATCGCACGAACCTCTTTTTGTGCCTCCACTGAGCTTTCCAGGAAAGTCTCCACACCGCTCTTGAAATCTTCCACCTTTTCCTTTTCAAACCTGTCCAGCTCGTTTCGCATCAAGCGGCCCATGTCTTCAAAGAGAAGCCTGGCCTGGTGGACTTTCTTTTCAGCATCTGCTACTTCGGCGTTGATTTGGTTGAGACGATCTTGTTGACTCTTGCCCTGCCGCAGAAGTTTGTCCTGGGAGGACTTTCGCTTCTGGAGCTCTGCATCCGCAGTATGCCAACTGTAAAAGGCCTTCTGGCGCTGCGAGAAGGCTTGCTTGATGCTACCAATCAAGCGAATATACTCATCAATGGTGATACCGAAGGTGAGCACATCCTGCTGGGCTTGACGATCATAGACATCGCGAATGGTTACCTGCAAGTCCGAGAGGGCCTCCAGCGGGCCCGATAATCCTGGCGACAGTTCGACAGTGGACAAAGCGTGCAACGATGCAGCGAATTCTCCCGCTGCTTCGGCCATAGCCTTGCGCTGGTTCACCATTGTGTCCATAGCCTTTAAAAGTGCCTTCAACTGGTTTTCCAGTGCATCTAGATAGATCTTGCGGTCGTGGAACCACTTCAAAAAGATATATCAGCGACGCCAATCCACAACACAATGATAAGATCGCTCTTAATGTATAGGGGCAATATAAATAGGGAATGACGGAAGGCAGAGGGAAGAGAAAAGAAACCGACTCACATCATCCTGCTCAACAAACTTGACGCCACCACCAACGTTGATACCCAAGCTGCTCATGATGCCTTTGCTTTCACCCAGATTGGGCTCTTTGCGTTCCTTGTGCTTCACATCCACGTTGAACGCCTCGCTCTCTAAAAATAGTTTAAGGTCGCCATCATGCTGCAGCGTTGGGTGTGCAGCAGCCTTGTTGAGCATCTTCTCGAGGGCCGCCCTTCTTGATTCAACAAAGTTGCTTTCGAAGCGGCCCATAGCCTGCTTCTCTGGCGGAGGGGGAACGACAACACCTGGGCTATTAGCATGCAGCTGGTTATACAGCCACAGGAAATCGCGGTATCGTCTGTTGACGACGAATTCACCATGCTTGTAAGCTTTAGAAGTGGTCTATGACAATATTGTTAGTCATGCGGACAAGATATTACTTTATACATAGCAAAACTGCCTCGGTTCAAGAAAATAAAATAATATAAATAAAACAAACCAGAAAAAAATACCTTTGTCTTGACACTGTACTCAATATGCGAACCCGTAGCACCACCAACCTTGTGCGGGTCACCGACAGTAATTGAGAAGGTCGGTTTCGCAGCTTGCTCAACGCTAACGCTCGGCCGACTCGACGTTCGAATGGGACTCGGCTGCGCGGCAGCAATGGGAGGAGGCGCCCTCGGGGCCCGACCATAATTACTATCGGCGTCGTCGTCGTCGATGCGATGCGGATCCGGTGGGGCCCGTGCTTTTCCACTGGGTGTCGTCGGTACGGTTGTGCGCAAAGGCAAGGATAACTCCTTCGAGGGAGGCACGGGCGGGGACTCCAAACCTCCCAAGCTAGTAGCATTACCGCCAGCCTGTACTGAAGTGCTGCCGGCAGATCCCAACGGGCCGAGCGGATCATCCTCGACCACCTGTAGGCGCGTGGGTTGGGCTACAAGCCGACGAGGTGTTACGCGCGACGATCGACCCCCCGACGAGGACATGGTCGACGACGGTGTTAGGGAGGTCGGCTTGTTGGACGCAGTCGACGAAGTTATCGGCGCGTCGTCATCCAGCGCTGTTGTCACGGAGGTGGATGATTGAGGGGGGGTGTCGGCCCATGGAGCTTCTTCGAGGGGGTCCATGGCAAGCAATGAGATACTTGGACAGTCAGAAATAGCAAGATAAAGGTGTAGAAGGTTATGTTTGTAGCTTGGCCTTGACTTACTGCTTAAGGCTCGTACTTTGTCAGTAGCGAGGTGTGCCGTAGAAAATAGGGAATCAGGAATCAAAGTCAAATAGGTGTGTTGTGAGAAAGACATTGGGGCCCTTGCTGGGGTTGGAAAACTAGGCGGCTTACTCCGTGCGGTATCTGTATGCCGCACAGTACTGTGCGGCGAGAATGACGCACGCGCGAATTCTCCCCTCCCATGCGACAACAGCTATAATCGCTCATTTGTTCAGCAGCGCAGAGGGCAACAAGTTCCAACTTCCATTAGCGCACAGTGCGCCGAACCCCTTCGTTGGCATCTGCCTGTCCCGCTTTTGAGCACAGTTCTCCACACATTGGAGCAAAGGTGACGTGAAGGCCTCGTCGATAATATTGATTGGTATAACAATCCGGAGTACGCGTCAATATATACATAGGTGCCTGTTTATCTTCGAAAAATCACAGGTGCATAAGTAAAACATTCTGTTCATGCGGATACAAGGCGACTCAGAGAGTGATCATAGCAAACAATGTCGTACACTAACACTCCGCTAGCTGATGGCCTCAACTCCCTAGAAACGGACATTACGATACCTACCCTCGCTACCCTTTGCACATAAACACAGATGTGGCACTTTTGAATATTCGCTTATGGCATAGGTTGCCAATACTTCATGTTCTCGAATCTACGCCGGACAAACAAGTAAGCTCCTATTTAATTCCCTCTAAACACCGTTCCCACGCGCTGTTTTGGCTACATATCGTACACCTTGCACCTTGTTAAAACCAGGACGACCGCGGAACTAAACGCCCAGTACTCATTACGCCAAAGATGCTGGCTAGCAGTTTTCTTACCTCAGCGCACCTTTACCTACAGCCTTGCGCATTGTTCATGGATCAAAGCACCCGCTTGCAACAACCAGATTCATCCTCGTGAACTCTGCGCGCAGAATCGGTGTCTTTTTGGTGGCAAATGCGCTGATCTGGTCAGGTGTTATTGTCACCTCTTTTCCCTTCTTCTTGCCCGCCCCACCGTTGTTTGTACCGCTGGCCGCACCAGCGGCGGTTGCTGCTGTGGCCGGAGACGGCGGCTGGCCGCCAACTGTGATGCTGCGGTCCTGAGAGCTAGCCCCGGCTAGGGACTCACCGCCTTTCCCAACAATGTCTCCTGACTGGATTGACGACGAGGCAAGAGCTGAACCCGGCGCTGTCCCCAGGAGGGCCGGGGTTTTGCTAGCGTCCTTTGGAAGGTTGATATCCCACAAGCGAAGGGTGCCGTCCAGGCCACTAGAGACGAGAACGCTTGACTCTGCACTAAAACTCAGAGACGATATGCCGCCTTTTGCGTGGCCCCGGCATCGTTTGATGCGAGTTCCCTTTGTGATATCCCAAATGATAATGGTCCCTCCAGCGTCGGCACTTGCGAGGATCCTACCATTCGGCGCGCATTCCAGTGCACTGATGTAGTCTGTGTGGCCAGTGAAAACTCGGACGCAATCGCCTTTAATGGCGGACCACATGCGAATGGTCTTGTCTGTTGCGTCGGATGCCGAAAAGACGTAAGTCCCGTTGGAGTGCCAGGCGATGGCCGATATGCTCGTGTTGTGGCCTACAAGCAGCCGCTGTGCTGAGGCATGATCTTGTGTGAAAATACGAACGGTCTTATCCCAACCAGCAGTCATAAAGTAATGGCCGTGGGGGCTCCAAAGCACCCGGAACACCGGACCTGTATGAGATTTGTAAACACAGAGACAGGACCAGACATCCAAGCTCCACAAACGAACTGTGCCGTCGGACGAGGAGGATAGGAGAAGCTTTGAGTCCGTTTCGACGGGCGGTTGTTTCTCGTCAAATGGGTTGTATTTAAGCCCAGTTACGGCATCGGAAAAGGAGAGTCCATACACAGGGCCTGAGTGCCCAATGAGCTTCCGGTTGTTTGTTTTGTCTGCGTCCCCGAGCATCCTGCTCTTCAAGGCCTTCCCGTCAATGCTCCATACGCGAATGTACGAATCCATTGAGCCATACGCAACAAGCTGATGATCCTTTGAAAAGGCCATCGACGAAACGCTGTCACCAATCCAGTCAGTATTGACGAACAGATGAACCTTTCTGCTTTTTAAAAAAAAGAAAAGAGAGGGAGAGAACCACAAAAATATAACAGTTTAACGAACCTTCCGCATGTGTTGTGGAATGTAAACATGCACACCGAAACTGGGACGCCGACACCTCCGGTCCGATCTTCAATTTGGAACCGATCTCGGCTCTCGCGTATCTTCTGCATTTCGATGACAACATCTCTGGCACGAGATGGCGGGAGGGGAAGGTCGGTACGTGAGGGACCGTCTGCTCCCTCCTCTTGCTTGATCTTTGCATCGAATTCTGACACAAGAGACGGAACACCTGCAGCGGGTGGTTGTCGCTGGTCCTGTTCCTCAAGCTCGGCACGCACATCGTCGCGTAGTTCCAGCTCCATGGGAAGCGGGCCCAGTTTCAACGCCGCGTGTGTGTCCAAGATATCACGGTTGCTGACACCCGTGAAAACGCCCGGGATTCCCTCCCGAACATCTGCTTCATCTAGATCAGCGTTCTGGGAACGGCGGGCAATTGCCTCAAAGCTATAGGGCTCAATCGGTCCGCGGGCAGTTGAGTCGACCTGGCAGTATGTTTGTAGTAACAGTGTGATCACACTGCCGCCCGCATCTTCTTGTCGCTCAAGAAACCCAAAGAGCTGGCCGCTGACATGCTGATTGAGTGGAATGCGATATTTACTACCACGGTAGATCTTAGTCGTGGGATTCTCTGTGACGTGGATGGGGAGCTGAACTGTCTCGAACGCGCGCAAGTCGTCTGCATGGGTGGTTTCAAAATCAGACCAAACGTCTTTTAGAAACAGCTTGGACTCCTGTACAAAGTTTTGCTCGACCATGTCTAAAAAGGAGTAGACAAAAACAGGCCACAAAAGCTTCCTCAACTCAAACTAAACAGCAAACCATCAGTATGCCTTCGTGGTGCAAAGCCAAAAACTCGCGGATTCTAAACTAGACAAAACCTTACCTTGTACAAATCAAGTCCATTGTCGATCCAGTCCTTTAGAAGATGAAACGACTTAGGGTAGCGTTCAGGCCCCATGTCATCAACCTTCCTCCGAATCGGGCGGCCGTCTGGATTCACATTAGATGACTCTTTTCTAAATGTTGCTTCGGTTTTCGTGAATCCCTTCTTCAGCAAATAGTCTGTGACCTAAATGAGAGAAGAATTAGTCATATTCAGAGGCACTGTGCTCAGCAATTAACGTCGCGTTCATTCAACGGTAGACCCACAATCTTGTTCAAATCAGACGGGGAGTTCGTTAATGTTTGGGATTGCCCCGAGCCACCAGCAGCGGACGGCCCCGCGCCAGCGCCATGCTGGCCGTTGTTCCCGTTCGACGCCGACATGGGCCACTTCAGATACGGCGCGTTGAGTATCGTACGCGTCGGCGTGCCCTTGTACAAAGGTTGCGGAAAGTCGATCGCGCCCAACTTTTTGTCGATGGACGTCAAGTCAGCGCGCGGAGAGAGGTAGCAAGCAGATGAGGTGCGTGGTAAACAGAAGTCGATGTCAATGGTGCGTTATTTGATCGTCGCTCTGTTGTGTCGCCATGAAGGAGAATGTGCATGCGGTGGTCTTGTAGCGATAGACGAACGGCCAACGTATAGTGACAGTAATTGTGCGTAAAGAGCTGGCTGTTCATAGTCGCAAGGTTGCTCTGCTCTAGACAGCGTTACAACGGATACATGCATAGTTTATATTGGTTTACCGGGATTCTCCACTTTTGGACCAGGCTAATGGTGGGCTTGTTTTGTCGCTGGCTTTGACGTGAACGTACTCTTTCAATTAAATAGACATTTCCGAATGGAGAGTGCAACGGACAACAACACCGGCGGTCAGCCACATGCACCCGGCGTGCATGAGCCATTTACGCTCGCTGAACGATTTCAGCAGCTTGCGGTGATCGACAATGTGCGTGGAAATCTCCTTCTCAGCTTCTCGAACCCGTCTCTTTTCACGAGTTCCCTGATTGTCTTCATGTTATGCCAGGTAGTTTGACGACTAACGCTGCATCTGCCTTTTCTACTTGGTTTTCTAGGAAATAATCAAGCTCCTGTCACTCGCAAACGACACGATCCACCCACTGTCTAGCCCTGACAAAGCGGCCAGCACAGATACAACGGGAACAGCACCAGGCATGGACAGCACTGCAGACGCTCACACCGAGACACAAGTTGCTGTTTTCAAGGAATCTATGGACAATTTCCTGAATACGCTGCATTCAGTTGACGTTCGGCTCAAGCGGCAGATCTGGGGTCTCGAGGAGGCGGGGTTGATATCGCTGAAAGAGTCCAGGTCGTCCGGGGTTTCTTTGGAGCCTAACGGCGTTGGCGACATTGGTAGTCTGGATGTTGGTTGGCTGAATAGTCGGAGCAACAAGGTCGATCGTGACATGGAAGCTGAACTGTGGTCCACGATGAGAGCCACAGTGGAACGACTCGGCCAGAATGAGTCTGGTCACAGAGAAGCAGGCGTTGAAAAGTGATCAATTTGCACACCTTCCGAACCACGCCTCCAAATATGAAGGCTTTTAGTGGTAGCGCTTTGAGTACATTACTTTGAAAATGTCGGGCGCGATGGATATGGAGTTGGGTTATATTGGAATATTGGAGTATTGGCGCATAGTCACATCGGAGTTTCGGTCTCTTTTGGGGGCCACGCTGAGAAAGAACAGGATTACTGGGAACCTGTGAGTCTGGAATTTGGAGAATTCCAACCCGTTTTGATCGCCTTGGCGGCCGTTCGCGTCATGCTCTGAACTTACAGTGAACCACCGCTCCCCGTAATTATATCTCGAGCGATTTTGCTCTGCGTCGGGACGTTCTCGTAAACCGCACCATGTAGTAAGTAATACAAGCTGCGAACGAGATGTGCACGCACGCAGCAATGGATGCCAACAACGCGAGGCCCCCTCAATGCAGGGTTTAGCTGGAGGCTGGGAGTAGCCAGAGCTGAAAAGGATGTATTATTACTGCCAACCAGGCTTGCGGAGAGGTTCGCTTACACGAGTAGTTGCGCAGTTTCTTATCTGCTCGGTATGTAAAATGGATGTCCCGGTTACACTAGAGGAGAGTGATAGGTTAGCTGTATTAATCCTCAGGTCCTAGATGCATGTTTGCTCAATTGTTATCTTGCCCACGAAAAGCAGACGGCGTTTCGAGCCACATTCGAGATAAGATTTCAATCACTAAATCAGCGGTATTATTCCTCGCAGTAGTCGAACAGGGGACGCCGTTTCTATGATTCCAATAGATACCCCATACCACCTTGCCTTTGACGGAAGAGGTGAAGTCTATATCTGATGACCTAGCGACAGAGTATGCTGTCGCTAGCCATTTCCAGCTCGGTAGCCACCAACAGCAATAGCGCCGTCACCACGTGGTATCAGAGAACCTGCCTATTCCCTGGCATCGTAAAAAGCTTCACGCACCCAAATGCCCAGCCACATGTGTTTTTTTGTGGATTTTTTGTGAATCGCTTTTCAAAATCCCCGAACGAACTCACTACGGAGGTGATACGCGTAAATGCCATGCGCTGTACGGAGTACGCCGTAAAATGTTGTAATACTTTGCATCTTACAATGTGCGCTCCCCGCCATCTCCACCGTGGGGGAAAATGTCGGAAAAAAACATTGTCTTGATTCCGTATCTTCCACTTATCTACGGCGCATAGTCCCCCATCTCCCCTCCCTATCTCGAAAACTCCCTGCAATCAATTCGCGTTGTATCTAGGACGTCCTGGGTAGGTACAATGAAGATATGTGGCACACCTGCAAAGCCACCCAACTATCCGAGATGAAATATGCTGTTGCTGTGGCAGCTTCAGACTTGCGTCTACTGATAACTTGTGTTGATCTCCAGTCGCTTTCGTTCGTGTTTTCCGCCTGACGCTTTTTCCTACTCTTGCCCATCACTTCCCTTCTTTGATCGTGCAACACATCTGGCCTCTTACCACTCGTTACATATACCTCATCTATCAACATCTACCTTTCCACTTTCTTCCCTTTCCACATCTGCTCTATAACGCTCCACGGCACTACAACATTGCTTATCTTGCAACTCAATCGGCGCCACGTCGCTGCTGGCCTGTTATGTCTGCCTTGGCATCGCCGGCTGGCACAACTCCCATGGCAACGGTCGTCGCAACGGCTGTCGCCGCAACAGCAGTGCTTGCTCTGCTCCGATGGACCCTCTATCCAACCCGAGTCAAAACCATCACAGGCCCTCTTCGGTCGATCCTACCCCAGCTATCGAGCGACCAAATTGCTCAGCTAGATTATCCACCTAATATCTTTCCCGGGGCCCGAGATGTTGCGACACCGGTAAGTGATCCCCCCAATGGCACGCCGATATACACACTCGGCTCACCTGGCTAACTCCCTTTCCGTAGTACGGCTCCATCCGCGTATATGAATTCGGACCTGTCACTGGCCGCAAGGTCTTGATGGTGCATGGTATCTCGACCTCCTGCCAGACTCTCGGTCGCATTGCCCGCCAGCTCGTCGACTGTGCCGGCTGCCGAGTGATGCTATTCGACCTATTTGGCCGTGGTTTCTCCGATGGCGTGGGCGACTTGCCTCACGATGCGCGTCTGTATTGTTCCCAAATGCTATGTGCTCTCGCCTCCTCACCCCTGGCATGGACCGGAGATGGTGCCTTTGACCTCCTTGGTTACTCCATGGGTGGTGGAGTAGCTGTTCATTTTGCGACTGCTTTCCACAGCATGCTGCGTTCCCTCATTTTGCTGGCCCCTGCTGGCCTCATTCGGCCCCAGCGGTTTGGTGTGGCCGCCCGTCTTATCTTCACCTCCGGCATCGTTCCTGGGCGCCTCTTGTCTTATCTCACCCGGCGTCGTCTGCGTAGGCCACTTGCTGACGGGCAGAAGGCGAGACAGCGGCAGGTTTTCGCAGAAAAAAAACCGCCTGCAGTGCTGACCACGAACGAAGGCACCGTAAAACCGCTCGAAATGGCTGTGACAGAGGCCACAGACAAGCGCGGTACCACCGCAGAACCTCATCCCCCCGAACCTCAAGGCGTCATCTGGAGTTTACAGGTGGGGCGGTATGTTCGGTGGATGCTGTCTCATCATGATGGTTTCGTGCCCGCCATTATGAGCTGTATTAGAGATGCGCCTCTTGTTGGCCAAGAGGCCTCGTGGTCAGAACTAGCACGGCTCGTGTGTGGCGGTGATACAGCGGACGGCGAGCGACAGCTTCCTCTTTGCATTGTCCTTGGCCGCCATGACAACGTTGTGGATGCGTGTGACTATGAAAAAGACGCATTGCCGATGTTTGGCGGGTCAGGATCCAGCAACGTAACTTGGACAGTGGTGCCAGGTGGCCATGACTTTCCAATGACATACTCGAGACACGTGCTCCGAGCCATTTTTGATTTCTGGGTCGAGCCGAACACCACTGTGGCCAGGCTCGAGGCTGTGGGTGAGAGAGAGCTCTCGATGGAGGGACATTCGAAAAAGCTGGGCCTGGGCGCGACTGCTAACAAAATCGAGAACGGCAAGGTGGCAAGTGGCAAGTGTAGGCCGGCGAGCATAGAGAGTATTCCTTAAATTACTCGTATATGGGTACGCAGTGAGTTTTCTCCTCGAAAAAAAAATCGACCGATTATCAGTGACCACGCTTATTTGAGACCGCTTTGCTAGATAATGTAATCGAGTCATTTGACTTAATAGGTCAAATAAAATTCACTGTAGAAAGAGGCGATGAACACTTAAACAAGATACACATAATATAAAAATTCAAAACTACAAATAAAGTATTTGGTGAGGGGTTCTAAAATGAAAGTGACATCCAAAATTATAATAAATAAATACAGCGTATACGAATACACACAAGAATGGAGTTGGAGACACACATAAATAGTCGGACACTGCCCGTCCTTTCGACAAAGCTTAACATAAAGCGGAGAGAGCAGTATAGAGGGAGCAGTCGGAGAGAAGATGGGCGCGGGCTGTTGGAAGGTGCTCGTATGGTCCCTAGCAAAGCAAAAGGGATAAAGTCACAAACATACCTTAATGACAGACTATTTATCAAGGGCTTGACTTTGGCACTGTGAATGATTAGAACAAAAGAAGAAACAGAGCAAGAAGATTTGACCAGAGCAATAGATCATCCCGAGTGAGGGTAGAGAAAACAAATACGTACCATGCTCCAATAAACACCGTGCTTGCTTAAAAGGCTAGAGTGGTTGCCCGTCTCAAGCACCTCACCATCACCCAAGACGTAAATAACGTCTGCCTTTTGGATAGTGCTCAAACGATGCGCCACAGCGACAGTCGTGCGTCCCTGCGCGATGCGTTCAAAAGTGGCCTGAATCGTCTTCTCGGTGTCTGAGTCGAGAGATGACGTTGCCTCATCCAGCAACAGCACGCGGGGGTTCCGCAAGAGTGCACGAGCAATGGCCACACGTTGTTTTTGACCACCCGATAGCGAGATTGCTTTGCTACCAAGGTCAGTGTTGTATCCATCTGGCAGAGACACGATGAAATCGTGAATAGATGCATCGCGGCAGGCCTGGACTATGTCGGCTTCTGATACGGCGTTCTCTTCAACGCCGAGCAGCACATTTTCCCGGACTGTGCCCTGGAATAGGGCTGGCTCCTGGGCAACTAATGACAAAAGCTTCCGATATGTCTGGACGTTGACCTCCGTGATATCCCGCCCGTTACAAAACACGCCCCCCTTTTCCACGTCGTAAAAACGCTCGAGCAGGGCGATGATACTCGTTTTACCAGATCCCGAGGCGCCGACAATGGCCGTGAATTTTCCCCGTTCTATTGTTAGGTTGAGGCCGCTGAAGATGGGCACGTTGCGGGTAGGGTAACGGAAGTGAACATTTCGCAACTCTAAGCAAGCACCACGGTTTCCGATGCGGGCGTCGTCCTCCGCATCTGTATCCGGTATGCGTTCTGTCAGAGGCACCTGGTCGATGCTCTTCGTCTCCCGTATTCCGAGAATTCGATTAGCTGCAGACGTGACCTGGGCGGCATTTGGAAGAAAGCTTAGGCCCTGGCCAGCGGACTCCGCGCCTTGGATGGCAGCCATGTAACAAACAAAAAAGCCTGTAGGCGAGTATTCACTATCCAGTTGCAAAAGTTGCAAAATTTATCAGAGAAAGTCCAGATACATGCACACGGGGTCGAAACCAATACTTACCCAGTCGATATGAGATGGCCACCATACCAGAATATAAGGGCCTGGCAAGCAAGTGAGATGGCTAATATCTGTCAGCACATTGAAGACTTCATAGGAAGTGAGGGGGCACACACACACAGAAAGAGCGTGTGAGAGTGAGGCGGGGGGATTCATGGATGTGGCAACGCACAAGGGTGAACATACAGTTACTCAAGGCGAATATGAGAGTTTTGAAACGTGCCTTCTTGAACGCGTCGTTTACATGCTCAGCAAGTAGAACCTCATACCGCTTGCAGATCACCTCCTCAAGGGTAAGTGCTGTGACAGTCCGGAAGGCATCAATACTTTCGGCTGCCCACTTGGAGCTTTCCGCGAACACGGCAGCATTCATGCTTTCAAACTCGATTTCATACCGCACGCGATAGAATCCAGAAATGAGCACTAGCGGGACAACAACGGCAAAAGCAAGCAAGGCCAGTTTCCAGCCGAAGACGAACGAGATGATAAGTGAACCCACGATGGTGAAAACGGATGTCATAGCCATGGACATGTTCCCTCCAAGCAGCTGCCGTAGTTGTTTTGGATCACCACCAACATGGTTCGTCAGGGTGCCCGATGCGTTTTTTTCGTCGTCGAAGAAAGCGACGCGCTGCTGGACGATGGAAATGAAGTACTGCTCTCTGTAGATAGCGCAAATGAAGTGTTCCACGAATGTAGACACAAAGCCGAGTCCGAAATAAGCTACGCCGGTTCCGATAGCCAACACGAAGAACATGAGCGCGTTGAAGTTGCCGTCGTGGCTTACCTGGTCCATAGTGAGGCCAGCATTGCCATCAGCGATTAAGTTAAGCTCGCCGAAAATGACAACCAACTTGGCGAAGAGGAAAGCCTGCAACGGAGATGCAGAAGCAGCGCCAGCAGCAAATAAAATCAGTGCAGCGTAGTATGGAAAACCAGACCGCTGCTCGTAGAGGAGTCGGCCAAAGCTACCAAAGAAATTTGAGTCTTTCCACGCAGCACCCAGGGGCCCAACTGCCCCGAGGGGTGGCACATTGTTAGCGCTGTCCAATATGTTGTCTGAAGTGTCACTTGCGGCCGTCTCATCACCGCCCGCCTGGCCAGGTTTATCATTAACCATTGCGCCTGTGTCATCACCGTCGCTCACGGTGATTTCCTTCTTAGTGGTGGCAATATCGTCACCAAGCGACAGCTGCTGTGCAGTCACAAGTCGATGATAAACGCCGTTTTGATTTTCCAAGAGACGCTCGTGTGTGCCTTCCTCGACACACTGGCCTTTTTGGAGCACGATAATTTTGTCTGCCGATTTGATGGTCGACAGTCGGTGAGCAACGGTAATAGTTGTGCGGTTGCGGGACACTTTGTCGAGCGCGGCCTGAACAACGCGCTCGCTGCGCACATCAATGGCTGAGGTGGCCTCGTCCAAAATAAGAATTTTCGGCTTTTTAACGATACTCCGGGCGATGGCTATGCGCTGACGCTGGCCTCCGGACAGCTTGGCACCCGACTCACCCACCCGCGTTTGGTAACGCTCTGGGAGACGGTTGATAAATTCATCAGCGAAGGCTTCTTTGCAGGCCTCTTCAACCAGCGCCCGTTTCTCGTCATCAGTTGCATTTTCATAAGGTGACCCAACCAGGCCAAAGGCCACGTTGTTGAAAATGGAGTCATTGAATAGAAAGGGCTCCTGCTGCACTAGGCCAATTTGTGAGCGCCACCACTTGACATCGATCTCGTCAAGGCTGTGTGCACAAGTGGAGATGGAACCTTTGAGCTCGATTCGGGGAAGGTCAGCGGCGACGGGGGCGGTTTTGGTATCTCCGACCGAGCGGCCACTCTTGTTGTTGGTATCCGTAGTCGCATTGGACTTTTCCTCTAGTTGTTTCTTTTTCTTCTTGGCGTCTTTTTTGACCTGCTTCTCGAGCTCTTTATCTTCAGCCTCCTGTTTCTTGTCTTTTTGGGCCACCTTTTCGATAATGTGCTGGTCATTCCGCAGACTGTACCATCGCTCAATGAGACCAATAATGGTGCTCTTGCCAGAGCCAGAGGGACCCACAATGGCATTGACTTTACCTGCAGCAATGCGAATGTTCAGGCCATCAAGCACTTTGACGTGCGGGCGGCCTGGATAAGCAAAGTCGACGTCCGAAAAAACGATGTCCTCCGTGGCAAACACGTCGGGTTCGGCAAGGCGTCCAGAGACGGGCCGTGGTGCGTCGATGACTGCAAAAAACTCCCCAGCTGCCACCATAGCTTTAGACGCAGCAATCAGCGGCGTGGCAACGCGCTCCATGGAGACAATAGTAGTGATGACAGACATGACAACCACAATGACAGTGCCAACGTCGTGAATGCGGCCTTCACGGAACAGCCTCATACCGAACCAAAAGGCCAATGCAAAGCCACCGTACAGCGAGAAGAAGACGTTACCAAACATGGAAGCCAAGAAGGGCGCCATGTGTTGGCCATGTTTCCGGGCTACTTGAACCCACTCGCCATACTTGCGGGCCATCTTGTCTTCGGCGCCACAGGCCATCAGCATGCGGATGTTGCCAAAGGATTCGGAGGCGATGGAATTGGCAACCGTTTCAGCACGTGTCAAACTAGCCTCGGATTTGACAACATAAGGCAACACAATAGAGACGACGACAAGGATGTAGAATAGAACGGACGAGATGACTAGAGTAAGTAACCAGCTGTACGTAAAGGCGACAATTATAGATGCGAGAATGCAGGCGGCGAATTCAATGAATGTGCCAAGGTTCTCAGAAATCCCTAGCTGCAGAGTATTGGCAGTGGTGGTAATGGTGTTCGCCGCGGCCCCGGAGGGCATGGAGTCCAGGACATGGACGGTCTGGCCGAAGAGGCAGCAGAGATAATCGAGGCGGATGGCGGCTGACATGCGAGCACTGATCATGCGAAAGGAGAACTTGTTGATGTAGTTAAGAATGAACCGGGCCAGGAACAGAATGAAGATGTATAGAGACTGTTTGTTGAGACTGCTTTGGAAGGATGCGGCGTCTAGGCATGAACACTTTTGGTTAGATCATGAGTTTATTTCGTGAAGGTTAAGGAAACGACCTCGACGAGCGGTTGGCGGAGAAAACAAGCTTACCGGAGCCGTCACCAGGAGGGATACTGAAGTTTCCGACCAACTTGCCAAAGACGACGTTCATAAGAGGAAGGGTCTACGGGGTCAGTATCACATGAGCACAGCCGAGGAGCAGAGAGAGGGCGGACGACGTACGATGCCAGAGCCAATGGAGGATACGCAGGCAGCCACCATCAGGAGCCAGTCAACTTTTTTGGCGTATGAGAAGACACGGAGGAAGTCTTTAAAGGTCGGCTGACGCTCCGAGGCAGTCCCGGCCGCCTTCAGTGGCGCTGGCGCCAGGGAGGCAGCGCCGACCGTACTTTCATCGTGGTGTCCTGTGATGTCGGCTCCCTCGTTGGCTGCGAAGCCGGGCGCGGTCGGTGCACCGTTGTCATCGGAGGGGCCAGGTATGGACTTGGGCGATTGCCTGTTCTCGGCGGCCATCGTGTCGTCGCGATATGCCGCCTCGGTGACAGACACGGTCAAAGAACAACGGTTGAGGGGGCTTGGCAGTCAACTATGGTGGTAGGGTACACCCGTTCACGATTGTCATTGTGCCGAGATCTGGCCCTGGAAAGCAAAAACAAAGGGACGCGAAATGGGTGAATAAATACGTGGAAAATAAAACATAGAAATAAACAAATGGATAGAGAAAAGTAGGAGGGAAGGAAGAAATGGCCGCACGACAAGACAAACAGCAGCAGAAAATGGCAAGGGCCACTGCCTTAGTCAGGTACTCGGAGAAACGACAGAGTCGTGTATGGTCAATGACATTGAACAGTGTCCAAAAACAAAAGAGACAGTAGCCTCCTCTTGCATCTGTTCACCAGTCAGAAATAAGACACGACGAGATGCGCCGTTGCCGACAGGCAGTCCGCGGTCTGTAATAACACGAAAAAGGGAAACACGGGGCAAATGGGTCCCGTATTACGATGAAATTACTCTCTAGACACACTAAAAAGTCCTGGGTTTAGGACAAGGCTGCAACTCCTAAATCGGTTACTGTGGGGGGCTTATATTGTTTTGACGGGTGCCAAGATGTGCCAATTGGTGGGTCGTCCGTACGAGGCAGAACTATGATGTTCGCCGCAGGAATTCTAAAGCCAAGTCATGGGTAATACGCTGGAATCGGCCATTTGCCAAGAGCCTTGCAAGGAGGTCTGGCAAACATAAGTCTGATATCCTTGTTAGGAGTTGTTGGGCTAAGGCCATATACGAAATACGCTGGAACGTATGTTAGTGTGCTTGACTAGTGCCCCTAGTCGGTCGGCTTCTAAAGAGGCGGCCGGCCGGGGCGCTGTAAGACTCCGAGAGACAGCACATCGTCTGATGAAGTCAGTGAAACCGGGCCGTGTTGTTGCCTCGCCGCCCCCGCGAAACGAATCATCCCGTGGTTCAGAGTAATTATACGTCTGTCCGAAGTAATACGGAGGGCGTAATGACCTGAAGAACTTCTTTCTTTTCTTTCCCTTAATTTTTTTTACTTGGCACGGCACAACCACACCCTCCGTGGCTTGCCTTGATCCTGCCGGTCCCCGGCACCAAAAGTCATCAACAACACGCTCGCGACGAACGGATGTGGCTCGGCAGTGTCCGACGGTCTATCGTCCGACTTCCACGTTTCCGTGTTTGTCCCCCACTTGCCGACTTTCAACTCCTGTCCGACTTCCTAATCTCCCGCCCTCGCTTGGATATGCATCTCACACTGTGCTTGTCGTATGCACACCTAAGATTTTAGAGCTAGGATGTTACAGTGTCTTACCCGTACTTACGTCACAAAGATACCATGAAGTGCAACGCAATGTTCCCATATGCGGCGACAGGTGGCCCTGTGCGTTCGCGCGTCTAGAACGAAGGTCAACGCACGATGTGCACATTCAGCTTTTCTTGCGCTTCTTCTACGGTATATTACGATTTACTTGCACACAGCATGGCTGTTCCCTTTGGCTGATAATGTGCCAGTGCCCTCGAGAGTACTCACCCCCCTTTTCTAATGTCTCTTTCAACAGATATTATGCAAGTCCGGTCAGCTTTAACAACGCGGTTCTCCGTTTCCAACCTCGTCGTACCACCAATGGCTCAGAACCTGACGCAGCGCATGCGCGGCCAGCTGCAGGCATGTTTTTCGATCTTATCCTCAATGTGGGGGATCAGGCGGTCTACCACCTCATATCCAACTCTAGTAAGCTTGATTTTTGACTAATCCCAACAGTTGTAATAGTCAAGCCGGCACATGCTGTTTTGATGTGTAACATCGATCTATTCCCTGTCCTATAATCACCTTTCTTTAATATCAAAGGGATAGTTTACATTTCGTCACGCAGGTTCTGTAAGCCATTACTTTTGTGATAGGAAAACACCTTGGTCGATACCAGGCTTTCGGCTTCTTGCTCTTTCTTTCTTGGCTATTCTCGTCACTCGTTCCTTTTTTCCCCGTCTTCTTCTTTTTTTTTTTTTTCCCCGTCTTCTTCTTTTTTTTTTTTTTCTTTTTCTATTTTTATTGTGAAACCGATTTACTTGATTTTTTCCGTCGCAACTGATGCTGTTTGATAGGCCAAAAAATACCAGCCAAATATTATCCCTTGATTTCTGACGCCCTTTGAACACCGTTCCGGCCCCAGGTCAAGCAAGGCATGGATGAGACATGTAGACCATCTCAGGTGGCACATGCAAAGTACCGCACATGGTATGGCTGGTGTCCGTTCAAGTCGATTTCAGAGAGCCTGACCACTCCTAATATCGAAGTGGATGCAGGGAGGTGGACTTTCCGAAATTGCCCTAGCGCCAGCGGAGCAAAGAGGCAAACGCGATATATGATGAGCAGTGCAGAGAAGATACGCGGAGTAGTGATGTCTCGTTCCGCGACCGTCTGTGTAGGCTTGCTGCCCCCTTGCATATACCAACTCGTGGCAAAGGGCGGTGTTGGTTGACAACGCGGTACGTAAGCTCGAACCAACCATCATCTAAATAAACACGGAGGCGAGCACACCTGGGAATAAGAAACAGGACGGTCGCTGACTGCAGCTGCTTGTTGCCTGGCTGTTGATGTTGTTGTTTGTTGTTGCTTTCCTGCCCTGGCATTTGTGCTATTTTGTCCTCGCGTTTTTACTACAGCGAAAGTTTCCATTCCACC
This sequence comes from Sporothrix globosa, assembly GCA_001630435.1. Taxonomy (NCBI): domain Eukaryota; kingdom Fungi; phylum Ascomycota; class Sordariomycetes; order Ophiostomatales; family Ophiostomataceae; genus Sporothrix; species Sporothrix globosa. Next base: position 903,778 of record LVYW01000005.1, read on the forward strand.
TGCCTAAAAGCAGTTTGCAGAGTGTGCGTCTTTCTTGGACTCGGGGTGGAAATCATAAGCAACTTCAGTTGTCTTTTCCTCGTTTATTCTTTTTTTTTTTTTTTTTTTTTTTCTTGTTTTTTTTTTTTTTTTTTTTTTTGTGTGTGTGTGTGTTTTGGGTATCATATTTTATGTTTGGCCAATGCAAGTCCCTATTAGGCAAGGTCTGGCCCATGAGCGACCCAAGCGGCAGGATTCCCCCCAGCGTCCCGAGCGCACGCACCAAGTAGATGCGCTTAGTGCAGGGAGTTGGCGTAGCACACAGATAGCGTCCACGCTATTACAACGAGGGGCCTGGCCACAATAGTTATGGTGTGTGGGGCGCTCCCTGTTCTGTGCATACGATGTGCTCCGGTCTGCGACTATGCCGCCCCGCAGATTTGAATGCTTGAGGCTGTCTTTCATCATCGTTTATTATCCAGGCAATGGCCCATTTTTCGCTTTGGATTTAACTTCAGACTTGGTATATGCTTCCCTTATTCTTGAATCTGCTTTGGACTTTCCTACTTTCCTCAACCCCTCTACCAGGAAGCTTGCCTGTCCATCTCCACCAATACCAGCCATCCTACATAGTATACGACGTAAGTCGAATAACAGATAGTATTCCTGATTGCTTGCCCTACTTTCCACGGCAATTGGCTTTCTGTGTGCCTGTTCCACACACTGGGCTCTGACATTTCAGTCCCAGTTTTACAAAGCATCCCCTTAGCCGGATTTAAATTTCCTCGCCTGATCACCAGCATCGTCACATCTTCCTTCTAGGTACTTCTGGCCCATCCAGTCGCTTCCCGGTACGCCTTTTACGGTGCATTTTGCCGTGTACCAGCTCCTTGACGTTTTGGGTGGCTTATTATTTCGACCTCTTCCCTTCGCAGTCTTCGTGGAAGTCTGAAGCACATCCAGGCGACAGTATATCAGCCTAATTGGCTCGATTCATTTTCTTACGCCTGATACAAACTTCTGCCCGGTCGCTTCCCGCCCTTGAGCCTGGCAGCAACCATTTGTTTGGCGACTGCCGATCACGGAAATCTGCCCCTTCCCGGACTTTGAATCACTTCGAGAAGACAAGAACCTCGAGAAGGCTTCAGGCGCAGGTGAACGGCACACCCCCATCCCGTCCTTTTTCATCCCATCCTTGCCTGTCATTGCCTGTCCTTGCCCCGGACTAAGAAACCTCGAATACCGACAACCACTTATATCACATCCCCTCCCTTCTCGTGGCCTGGCGTTTGTCCCATCGGGAAGTTGACGATAAAGAAAATCAACACGCTTTAAACCATCTGCAATGCCGGGCCTCATCCCCTTGATGCTCAACCCTGTAGTGGTTGGGAACCGCTCCAGCGTCATCTTTGCGCCGTCGGATCAAGCAGCAAATCATCATTCACGAGGCCAGAGCATAGGTCACCTGCCTCCGCGTGTTCACTCGCCTCTGTCGCCCTCATTACCGCCAAACTCACTTACAATCACAGCACAAAAGGCTTCGTTTCCCAACCCGTCCAAGCCAAAACCCTCAAAGCGACTGTCACTCTCTTCACCTTCAAACCTTCCCGTTCTTCCGTATACGCCAGAGGACTGGAAGCGGGCTATTTCTGAAGTAAAACGGCAGCACGCACACCGCAGATACCGTGCATGCTTCACACGGTGCAACGAGATTCTGGTCAACACGAAAGACGTGGTGAGTCATCGTCCTGGACAGGTCATTTTAATCGGGAGCCTTGCTCTTCCGGTGCCTTATTTCCAAAACACTCCAGACAGGCCGGAATACTGACATGTTATCGAGTCCAACGTCGAGCCAACATATCTAATTTCCCTACATTTCTATGCTGCGACCGCAATGGAGATGTGTGCTCGACCGCTGAGCTCCCCTTCCGCGTACCGTGCTCGCCTCTTGCAACAGGCCCGAGATCACTACGGCCAAGCCAGCCATCTCGTTCACGATGCTGAAGTATTGGCCCAATCCAGGGTCCGAGCGAGCTTCACCCTGCCACCCCTATCAAATCCACACTCGCCATCTGGTTCCATCAGCTCGCGGGCTTGGACATCAGAGACAGGCTTTTCTTCCCCTACCCCTTCCGTAACCTCTTCAGAAGATCTGAACGCCGGGCTACACCACCAGTCGGAGTTTTCGTTACCGCCGAGCCTCTCATCCTCGCCCAGGCCGGCCAGGAAGAAGGTCTCGTTTGAATTGCCCAGAAAGGACACGCCTATCTTTGAGCCTTACATACGCCCCGATTCGCCTACTCTGGGTTTCGATGAGTATTTTGTCGCCGGTTTAGCTCGACAGAATCTACCAGAAACCCCTGGCTGTTCAAAGAAGTCCGTTCCCGTTCTACAGCAGGCTAACAACGAGGACGTTACACCAAGGGCTTCGAAAGACTTAAACCACTTAAGCCATGGAATCCTTGACCTGAAGGGTGGATTTAATAGCCGCTCTTTCAAGCTGGATAACTCGGCAAGCCGATACTGTGCGCATCTCGCCAACCTGAAATCTCGACTTGAACAACACAAGGCAAACCTGGAGGCTGTTATCGAGACACCGCCCACCTGCGACAATGATATTGCAGAAAATATCAGCCCGGCGCCGCTGGGAGAAGATGCGCACGGTCTCGACCGGAAAACCCGTGTCGAGCGTCTGAGGAAGGGGGGATGGCAGCGTAAACGCTTTGACCCGAGCCGATACGAAGCTCTTCGCAATGCGGCTCTCGCAGAGCTCATCTAATGGACCGTATTGGTCCTGTTCCATTTGTCGCCGCGGCCTGTTCACAGTGTGCCGCGACACGTGCACCACTGTTTATGTATTACGAATTACGACTTTATTGGGATGAAAATCTACAGTGGCCTTGTTGTCTCCGTGGTAGTTGAGCTACTATCCAGGGTTGATGAAACACTTTGTGTTCTCCGTTTCCTATTTGCTCCGATCATCTATGCATTTTCGTGTCTTATATCATTGGGGGGTTGATGCTTGTATATTCCATTTGTTGTATCTAGCGATGGTGTTACGGCGTGTCAGAGTTGATTTTTTTTTTTACCAACTAAATGTTTATCCTGTATGGTTTGATTGTTTCTTGTACAGTATCTATTGTGCCATATGGATGTTGTAATTTTTCAGTTCGCCGTGTCGGACGAGCGTTCATTGTTTTCCTAAAGTATACTCTAATGCTAAGGTGGTTTACTTTTGAGATTGATCGAGGGAGGAAGAAGAACGAGCCAAGAGAACAAAAATGCAGAACAATATATATACATATAACTGATAACTATCACCGAAACGGAACGACAAACGCCCTTCTCCAGGAATGGGCCAAGCACAATGTAGATACTTTGATTTGATTTGTTAAATATCTTATAAAATAGCAAAGAGGGCGCAATAACAGTCCCACAAAAGCAAAGAGCCCCCCCCCCCCCCCCCCCCCCAAAAAGCGGAGCGTTAATTAAAGTGCATCCATAACCATGGCCCAAGTGACCGAAGTAACCAAAACGAAAGAGGTCAACTTGACTCCCAAACTGCCACCCTGCAGCGTATCCTGGCAACCTTTCCCATGTAAAAATCAAGGTGAGCCCTGCTTGCTGGCCTCTTCGACCTCTTTGCGCACCTCTTCCTGCTGACGCATTTCGCGAACCTTGGCCAAGACGACCTCGCGGAAGATGGCTCCCTTTACTTTTTGAATTGCCTGTTTAGTTTTGTCGTTGGGGCCGCTCTCAGCGCTGACGCTGCTAGAAGCTCCGTCGTTCTGGGCAGCTGCTGCAGCGGCCGCCTTCTGGAGTGGTGCTGCTGTATCAGTCTGCATATCAGAGTTTTCAGGGTCATCTTCCTGCATCTTGAGAGCCTCAATACGGTTAGTAAGCTTGACGAGTTCGATGCCTCTGCGCAGGCGAGCCTTTGCCATGTAGGCCTTGATCTCTGGCAGCAAGTTGTGCTCAGTGGCACTCTCGCCGCTCAGCCATCTGTGCTTCAGCGCATCCTAGAATAGATGTGTTAGCCTAGCTGTTGTGTTATTACGTTGGACAGAAATTGTACAACATACCCCGCTACTCCAGCGGTCATCCGGGTTTGGCTGAAGTAGGCCAATAATGAAGTCTTTGGCGTCCTCACTAACGTCCTTCCAATAGCGCTCGTGGAAGATGACACGGGCAGATGTGCATTCCTCGATCAGGTCGGGCAGATTCTCGGAACGGAAAGGCGAATAACCGCACAAGAGGGTGTACGTGATGACACCCATTGACCACATGTCGACGGGCTTGCCGTGGCCCTTTTTGAGCATGACCTCGGGCGCCGCGTAGCCGAACGAGCCTGCCATCGTGGTCAAGACCTCGTCCTTGCTGTCCAGCATCTTGGCGATGCCGAAATCAGCCAAAACCAAGTCGGAGTCAGGCTGCTTTGTGAGGTACAGAAGGTTTTCTGGTTTCAAGTCTACGAAGCCTATCGTTAGCCAAATGAGGCCATGGAGAAGGGAAAAAGACTTAGAGGGTCGTGATGTAAACTAGAACATATATACGTACCTCGATGCACGACATTGTTCTTGTGCAGGTAGTCAACTGCACTGAGAACCTGTTTGATGGTCTGCGATGCATCCTTCTCGGTGAACTTGCCCTGCTCGCAAATTCGATCGAACAGCTCGCCGCCCGTAGCAAGTTCCGTGACAATGTAGTATTTATCCTGCCGGACAGTGTATCAGTGTTATTCAGGAAGCCAGTATAAGAAATTCCAAACCAATACAGATAAAGGGAGTTTAGACTTACCCTCGATTCAAACCAGTCCACAAAGCGGACAATATGCGAATGGTTCAGATTTTGGAGGAGATTCAACTCGTCGTAGACCATCTGTTCGTTACCCTTGACATTCTTTTTCAAGATGACCTTGATGGCGACCTTTCCGGTCGGGCCATCTGCCTCGCGAACAATACCATATGTGCCTGCGCCGAGCATGCGACCGAAGTGGTATTTGGATCTGTAAGAGAGCGCGGGGCGGTGTCAGCAGCAGCTGGAAAGAATAACAGTGCACGCGCGTTTGACGGTTGGAGAGGGTCCAAACTTTTTGTCATAGCTGTCAGGTTGGCCATGAAGGCGGCTTAGCATACTGGAGACTGAATAGAACGAGATGGTAATTAGTCTTTCGCCTTATCCAGGGAGCTGCATGTAATTGCTTGCTTGTTGGACCGCAAAAGGGCAGTGCCGGCGGCAACAAGAAGGACCCTCGGCTGGAACGAGATAGCCAGCGACTTACAACTCATATTGGAGTTGGTATTGAGTAATCCCTTCAAAGCGCAAATATATCACGGGATTGTATCCGGTATGCGCTCAGGGCACACGAGGTGCTTTAGGACAGCGGCGACGCAGGCGATATGGGCTTTGTGCGTAGCGACGGAGGTCCGTACGAATGAGTTTCAATGGGCGCAAGGCGTGCAAGCAGAATTTTCGGAGCCGACGGCGGATGGCGCTTTCACAGTCTGTTGGGCAGCACTGTGTTGATTAAACGTCGTTTAGGTAGCGGCGGTGGTGGCAGCAGCTCAATTTTGCTTTATCGAGATCGTGGGAGTGCTGGCGGTAGGGAACATCGATGGGAGATATAGTAGGACAGTTCGGAGTGAGACGATGGAAGAGGGAGAAGACGGAAACAAGGAACTGAGTTGGGAACAGCACACGACGGACGAGGAAAGAAACGAGAATGGCGTCAAGAAATACGGCCAAGCATTTGGAAGCAGTGTTGGACCAAGAAAGGACAGCCGCTCCTTTCAAGGGGTCCAGCAAACTAAAGTTAATTGCGAAGTACGAAGTTGGCGGCCGCCGAATGAGCTTCAGCCTCCCGCCGCATAGTTCGCGAGGAATGCGCCTCGACGGAGGGCTCTTTGTGCTCCGAACGGAGGGTTAGCACAGTTTGCAGTGTAATACAGTCGAGAGAGGGGCTGCCGAGAACCAAGATGAGAAGGAGGGGCGGCGCCTTGACTACGAGTAAGACACAGAGCGAGTGTCTGGTTATGCTGTTTTCATGGGTGGCCTGGCAGCCTGACTGCCCGGGAGGCCCTTCCCCACTTGATGCCTCGTGCTGAGGGCGCCGCGCAGGGAAAAAAATATGGGAGTGCCATGGGGCTGAATGGGCAGGCACAGCCCCACGGATTAATCCATTTTCGCACCCCCATAGCTCGTTTCGGGCAGGATCGCCTTTAAACAAGGGCCTGACCAGTCGCAGGTAATTGCGACACATGGCCGTACAGGAAAGATAATTTTGTATCACCGCAACATCCTGGACAAGTGCACTGTGGACAATGGTTGAAGAGGTGCGAGCCCTACATTTTGCAAGACGTAGTTCGCAGTGTGGCATCATACTAAAAACACATTGGAGATGAATCAAGGCGCCGTGGCAGAGTGTGTGCCTAAGTAGGACACAGAGCCGTATTCGCACTTGCGACCTGGTTGGCCGACTGTAATAGTAGAATACTATTACGTATGTTGTGTCCGCTTGCTGAATATCTGTTTAGTCTGTTTGTCACAATATCGAGAAGTGTCTATTATGTTTGTTGCTTTCGTTACAGTAGTGATCTATTTCAGAGCTCTGTAAGATACATACAGCAGTGGCTGTTCGTGGCGGGACGCTAACGTGGCCAACCAACACTGTGTCGTGCTTTACGACGAATTTCTTTTTGGTCCGACCCTTTTAAGCCCTTATTACATTCAACATCAGGCAAGTCAGCCATGCCGCCCCACCAATAACGACAAAAACATTTATGTTCCCACAGACGGATGCCTTTCTCTGTCACGGCCGTCAATCATTCTCAGACCTCAATCGCTTCAGTGCAAACAAGAAGACTTCGCGCCCCTTTTCTCGTCACCCCATGTATACAGCATCTCACAGAGTTTCCGTTACGAACGAAGCTATCGAACGGTAACGAAGCAAGCATATGACGCCGCACGAAGTCTGCCATCGCAAAGGAACGGACTCGACTTTTATTCATCGTTTCGGACGGCACTTCCTGACCACCACCCACTGTGACGCGCTGCTCCATGACGGGACCTAGCCGTAGCCTGCTATTTACGATCTTCCCACGCCACGACGGCACGTGGCATCTTGTAATACTTCGAGGGCGAGTGATTACCTAACCAGGCATATTTCGTTATAACTTGTCTGCGAGCCCCTCTCGACGAAGTACGCTTTATCGACTCCCTTCCACGAAACTACGTCTTGTCGTAGCATCTTTGCGCCCGCTCTTTATTTGAGAGTGAAGGTGTGTCGCAGAGAACACAGCGCCTGAGCCACCGCACAGTAATCTGTATATTTCCCTGACCTCGCCGAGTTGAGACCTTCATCAGACGATATGATCTCCTCACAAAAGCGGCTGCAAAAGGAGCTATTAAAGGTTGGCCGCCACCTTCCAAGCTCTGTTTTCCGTTTTCCGGAACATGGTACCTTTTCAGCCAGTCACTAACCAGTGCCAACCGTCTGGTTGTTAATTTCAATCCAGATTGGGAACAGTGGCTTGCCTCCTGGTATCACACTCGTCTCGTCGGAGAATCTTGAAGAATGGATAGCCGACATCCAGGTTCTTGACCAGAATCCTCTATACATGGACCAAACCTATCGACTGAAATTTAGATTTCCCCCAACTTACCCAATTGGTATGTGATGTCGGCCACATGGCTTGGATTTGGAAGAAATTCTCTGACTGTTGTATAGAGCCGCCAGAAGTCGTGTTTCTCCAAGGCCCTGATCGGCCGATTCCCATGCACCCACACATCTACTCCAATGGCATCATCTGCCTTGACCTGCTTGGGTCACAAGGCTGGAGCCCCGTCCAGAACGTCGAGAGTGTCTGCATGAGCCTGCAGAGCATGCTGACCGGCAATACGAAAAATGAGCGGCCGCCTGGCGATGCCGAATTCGTTCGAACCAACCGTTTACGGCCCCGTGATATTGACTTTTACTACCACGACAATAAAGTATAACTATTCTTGAGTGTAAGGCGCATTCGTGCAGTGTCTACGGCTCAAGTCATGGGCCGCCCAATAATCATCTTTGAATTTAGAGCAATTTCATCTTCCAACAGTTAAGATTTTTTTTTCTTGGGGGGGAAGGGGGGATGCATTTTATATATTGTTTCCCTCAATTCTTCCGATTCCGTTCTGTAGATACGTTGCAGTACGACCGTCTCTCGACGAACGCTGTTAATTGTAGCACATGTCTTGTACTAATTATTACGCGTTTTGAACACCTATAATTTCGTACTAGCTTATGGGCGCTACGGATGGTGGGTCCTTTGGGCCCCAGTATGACCCCGACTTATCAGCCATCAGCCGCGAAACTGAGATTAAAGCTTCCTGTCACGAACAGGCTCCATCAGCTGCATACTTCATTGTCTGTTTGCGCTGTTTGCACCCCGCCAGCAATAACCCCTTCGATAGCCATATCTGAAGTATATTCAATTGTGCAGGCTTTTAAACACCGCCTACAGTTCTGAGCGGTCGCTTTCCCACTCTCCACCTCTCGCCTACTCCACGACTCGCCCACGAACCTCGTGCTGTGAGTCGAAACAAGCAAGGAGCGCTCGCCATGGTCCCCCAAGCAGTGTTTGATACCGGCGAGGTGAGGGATAAGGCGAGACGAGACCTGCTGTATCTCCTTGAGGCGGTTCGTGGCAAGAAGAACCTCGTCATCGAGAAGAGCCTCGCCGGGCCTATTGGCACCATTGCCAAAGTCTCCACGCTACAGGATTACGGTGTTGATAAGTTCTTCTTTCTCGAGAATGGAAATACCGATACGAGTCAGAGCAACGTCATCTTCGTGGCTCGTGGCGAGTGTGGCCGCCACGCACAAAACATAGCAGGTGCTTACTTCCCTTTGCAGACGCCCTTCTCTCCCGTTCTGTCCGCGCTGTCTACCCTTGCCCTCATTAGTGACGGTTTTGCTAACACTCGCATTCTTAAAATTTATCCAGACCAAATTCGCAGACTGCAACGAGAGAGCCAAACCGGACACGACTTTCATATTTTCTGGGTGCCTCGCCGGACGCTCGTGACGCATGCCATACTCGAAGAGGCTGGCGTACTTGGTGATGTGAGCATCTCAGAACTACCACTATATTTTTTCCCTCTCGAAAATGATGTACTGTCGCTCGAGCTAGACGAAACCTTCCAAGACCTGTATCTCGCAAAAGACCCGACTTCGTCGTTTCTCCTCGCAAAAGCACTCATGGGCATCCAACAGTGCCACGGTCTCTTTCCACGCATTATCGGAAAGGGAGACAACGCCAAACGTGTTGCTGAGCTACTGGACCGCTTCCGCCAGGAACTCCTGGCTGGCGAAGACGTTAGCGATGCTAGTAAAGTAGGCCTCACACCGAGTACCACAACTGAGAGCGTCATTATTATCGACCGCGAGGTCGACCTAGTCACGCCGCTTCTCACCCAACTGACCTATGAGGGTCTGATCGACGAATTGTATGGAATTCAGAACAATCAAACCGATGTCGACTCGACAATCGTTGGTGCAGCTGCGGCATCGACGAGTTCTGAAGGTGCACAACCTGCATCTGCGTCTGCGTCGACTGGTGGGAGTGCGTCTTCTGGTGTCTCCTCAGGGACGCGAAAACGAAAGATTCAGCTGGACTCATCAGACAAGCTCTATGAAGAGCTTCGTGACGCCAATTTCGCTATTGTCGGCGGTCTGCTCAACAAGGTTGCCCGTAGGCTCCGGAGCGACTATGAAGGCCGACACAGTACGCGAACCACGGCGGAATTGCGAGACTTTGTCCAGAAGCTCCCGGGGTACCAAGCCGAGCAAGCCAGTCTCAAAATCCACGCGGGGATGGTTGAAGAGATTTACAAATACACTCGAAGCGATGAGTTTAGCAGCCTTCTCGAGGTGCAGCAAAACCTCGCTGCAGGCGCTGACCCTTCCGCCCAATTTGATGCCATCGAAGAGCTCATCGCCCGTGACACACCCCTGAACCAAGTCCTGCGCCTGCTCTGCATCTACTCCTGTATTTCTGGCGGTATCAAACCTAAGGAATATGACCAATTTCGACGCTTGATCCTCGAAGGATATGGATACCAGCACCTCCTAACGCTACAAAATCTTGAAACCCTGCAAATGTTTTTGCCACGATCATCTCCACTGGCCGGTATGATTCCAATGGCTGGCTCGGCCGGAGCCACAGGCACAAAAACCAACTACACATTTCTCAGAAAGCAGCTGCGGCTTATCGTCGATGAAGTCAGCGAGCAGGACCCGAACGACATTGCATACGTTTATAGTGGGTATGCGCCACTTTCAGTGCGGCTGGTCCAATGCATCCTGCAAAAGCAATATCTTTTGACATTCACAAAAGGTAACGGTGTCACTAGCGGATCCCAAGGCTGGCGCGGTTTCGACGAGGCGGTTAAACACGTGCGTGGCCAGACGTTTGATATCCTTCAAAAGGGAGAAGACAAGGCTGTTAAGGCGAGGGCGCTGCTATCTGGTAGCGGAAACAAGAAAACTGTGTTTGTGGTATTCGTTGGCGGCATTACTTTCACCGAGATTGCGGCGTTACGGTACATCGCACGGAAAGAAGAAGGTGAGTCGGCCCCAGCGACCATTGTTTCGGCGCTCGAATACTAACATATTTGGGATAAGGCCGGCGTAGGATTGTTGTTTGCACGACATCCATTGTAAGCGGTAACAAGATGATGGCAGCTGCTGTTGAGACTGGATCGTTTAAACGAGATGGCGGATTGGACGCCGCGACAGCCCCCGTAGGGCTTTGAAGTACACTGAGTTATACCACGGTGCCAACAAGCATTTGGATGATTGCAACGATACACAGAAAGGTTTTGATAGAACATGTCTATGCTCAGATTTGTATAGCTGCTTACCCAGCTAGAGCATAGCTTTTTGCGTTTTCGATGCTCAACATTTTGAGGACGTCAGCGATGCGGCGGGAGTTGATTTCATAATTAAATGGGGACTTTAAAAGTACCTCAACACTTGGACTTGGCTTCTTGTAGTAAATTATAGTCACGTGATATCATTTCGCTTCGCTAGCTTGACTGGACTTAGTCGCTGGCAAATTTGACACAGGGGCGTTTGTAAGGAGAGATATTCGTTGTCGTCAGTAACAGGCCGAAATGGTCCAAAGGAGAGGGTTCTATCGCAGAGAGACCTTGCCTTCGACGCTCACAGAACGAAAGTAGCGATCGAGGTCATTACAACAAAATTATAATAACATCAAGACGATCATCCCCCATAGGCCGCAGCCAGAGAGGACAGCGTCCATTCTACCTTGGTTACACATCGCCCTCGGCTGAATCATACTTTCACCGATGGACCACGACTGGTAATCAGTGCAATCGAATTGACTCAACGAAGAGTCTAATGACAACGATATCAATACGAACCCTGAAAGACAAAAAAAGGGCAGGCCAAGTCTGTTGATCGTGCCAGCTTCACGACTTACGCCTTCGATCTTTTCTTGGTACGATATTCGCCCTTGTCTCTATGTTGCTGTCCCACCCGACCGAGTTCACAGCCTCGAAATGTCTTGCGATCCTAATCTCGACCAGTTCAACTTGTCATATTGTGCTTTGATATTGCTTTTGACTGACTTTATTCCCAGTTGACCAGGCTAGATAAACTGTCCCCTCTGCATTGAATGCCTCTGCAGCGGGCTTTTCTTCAAATAAAGAAGGAACGCATGCAGTCTAGAAAGAACAGCCTTCAGTTTTGTCTCGGAAGGTTGTGTGAACGAACGCTTAGGCGCGTATCTACATACTTCGGACGGCCAGTATATATATACACACGTGCCGATTACCGATGATGGGGCTGCCCATCACAGAGTGCTGCATAACGCCCTGTGTATCCCACGTCCACTCACTTTTGGGATGATAGCGTACGGTTGAAACAAAGGCCAACGAGACTGAACTTTCGGATCCTAGAAAATGGATAGCATTACCGCGCTCGGGGTCCATGATAAGGTTACAGTCCCAGTTGAACCATCCGCGATCGAACCCAGCTCAACGCCTGAACTTCCTGATAAATACGAAGAGCATATGTCTCGTGAGGTGAGGAACTTCGTTGGCGACACAGCAAAGGATTCAAATTTAGTGTTGGCGAATGATTTGCCAAATACCTTATCCCAGCCTCTTGCTCTTGCTGTTGGAAACGGGACTACCTTGCATATACATCGCGGAAACTTGTCCAACCAGCATTCGAGTCCGCCAACTGCCAAGGTGTCTCAAGGAGAGGACACGGATCCTGTCAGTGAGCTCGCCATGGCAACACGGACAGACCCAGGCCTTCCACTTGAAGCATCCGATGACAACTCCCATTTAGCCATCACAGCACAAACTGGTCCTCAAAACAGTTCCCTGCCTGCCACGCCACAAGGAAAGCCCGAAACGACATCAAAAGACGGCGTGTCTCAAAAGATCGAAGTGCCTTTCATGGATCCGGGCACATCAACCATGAGGCTCCAAACGAAAGCCAGTATACCAGGCATGGAGGAGTGTGAAAGACGCGCTTGTGACAGTACCACGAGGATACTGGCCACATTGCATACAGCGTAAGTAGTTGTTTTTCTGGCCTAGTCTTGTCATAGCACGACAAAACTCATTGGCTCAATTCTCACCGTTTTGGTCCTGCTTAGATCACAAAATGCGCTGGCGTCTCCTGTCGTTCGACACGTGGTCTTGCAAGAATGCGTGCAGACCACAGCGTTACCGTCTCTTTCCTCTCACTCACATGTGTCCGGACCGAGCTCTACTTTCTCGGAAATTTCCAGCCAGTATGAGACACCTCCAGACAGCAACGGTGCCATGCCAACTGCTGGGCCCATATCTTCCAAAGTCGAGGTTAAGCCAGCCTTCCAGGTCCCTCAATGTGACAATCAAGGCATGAATGAAACTCAGAATACTGTACAGGATGCGGCTGCCCCGAAGGTTTTATCGGGGGTACAAATCGATCTGGACCATTTACCCCACCAATCTCGCACCTTGTCATCATCTCCAAAGAGGGCCTCTGTATCAAGACGACCGATTTTCAAAATTCGGCCGAAGTCTTCTATTCCCTCTGACCTCACACCGCAGGAGTACGCCGGACAGTGTATTGCGGCAGCGGAGTCTTCCAGACTGAATCCCTACGCGCTACACGAAGAAGAGCATGCAATGCTTCGTCACCATATTAGCCACGCACAAGTCACAACATATCTCAATATACGCAATGGGATTCTTCGGCTCTGGCTCCGAAATCCCAGTGCTGCTGTTACGAGAAATGATGCCATGGGTTGTTCTAGAGACAGGCGCTGGTTCAGGGCAGCTGGTGTTTGCTTTGACTGGCTTGTCCGCCGAGGATACATCAATTTTGGATGTGTCAAGATTAGGGAGCCACCGAAGGACAAGGGTACTAAGGCATCACTGATGAGATCGGAAAGTTTGACGTCGCATTCTCTACACAGACAGAAGAAGACCATAGCCATAATTGGCGCTGGTATGGCTGGGCTCGGCTGTGCTCGCCAGCTGGATAACCTTTTCAAGCAACACCACGACCTACTTGTCAGCCTGGGCGTGGATGTGCCCAGTATAGTCGTCTTAGAGGGGCGCGATCGGATAGGTGGCCGAGTTTATTCGCGACCATTCCAAGTCCAGACCCGCCACCAACACCCGGATTTTCACCAAAGCCGGTGCACTGCTGAAATGGGTGGTATGATCGTCACGGGCTTCGACCGAGGCAACCCGATGAACACTCTTATTCGTGGTCAGCTGGGCCTAGGATACCACGCCTTAATTACTGCGACAACGATATATGATATCAACGGCAAACCTGTCGATGATGTGCGGGACGGTCTGGTAGAGAATTTGTTCAATGAATGCCTTGACCGCGTGAGCGAGTACAAGTTCAAAGTGCCTCTACCAAAGGTCGTTGAGGGAAGTCATGCTTGCATGGATGACGGCCGTGACGATACCTCAGAAGGGCACCCTACTATTGCTTCTATTGAAGATAGTGAAGCGGTGATACCATCGACCATGGCGGCTGCTGAGATTGCAGTCGCAACTTGGGAACAGACAACGTCGCTACGATATGCGACACCGAAAGCAATGGAGCTACCAGGGCACAAAAAAGCCACTTGGGAAGAACCAAATGGAATCGGGGGGCTTCCACGAGCCGATCTGGTTCCTGTCTCATCTGATCGACTTACTGGGAGAGCGCATCTGGAACCCGGGACGCACGCTACGCTAAATGCAGCTCACAAGCTGAAGAGTATGGGGTGGTCATTGAAACCGGGAGTCCTTGAGTCAAGAGACTTGGATCTTGACCCTGCTTCTAAAGCGCCTAGAGCAACCCTTGGATCCGTCGTTGAAGATGCAATTAGGCAATATGGAGAGCTTCTTGATTTGAACTCGCAAGACTACCGGCTTCTGAACTGGCACATTGCAAATCTGGAATATAGCAATGCTATAAACCACAGCCGCTTGAGTCTCAAGGGCTGGGATATAGATGCCGGGAATGAGTGGGAGGGAAGGCATAGTATGATTATTGGTGGATACCAGAGCGTGCCTCGTGGTCTGATGCTTTGCCCGAAACCCTTGGATGTTCGGAGACAGCTGGCAGTGAAAAAAATCGCCATCAATGATTCCGGTGACGATAATCGTGCCAGGCATGTCAAGCAGGACGTACAGCATAAGTCACCCGTGCTCATCGAATTCGAAAATGGGGATAAATTCGGAGCTGATTATGTTATCAGTACGATACCCCTTGGAGTTCTTAAGCATGGAAACGTCGAGTTTGACCCGCCGTTACCAAGATGGAAATCGAACGCGATTGCCCGCCTCGGCTACGGCGTTCTCAACAAGATCATTCTCACATTCCGCCAACCATTTTGGGATACAGAGCGCGACATCTTTGGTGTCTTGCGGGAACCAACCAACCGGTTCAGCCTCGATCAGAGGCAGTATTCGCAGCGCCGGGGTCGGATGTTCCAATGGTTCAATGTCTCTAGGACAACAGGTATCCCTTGCTTGGTAGCCCTCATGGCCGGTGATGCTGCATTCGACACAGAGAAGGCTAGCAATGACGAGCTTGTTTCCGAGGCTACTTCCGTCCTACGATGCGTGTTTGGTGCTAAGAACGTTCCCGAGCCCATTGAGGCTGTCGTCACACGGTGGGCTTCGGACAAATTTTCTCGGGGCAGCTATTCATCAGCTGGGCCCAGCATGGAGATTGACGATTACGATTCTATGGCTCGTCCTGTGGGAAGGCATCTTCATTTTGCGGGTGAACACACTATTGGGACACATCCGGCCACTGTTCATGGAGCCTACCTATCGGGCCTGCGTGCAGCATCAGACATTTTCGAGGAGTTGGTGGGCCCAATCAATATCCCGACGCCGTTGATACCCCCGAAAGAGACTTTGACCTCTGTCATTAAACGAAAGGTTACCTTAGACGAAGATGAAGGGAAGACTGGTGATGAAAGTAGTAGTAGCATCAGTGCTAGCGGTGGTGGCGGAAGTAACACCGGGAAGGCAAAGACAAGCAATCGCAAGCGTTTGGAAGCACGAGAATCGCACATCCAACAACACATCAACAGCCGGATTGGAGACCGACCCTCGCAACCCCCTCGAAGGGCGGAAAGCGCCTATTCGCTATTTAGTAGGGCGAACTACGAACGGGCACGCAAAAAATGCGAAGAAGGACGCCGCCCTGGCAAAGGTCGTTCTACCCCGAACGAAGTACGGGTTCTCACGTCCAAAATGTGGCGCAGTGCTAGCGCAGAGGAGAGGCGTCCTTTTGCAGATGAAGCTGAGGCTCAAAAAGAGATGTACGAAGCGGCTCTTCGTGAATACAATCAGAGGGTAGCCGAGTGGGACCAGCGTGCTTCGGATCTACGTGTGGCCTACGAGATTGAGCATCCCAGGACCGGCGAACAGGATATTGAGCACACGCCGCAGACATCACCACCCTCAGTCTCGGACCTCGTTACTGGTACACCACGACGCTCGAGTTCTAATAGTGCCCGTCGTCTTAGACGGACGACCAACTGTCAAGCAGGAATCGACAGTGATGTAGAAATGAGCGGTTGATATCCTGGATGGAAGTTTGCCGGCTTTTAATATTTTACTTTCCTGTACCTATTACGAAGGGCTTAATGTCTTGTCATTACCCTGGTTGGTGGCCTACTTGGTCTACCATTTTGTGTTAATCTTGAACTACATTGTATATACGACATATATATTTATATCCTCTGCAACCGGGCGCTGAGTTACGGGTGGTAGGATTGTACATAGAATTCTTACAACGGCAAGCTTATGGTAATGTCGATGTCGTGGTGAGGTCCGGCTCTACGCGGAGTATGGTTATGAAAGTCATTACCGCACATTAGGATGTTAGTTTTCCTGGTAATACACACTTCTTTCATTATACCTAGTGCCTAGGGTTAGCTTTCACGCCCACGGCGACACGGATTAGATGTGGAAATGTATTGGTTGTTTTGTTCCCGCTCTGTATACAAAAGAAAATAACATAAAATATAAGAGACAGGGGAAGAAAGAAGAAAATTGCGATTTTTTTTCAGGCGACGAGAGTTGTGCATAACACGAGAGGCTGTAAGAATACAGGACGTGCTCGTTTCATCCCTGCAGGTCTCGTCTGGCTCACTCACTCCTACAAAATTTCCCCGCCGCTGCCGTCGCCTGCGTGTATACATATAATTTACATGTCCTCAGAAGCAGTGGCACCAGTGATAATCTCGACCAGCTCGCCCGTAATGACGGCTTGGCGAGTACGGTTGAAGAGAATCTGGTACTTGTTGATCATCTCACCGGCGTTCTTGGAAGCGTTCTGGAGGGGGAAAGGTTAGTACACGGTATTGCTTGCGGTGAGGGTAGAACGAGAACAGTGAAGTGCCGATATGCAAACTTACGTCCATGGCGTTGCGGCGGGCGGACTGCTCGCAAGCGTGGCCCTCAGCAAGAGCCCAGAAGATGGAGTTGGCAAGGGCGTACTCGCGCAGGTTGGGAAGCAGAGCCTCGTCGACCTCGAAAGCAGAGAAGTTGGCTGGATATATGTTAGCAGTTGACCTCTAACGGTATTTGGGGCCGTTGAGAGAAAATAAAAAGTGAAGTGAGAAACGTACGTGAAGCGGCAATGGCCTCCTCGGAGAAAGCCTCGATCGTGGTGGG
The DNA here is from genome assembly GCA_001630435.1 of Sporothrix globosa. Classification (NCBI taxonomy): domain Eukaryota; kingdom Fungi; phylum Ascomycota; class Sordariomycetes; order Ophiostomatales; family Ophiostomataceae; genus Sporothrix; species Sporothrix globosa. The sequence goes on from LVYW01000005.1 coordinate 920,959, forward strand.
TTCGTAGGTCTGGGCGTTCACAAATCTGTTGTACAGAATGCGGATCGAGCTGTAATCGCCGGGGAGCTGCACGATCTGGTCGGCGATGGCCTGGGCCTCTGCGAAGGTGGGGATGTCACGGCCGACGCCGGCGAAAGACAGAGCGATGTCTTTGCCGTTGGTGCGCTGCAGCTGCGACTTGCACTTCTCTCCCAGAATGACGAGGTCATAAGAAGGGGCAGTGCCGGCAGCGGACTGCTCCGCGAACAGCTTCCGGACGGTACGGGATAGACCCGAGTGGATACCACCGCAAAGGCCCTTGTCGGAGCTGCAGACGACGAGCAGCGTCTTGTTCTTGTCCTCACCAGCCTCGAGAGGCTTGGTCTCGGCCTCATCGAAAACCTTGTTGGACGTCTCTCCGTAGTTGCGGCTGTCGAACATGGCACGCTGCGCCCGGTTGAGCTTAGTCGAGGCAACAATCTTCATGGTCTTGGTGATCTTCTCAATATTGCGAATGGACTTGAGACGGTCCTCAATCTCGCGGAGCGTGGCGTACGACGCCGCGGGGGTGGCGGTCGCGAAGCTGCGAGCGTGGTTAGTCTTGGTCGTCCTCTTGCATCTGTTGGTTGGCCGGGCCTCCTCCAACAATGCGCCACTTCCATCCAATTTTCAGTCGTCGAGTTCTTCGTCATCTGCTCCTCCATTGTGTGGCCGGCGATGTTCCTGTCGCGCAATGCAACCAAGCGCAGGTGGGCATCCCTCAGCGTCGGCCACTTGTTCCATTTATTTTTGTTTTCCACGTTCCTTGTCCTAAGTATCCAACTTGTGTTTCTAAGCTTCACATACCGAGAAGCGGAAGCTCCTGCACGCAGAGCTGGCCGTGCCGCTCTAGACAACATTTTCGACGAGGAAGGAGGGAAAATGGCGTGATCGAGAAGTCGTCTAGGAGAAGGCGAAATCAATTGGTCGCTGGTGGATGGCGGCCAAAGATTCAATGAATAGAGAGTGAGGTCGATGCAGGTGGAGAGTGAAAAGAGCGATGTTGAGGTCTTTTTTCATTTGGCCCCTACTTTGTTTCCGCTTGTTCTCGCGCTTTTCCGGGAAGTCTTTGCCCGCCTGTCCCTTTTTGCCGGCTACAAATCGTGCAAGCCACCACCGCCACAACCCTGCCTCCTGTATGGCTTGGCGGATCGCGTTGTTTCGGCAAAATAATCACGTGATTGGCCCACTGCAATTTAATTAACCTATTCGTAGATACTGGGCCGATTATATTGTGAGAAGTCATATGCAATAAAGCTGGCCAAATTTTTCGTTTTGGCTGGGACGGCTCTCTTAAAAGACAGTGTCACAGCAACTCAGGACTCAGTGTGCTCCTTCCGCAACAGTCGCTCGTGCCACGCATAAAGTATTACGAGTCGCTCTTCGTACCGCAGATTTTTATTGAACAATATGCTGCTCTCTCAGTCAATTTCTGCGCATTCCGTTTACCAGCGCCATTTGCGGTTGAAACGCGAGGAAAATAAGCCTCAGTTCTCTTGAACTTTTCTCCCTTGTCACGCGTTCCCACAGACAGTGTGGCCTTCATAGTGTCCTCGCCGCCCACTTTTCTGCCCGTCGTTCCTAGTCATCGAATCTGGACGCTGAGCGTTCCTTTTCCTGTGCCCACTGGCTACCGTCTCCTAGCTCTCAAGGCTCGCGTTGATTGGTCTTTCTAGCCTCCAAAAATTCTGGCCCTTTCTGGCGGCCATTCTCTCTCCCAAATCGCCTTCCACTGCTTTTCGAGGCCCGTCTCTGCTGGCTAATTATTTTGCGTCTTTCTTCCTCCTCTCGTTTCCACCATTCCCCCCTTTCGTGGTCTGCATCAACATTATCTTGAATTACGATAACTTTCCTTTCAACTGGGTCCCTATCCCTCTCGCCCTTGCTGGCACGGCCAATCCCTTTGGTTGGACGCTTTCTTTTGTCGAGGCTTCGATTTACCTCTCCGCAACTGTTCTTTTCACCTGACGCGTCGTGCCGCTCAAACTCGAAACCGTCCTTTTTCCGTCTCTCTAGACACTCGACGTGCACCTGTGCGTTTCGCCGTGGCGACGAATATGTCAGACAGCTCAGACGACGACCGGCCGCTGGCCGCCTCGAACGGACATGGTGCGTTTGCCCTCGAAATCGCGTCTATGCATGCGGCCAATTATCCTTGCAACTGGCCGCAATGATGGTCGCAACATCCGCATCCTTCCTATCATGTTCCTTGTCCACAGCCTGGATATCCTTTCCTCAGAATCTCTTGTCCCCGCCGGCTGCTTTTCCTTAAGTTCCTAACTTCTTTCTTACAACTCGCTAACCAGGGCTGTACGCGCATATAGTATCCGCTTCTAGAATCTCCAAATCCGACGATACTGCCATGGACAACTATTCCCCGAACGTCAAAATGGCCCCTCCGGGCGTTTCCATCCGACATGGCCCAGTGACCGGCTTGAATGGGCTTGTGAAGCGAAAGTCACGTACGTCGATCGACCAGTCCGTTAGATACAAAGATGGGTCGGATAGTGACGACGACGCCCCGATGGTATGTTTCACCTTTTAAGACGAGCGTGAAGCCATCAAATGATAATATCGGTTAACAAACTCTCTAGGCGAAGCGTCAGAAGTCTAAGTATGCTGAGTCTGACAGTGAGGACGAACCGATCGTGTCTAAGAAGCGGTCCAAGCTGCCTCTGTCGATTAATGACACGCCTCTGATCAACACTGGGGATGGCAAGAAGCCTCTGGACGTCCGGCTCTCGAATAAGAAGGCCAAAGTCGAACAAGCAGCCGATTTTGAGGCCAAGTCTCTCCTTGCAAACGGTTCAGGCAAGACGAAGCGTCCATCTAACGGCTCGTCGTTCTCCAAACCTCCCCAATCCGACGATTCGGAAGACGAGGTGCTTTCTAAACCGAAGAAGCGGCAGTCAAACGGCGCGACACCCGCGTCGCTGAAGAAGTCGAACGGCACGAAAGCTAAGGACGAATCGGACTCTGACGTGCCCATGGCGAAGAAAAAGACGCCGACCAGTTCCAAGACTGCAGCGAGACCACCTGCCAAGCCAACTAGTAACAGCAAGAAAACCACTGCGTCCACTCCTAAGAAGGCAGCACCGCCCAAGCCCATGAAGAAGGCTGAGAGCACTGAGCCGGGTGATGATGATGATGAGGAAGAGGAGTACCGTTGGTGGGATGCACCGAAAAAGGAAGATGACTCGATCAAGTGGACCACACTTGAGCATGCTGGTGTCGTCTTCCCCCCGCCTTACCAACCCCTCCCAAAGCATGTTCGTCTGTATTACGACGGTGTGGCCGTGGACCTACATCCCGAAGCGGAGGAGGTTGCCACCTTCTTTGGCTCTATGCTCCATTTGACTGTCAACACCGAAAACCCGACTTTCAAGAAGAATTTCTTTGCAGATTTCCAAGCGGTATTGAAACAGACGGGTGGCGCGAGAGGTCCGGATGGCCAGAAAGTGTCTATCAAAGACTTTGCCAAACTCGATTTCAAGCCCATGTTTGAATACTATAAGGCCCAGTCCGAAGCCAGGAAGAACCGGACAAAAGAAGAGAAGAAGGCAGAGAAGGAAGAAAAGGCAAAACTGGAGGCCCCATATCTCTACTGCAAATGGGATGGCCGGAAAGAAAAGGTTGGCAACTTTCGTGTGGAGCCGCCTGGCTTATTCCGTGGCCGCGGCGAGCATCCCAAAACAGGCCGAGTCAAGAAACGCGTCATGCCCGAGCAAGTCACGATCAACATTGGCAAGGATGCTGTTGTGCCCCAGCCACCCGCCGGACACAAGTGGAAGGGAGTGCAGCACGACAACAAAGCGACGTGGTTGGCTATGTGGCAAGAAAACATCAACGGAGCCTACAAGTACGTTATGCTTGCCGCAAACAGCGCCGTGAAGGGCCAGGCCGATTTCAAGAAATTTGAAAAGGCTCGTGCCCTCAAGAAGTATATTGGGCGTGTTCGTGCGGATTACACCCGAGAGCTTAAGAGTGAGGTCATGGCCGACCGCCAGCGTGCCACTGCCATGTACCTGATCGATCGATTTGCACTGCGTGCCGGCAATGAGAAAGATACCGATAACGAGGCAGACACAGTTGGCTGCTGCTCTCTCAAGTACGAGCACATCACGCTTCGGGAGCCCAACACGGTAATTTTCGACTTCCTGGGCAAGGACAGCATTCCGTACTACGACGAGGTGACGGTGGACCGCCAGGTGTTTAAGAACCTGAAGATGTTTAAGAAACCACCGAAGGAAGACGGTGACGATATTTTCGACCGCCTGAACGTAAGATCAAGCCTATTGTGCCCTGTGTTCTCCGCTTCTTTTAAATACATGCAAGATGCTGACTATTGTCCACGTCTAGACATCCCAACTCAACAAGCACCTGTCCAGTTACATGCAGGGCTTAACGGCCAAGGTATTCCGTACCTATAATGCGTCATACACGATGTCGAAGCTGCTTCAGGAGCTTCCGGTCACCAACGTATCTATTGCCGAGAAGGTGAAGCTGTACAACGATTGCAACCGCAAGGTTGCCATTCTCTGCAACCATAAACGGACGGTCGGAGCCAGCCACGAGGCGCAAATGGAGAAGATGGGCGACCGTATCAAGGGCTTGAAATACCAGAAGTGGCGAACTCGGATGATGATGCTCGACCTTGACCCTAAGCTTAAGAAGAAAAGGGGCGCAGAGTACTTCGAACGCGATCCGGAACTAACGGACGAATGGATTCTTGAACACCAAAAGTTCCTTGCCGAAGAACAGCGCACCAAAGTCACCAAGAAGTTCGAAAAGGACAATGAAAAGCGCGCTATTGATGGCGAGAAGCCGCTGCCAGAGAAGGAGCTCAAGGAGCGTCTGAAGACAGTTGCAGAACTTGAGGCCAAATACAAGAAGGAGAACCGGACGAAGAAGGTTGAGGCTGAAGGAAAGGCTCCGTCTATTGAAAGGCTTGAGGCGGCTGCTCAAAAGATCGACGAGCGCATCCACAACATGGAGCTTCAGGCAGCAGACAAGGATGGAAACAAAGAGGTTGCTCTGAGCACCTCGAAGATCGTGAGTTTACATGCGATGTCCCTCTTTTTTTTTACTTGTATGGGCGACCAGTGACTTTGTACTGACTACCTCTCCACAGAATTACATTGATCCCCGCCTCACTGTGGTCTTCTCTGAGAAATTCGATGTCCCAATTGAGAAGTTCTTTTCGAAGACACTTCGCGAAAAATTCAACTGGGCTATTCAGTCTGTTGGAAACGACTCTACGTGGGAGTTCTAGAGCATGTTAGTCTTATTCCATACTGCACTGTTTTATTTCGATGATGCTCCCGTTTAAATTTTGCACTATATTTTTATCTTAGGTGGTACCGTTCTTGTTTTCGCGTTGAGTTTCGTTATACTTGCTTGCAGTCATCTCGTGTCTTTTATCGTCGGACGTCTTTCTATCTGGCTTAACTCATTGCATTTTGGTGTTTTGCTTTTAAATATGTCTACAGGCTCGTTAGCGGGCCGGCTTCCCCACAAAGCAGATGGCATGGTCAAAATGTGGACGGACGTATGAGGCGTTGGGAGGTCAAAAGTGCATAGGGTGGTGTGTTTACCAGCGTTTGGCATGCAAATGCTACATAGAGAGAGGTCGGGAGGGGGCAATGGTGGTTGAATAGACATGAAATAGTACAGATTAGCTGAGAATAGAATCTTGGTTAGAATTTCACAAAAAGATTATTAAATGAAACAAAAACATTCTGAAAAACAAATCGCAGTAGCGATATGTGCATATGTGGGACGTAGGGTGCAATCAACTGTTATTTTTTTTTTTTTTTTCTCTGTCGTTGTTTGCTCTCCTCTTCCTCTTCTTCCTCCTCTTTGGGCAAAGTTATTGCAATTTTGATCAGTGAACGTATTAGAATTAAATATATAGTATTATGTTGTGCGGCTTACACAAAGATTACGCCATACAATGCACTGTATATATCCAGCGTGCATCTTGCACTTGCTTTTTACCTATGAATATGGTATGCTCCAGTTGACCGCCTGAAAATGCAGAAACACAATGCTATCAACCAAATGCCAACGAAAGAAAAGTTGCTTTCTGTTGTGCGTATCCAAGAGACGATCATCGCCTCATTCTAACAGACCTTTGCGTCGTAATTCCCGACTATGTATATGCGCCGATATGATGTGTATGTGGTATCAGAAAACGAAAGACAAACCGAGAAAATTGCATGGGATCATAAAAGGAAAACGAATCAAGATGGCGACAGATTACCGCCAAATGAGAGAATTCCAATGACAACGGAGCCACACAGTTGCAGCGCGATGAGCGATAGGCATGGTGGTCCTGTAAGTTTTGTGTTAGCGATTGCCGAATTTGTGTCCATTTGCCATAAAAAGATAACAGAGAGCAAAACTCACTAGTTATATTGGAGCTGGCAGGGACAATCTTGCCGCCTGATGTCATGACCCATCCGCTAGGAATTGTGTTGATGGCGGTCGACGTAGATGACGGAACCCCTGGCCGACCAGACTCGGTAGAGCCGGCGCCACCACCGATTCCACCGGCTGGGACAGTAGGCGACAGGGACGTGGCTGCAGCGGCCGTTGCTGTGGCAGTTTGGGTCGCAACGTTGACGCCTACATTAACGCCGACCTGGCCATCGACAGCCTCAATGGACTGCCAGTCGCCTGATGTGTTGGAGTAGATGTACTCTTTCCCGGTCGAGTAGTCTGTCACCTGGATGGACTTGACGACCATGGAAAAGGGCCCCTTCGAGTAGTCCGTCGGACCGCGTGCCCACTCAACAGTACCCGCAGCGTTCGTGGCCGTGTCGCCGCCAGACCAGGCGCCAAATTTGATCTGCATGGGCGTTTGCGGGTACTGACCAGAGACGGCGTCGGCGTAGTTGAGCGTGCGGACGACCGTGTCGGCCACGGACCACACGATGCGGTCGGCGGTCCAGTCGATTGTATACGTGATGAATTCGGCTTGGTTGTTGGCGGCCGGGTTGAACTGGCCGCGGTTATACGTCGTTGTCTGGCCCTTGCCAAAGTAGTTGGTCTGCACCTCGGTGCTATCGGCGCCGAGCCACTCCATGTCGATCTCGTCGAGGTCGTCAGACTGCATAACAAGCGTGCTGACAATGCCGGCGCCAGGTGCGCTCTTCATGGTAAACTGTATGCGGCCGAACATGATGTAGAAGATACTCGATAGCTGGGGCGCGTCGCCTGACTTGGCAACGGTAAAGGTCACGCCATCCGAGCCGTACGATACGGATCCACCGCCGCTGGCTGCGAACGAGTTGACGCTGCCCTTTGTGAAGTCGACATCGATGGCCATACCGAGAGCCGTGTCCGGTGGACAATTGGCTGTAGAAAGTTAGCATGAGGTGACCAGTAACGGGACGCAGGTCGAAGGGTAGAGAGGGCAGAGGGAACGAGAGAGGAGGCAAAAGAGTGTGTTCCCTATGGAGGTCCAAAGGCTGTACTCACAGTTTGTCAATGGGTTGCATGATGTAGATGTCTGTGCGGACACCGAAACGGCGAGTGCTGCCACGACAACGGCGACGGCTGTGGAAGCAGAGTCGCGAGCCCGGAAGAAGCGCATAGTGAACGGGCAGGTCAGAGACCGGTTTAGGAAGTCGAGGAAATGGGGTGATGTCGAGATGAAAGGGAATGCGGCGACGGCCGTGCCAAGTCTGGGGTGAGACACAATGCTGCTGTGTGTCTTGTGCTGGGGGTGACAACCGTAAAGTCAAGCAGGGTGTTCAAAAATAGAGGAGCAAGGTCGAATTGCGAACAAAGAGATCAGAAGCAGAACCAGAGAATTCAGAAATAAAAAATTGCGGATGTGCCGTCTCAAGTATATTTGAAGGATCATCCGCGTCCAACAGGAATGCAATGCAATACGGGAACTCTGCAAGTCGTAATTCACTCGGTAGAGGATTATGTCTTATAAAACCAATCGATTCTTCATATTCATTGCGCGCCACGCACGCGCAGCCAGCCTCTTGTCCAATACAGTAGGTTGTTGTGGAGAGCGTGGGTTGTTTTTATCGCGAGGCTGGGAATAGTGGCGAACGTTTAGCGACAGGGGTGTTGACAGTATTACCTGAGTGCGCTGTAATAGAGCCCCAGTCTTTTGTTTACTTCCTTGCTGGCAAATGGCCCTAGCCAAGCGCCACATGTGGTGTGGGTGCTGCCGTTAGGACTCCTGTACGCTTAGCGCAAAATATCCTGTGGCTGGCAAAGAATACTCAGTAGTCAGGACCACATCGACAGGGACTGCGTTTAGCGTCATTGGCAAACCAGGTGGGGGCACTCAGCTTACATGTAAATCGGGAGGCTGGATGCACAAGGCGAAGCCCAGCTGGTTGTGATGAAGGGGGAAAGTGGGGTGTTGTCCTGTCTTCCACAGCCAAGGCCAGGCTCACCTGGATCTCAGTAGCGCCATTGGCCAAGTCGACTTCAGGAACCACTTGCCTAACTCTCGTAAGACTCAATACACTTGAAATTATGCTGGAGGCTGGGTACGCTAGAATAAACGACCGTGGAGGTCAAAACAAGACAAACAAGACAAACAAAACAAAACTTAAACATTGCACGACGTGCGACGGACGGTACGGCACGATTCCTTTAGTTCGAACCTGCCAATCTGGGCCGTATTCCCACCAAAAGCAGGCAATAAAATGTGGCGAATAATACCCAGCAAACGGAAGATGCAATCGGCATGTTCTAAATGCATCTCCGAGCGGAGCGAAGTAGATACAGTGCTGCCCCTATTTCAGTCTTTCTGATATCAAACCCCAAAGTATATGGCAACTGCGGCATCATCAACAACAACAATGACATCCACACACACTCCCACAAAGATCGTCGCCAATGATCAATTTCTCCATACCGTTCCGGCCTGTCTTTACGACTTACTGTCATGCAGGAGTGAGTTACGCAACCGTCACCTTCTCTGTCTGCTGTCAGCAAGCCACGCACGATGATAGGGCATATGCCAAGGTGCAAAAAACTTGCCGTCTGCCTGCATGTCCTGGTTCGCCTCCGGTTGAAGCATCTGCCGCCAGAGTGTATGGGCCGCCGAGCTGGCCGCCATCGCAAGGCAGGCCGCCCAGGGCACATAAGCGAGCAGGACAACTTGTTTGCTTGCTTCTACAACGACGGCCACCCCGGCAACGGCCCCCCCAGCAATGAGGAAGAACAACGACTGGTACTGGTCCAAGCCGCGGCGCCGTATTGCAAAAGACGATACCGTGTACCAAAGGACCACACAGGATACCAGCGCCACCTCGGCCGATGGCTGCTCGAGCGCTTTGAAGAGTAGAGCACTCTTATGCCCATAGAGCACCCAGGCAAATCGCTCCTGCCCTCAGAACGTATGTCAGTCAAAACATCGGGCAATTACAGAATCTATGTTGGATGTTCGTCATCATACCTCATTGTCCCGCAAGCCTCTTTCTAGAAGGATTGCACGCCGGGAGGCTATGGATGCTGTACCAGCAGCCACGATAATTTCGGTAACATGTTTGGCCACAGACTGATGCATTCTTGACCAGCGTTGGTTTTGTGGTCTGGGGGCCCATTTTTGCGATTGCATAGACACCTTCAATGGCCATCCGTGTGGTGGATCATGAACGCCAGGCGCAAACATTGTATGACAAATGGTGCAATGGCAGCCTTTTTGTTTCCAACCTAGACGTCAGTCAGTCTCTAACTTTCGGCGACTCGGGACAGATCGAGGAGGCCGAGGATCGTGGAAGAGGAACGGTCATCGGCGGTCTTGCTAGTCTGCACCCATGTGGCGTAAGCCGACTTGGAAGCAGAATAATAAAAAACAAGGGAAAGGCCAAAGCGGCTACGAAAGAAGACGCGCTGCTTGATGAGGCTCAACAAAAGTAGGTCCAGTTTGTGTACAGGAGCATACTCTTATAATTTTTACCAAACCATATAGTTTCTTTAACACGGAGCGTGTAAACGGCCGGGCAATTGTTGAGCAGCACCACCCTGGAATGCCTGATGCTGATGGTGCCATGGAGATTCTGAAGCTCCAATCACATTGCCACATGCGACCATTGCCTCGCGCGTCAGAAATCCAGGACTATTTACGACCGTCCTCCGAGGATATCTGCAGTCGATCTAGACCCTCGATCACCCTTTCACAAAAAGCAATTATAAGGCCATTTTGCATGATTGCCCGACATCTTGACTTGGCTGTTGCCAGCCTTGTGCTGCTGGGACCAATCGCCGATGAATATTGTGCCTGCCTGGAGTCGCCTTTTTTGAGCATCGCAACCCAACCATGGTCAGCCTGAGACAACCTACTGTGTCTGAAGACATGCCAAAGAGCCCACTGTGATTGATCCCGTTGGGCAAATGCGGCTCACTTACATATGATTTTAAACTGCAGTTTTGCCCTCTACCTCCATTTCGGGTCAGTTCGAGATGTGTGTTTCCTTTCTTACCATTTTTTATTGTTCCTAACTCTTCAATTTCTCTTTCATCTCTCTCCTTCTTCTCAACGGTCTTGAAATGTCGACAGCATTTTCGTTCGCGTTTTCACACTTCTTTTTGTTGTGGTCTGTATTTCCTGATTATAGCATCATTTATCTTCACATTCAGTCGATACTTGGAGATTTTTTGCAGCTTTCTTGTCACATCCCGCGTGTGATTCTCAAAATTACACGTCGTTTGCTTCTGTCATTCAATATGACATCTCAGTTTGACTCAATAAGGGCCTCTCTTGAGGCCTATGCACGCTCGTGTAGTCAGCCCCTGGCAGTATTGCGCGCGTTCACACGGAAGAACCGAGTCTCGATAGGCTGCGTCAAGACCATCGCAGAGGCAATGATCTTCGTCATCCCCGGATATCTCATGGCAGATAAAAAAAGTCTGACAAAGGATTTCTTGAACTTGTAAGTGCCATTTCGTTTATCTGCCACGCATCTTGCTCTCCAATTTGTTTTGCTCCTATGACCATCTATCGTGGTCATTGTTCAGCTCTGCTATTTACCCCCGCTTATATCTATCTATGATGCAGTCTCCAGGCCGTGTATATCATCGCCTATGTTCTTTACGTTGTGGTCCAGCTGGACTCTTACCTTCCGTGAGTTGTCCACCCTTTTAGTTTCTTTTTTTTTTCTTCTTTTTCTTCTTCTTTTTTCTTCTTCTTCTTTCTTCTTTCTTCTTCTTTTTTTTCTAGATACCGTTGTTTTCTCCTTTGTTCAAGCCGTACATACGTTACTGTATTCGTATTTTCCTTTTCTTTTGTCATCTCCTAACACACGTCTTAGCCTTGGGTTTTGGGCTGTACCGATGATCCTGCCACCGGTTGCGATTGTAGGAGCAAACCCGGGAAACTGGTTCGGGTGCTGCCCGCATGCTACCGCCATGCTCACATTGAGCATTCTCACCACGTCATTCCGGACATTTGCGTCGTATCTCACATGCCAGTCCAGTTTGCTCAAGCTTCAGAGGATTCGAGCAGACAGGGACGCTGGTATCGACGTAGACTTGATGAAAACTGGACCTGCCTCGAACAGTTTCTCAGAACTCAGTGGACCAGCAATGACCCTCACGGACGAGAACGTGACGATATTTGATCGCCAAGAGGGTGTGATTGAAAATGGTGTGTGTTGCCCATGTATGATAGATTTCTGGATACACTCACTGACTGTGTGATAGGCCCGATATTTCCATGGCGTGAAGATTGGTCCCTTTCCCACTTTGGACTGTGACTATCTCGACGGCCAGCCTGTGTCCGGCCGAGAAGATCTGAGCTGCAATGCAGCATTGACCTGTTTTCACCTGCCAGTGGCGTAGCTCGAGCGGTCAAAGGAAGCCTGTTGTTCACTTTCCCTTATATTTCGACTTTTGAGTCATACATGGCACGGCAAACGGACTTGGACAAGGATATGGACATGTACCGAAAGCCCGGGATCCGTAAACAATATTCCCGTGCTCTTTCATGCTCTCCAACTCTGCCATTGGATCCTCCCCCTCTTTCACACACACCGTTTCCTTCACTTTTTTTGTTACCATCCGCCCTGGTCTTGGTTTGACCAACGATGCCCCCTACAGGCTATTCAAAAAAGCATTGCTGGCACCTGAACATACCATGGACCCAACTGTTTCCTCAGCGCCTGACAGGATATCCGGATCGGATTGGACCACTCGACAGCGGCGTAAATGGACACGCTGATACCCCGGGATTCTACCATGTTCTTAATTCCTTCGGAATCGTTGAAGCAGCATGTTGTGGAACCTTCTGGATGACCCACTGCCCGACGACATCGAAATACCCTCCTGGGTCACACATCATTGCCACAGTGACCCATCTTTGTGCCCTGGTTCCGGATTTGCTTGCGGACTCTATGCCACCTGCCATAAATACGGTGTAATACTGCAAGCTGATATAGAAGGAGAGACCAGCGTCTTCCACATGGCCTGCGGGCGAACGACCTTGTGAGCTCTTTATTTTGCGCCGGGACGCTTCACCATCATCTACGTTTGTCCCCTTTTTCACTTTCCTGGAAATCCCTTCAAAAACTGCGGACGTGGCGACACATTGTCTCGAGTGCCCAAGTGGCGCTGCCGGCTGTAGTTTTTTTCTCGACATAAACTCATTTTACTTCCCTTCGTTGTCACGTTCTGGCCTCGACGCGCGATATGATCTGACCCATACTTTTGTTATAGGATACGCGAGCCGACAACTACGGTACACAAGCACAACCATGACTCTTGAGCTGGTGACCTCTACACAGTGCTTCGAATCACATCCAACCATCGCACCAAACTGGTTGTCGGCAACCTATGTCCCGTGCCTGATTATCTTTGCACACAACCTTCATCACGTCTACCCTGATTACTACAGGCAATTCAACAGCAACTCATGCGAGACTACAGAATAGCACCGGTTGTACGGAGGTTTTTGGTCCTTTCGGTTTCTGCTTTTTCGTTTATTTCTTCTTTGTTCTTTTGGTCGAGTATGTTCTGTTTTCAGTTAGGATCGTTGAACTCTTCGAGCATGATAAACCATTTCACAATATCTGATTTGCGTATGTTTCGACTGTGTGGGCTATTGTTCTGTCGCCAATGCACAAGTGTTTTCTCATTGGTGATATTTTATGTCGGCTTTACTTTGAGTCCGGGTTGCTAAGCCACTCTAAATGATCATCCAGTGCGCCGGACGTTGCGCTTTATTCTATGCCATCATGCTCTTATTTGGAGAGCGATGGCGGCAAAACACGATTTATACATAACTGCGACCTGGCGCATATGACATCGTGAGATATAACTAAAGCGGATACACCTATACCTCCGTGCGTGAAATGCACTAATGTCTCTCGGTTGGGCTTTATTCAACCTGAAAACGTGGATGCATTGCAGTGACCTTTGCTGCATACTTCGACGTCAACGATGTAGATAGAGCGTAGCCAATTAACAACACTTGAACAACACACGCTTATCGGCAGTTTATTCGGATACGACGGAGCCGTTTCGCAATGCACGGCCCGGTCCTATCTATTCTTGTGCGTCGAAGTTCGCCGATCATCTGGGATTGGGTTGGCCAGCCGGTAAACGGAATGGTGCCGGTCGAATGTACTGGACCGTTGCATTCGTTGTCCAGTATTGGTTCCGTTGCATGAAGTTCACTATCAGTAACCATTTGCTCCGCATCAAACCACGACATTCTTTCTCGAGTTAGTAAAATGGGTCATTTGACCCAAGTCCCATCGCGATTTACGTACAATAATCTTTCATCGATTCAGTGTCGGCGAAGAAACATTTTTTCACCGTCCTAAAAGGGTGGGTATATGCGGCTAGATACGGACAGTAATACGGACTTTTAATACTGCCCCGCACACGCCAGGTCCACGACAGACGCCAACTGCGCCCAACGACAACCTAAAACCGAGCCCCTGGTCGAAGGTCGCGATTACCGTTTCCAGCCATAGACATTCTTATCGCCCGGCGTCTCCCCATCACCTTCACTTATACTATCAACGAGGAAGTAACCAGCAGCCGTCCTTCCCTCTCCTGTAGCTGATCAGCTGAATGAGAAGTACCTGATTATATTTCTTTTCTTATTTGACCGAAACTCACTACTGCTAATTTCACTTTACTTGACTTCGTCGAATTTCACTACTTGTACCGAAACATCACAATCGCAAAGAAAACATACGTGACAAATTCACCACCTAACCCGCCAGGACATCGAAAGTATGGGCCACCTGGCGACGCTGCTTGCCCGGCGGTCTTTATCCGCCCCAACTATCGTCCTTATGGCCGGAGCACCAATTCAAGTGGCACGGCAGCTTTCTCGGTGTTGCTTCATAGCACCGCCCCAAAAGTTGACGGGTTACCAGCAGATGGCACGGCTAGGAAATTCACGATGCTTCTCTGTGGCTTCAACCTCACGGTCAACTGCGTCATTGGCGGCTGCCGCCGATGTGCAGTACGAGTCGGACCCGGCCGATAGACAATACAGCATCACCGTCGCCGATATCGAAGCACGGCGGAAGCGAGACGGCAGACTGGTAGCCGGCACGGCCGCTTCGGCTGACGTCGATTTGTTCAAGACGTTCCCGGCTTGGTGTCAGCTACCCAAGGCACGGCGGTGGGATCATATTCTGAGTAAAGAGAGTGCGGCACGGGAGCCCTGTGTACTGAAGCAGGCGGCGCGCCATCTGAAGAAGCCAGGCTTGCTCTCCCTTGGCGGCGGCCTACCGTCGCCGGAGCATTTCCCCATTCTTTCTATGAGCCTACGCGTCCCTAATGGACATGCCGGGTTTACGGAGGCTGCAGCGGCATCTGAGGATGGAGGTGTCACTGTCAGCATGGGCAAATACGATGCGTCACAGACCCTGGTTGCTACTAGCGGTGGCAGCAGCCCTGCGGAGGAGTACGACCTGTCCATTGCGCTCAATTATGGCCAGTCGACAGGGTCAGCTCAAATGCTACGCTGGGTTACGGAGCACACTGAACTCGTATGCCGCCCGCCATACTCTGACTGGAAAACATGCCTTACAGTAGGCAGTACCGGAGCTCTTGAGCAGGCCCTACGCATGTTCTGCGACCGCGAGCGTGGTGATATAATGTTGACGGAGACCTACAGTTTTTCTACGGCGCTGGAGACGGCTGCACCTCTGGGTATCCGTGTGTTGGGCGTGGAGATGGACGAGCAGGGTATGCTCCCGGAGAGCTTGGATGACCTCTTGTCGGGCTGGGACGTGCAGGCTCGTGGCGGTTCTCCCAAACCCCATCTCTTGTACACTGTTCCCAGCGGTCAGAACCCGACCGGTGCAACACAAGGCGCCGCGCGCCGCAGGGCCATCTACAACGTCTGCAGCCTCCACGACGTGTATATCCTCGAAGATGAGCCATACTACTTCCTCCAGATGCCTCCGTACGAGCGGGACCGCCCAGCTGGCGCACCAACGTCGACGCCGGCTCGAAACTCCGACGAATTCTTACAGTCGCTGATCCCGACCTTTGTGAGCCTCGATGTGGACGGCCGCGTGATGCGCATGGACTCCTTTTCTAAGGTCCTGGTGCCCGGGTCGCGCATGGGTTGGTTGACAGCGTCGGAGCAGATCATTGAACGGTTCGTACGCCATGGCGAGGCTTGCAACCAAGGCCCTTCCGGTATCTCGCAAGCAGCGATCTACGAACTCGTCGATAAAACGTGGGGCCATGAGGGTTACCTCAAGTGGCTGGAACACCTCCGCGAATCCTACACCCAGCGCCGTAATATTCTCTTGGACGCCTGCGTGGACCATCTGCCAGCTGGTATTGTCTCCTGGAACGCTCCTACCGCCGGCATGTTTGTAAGCCATCTGGAATAGTTGTTGCTCTTTTCTCTTTCTTTTTGATAAAGCGCCGGCTAACTTTTTATCTCAGCATTGGCTTAAAGTTGACCACACCCGGCACCCGGATCACGGCAAGCGTGGTATCCTAGAATTGGAGGAAGAGATCTTTGACCTTTGTATCGAAAAGGGTGTGCTTGTTGGCCGTGGATCCTGGTTTGCTGCAGAGCCTGACCAACCCCCAGAAGCCCTCTACTTCCGTGCAACCTTTGCTGCAGCCTCGGCGCCGGCGATGACTGAGGCCATCCGCCGGTTTGGAGAAGCCGTTCGGGAGAGCTACCGCTTGTAGTGCAAGATAAGTCACGGGATAAGTAGATCTTCAAAGACATGACGACACGAGCTGCGTTGCATACGGGGAAGACGGTATTACTAATTCGGATCCGCGGTGCTTTGATGTGATAAACTGGGGTTATGATTGCGGGTGCCTTACAGTGGTTAATGTTTTACGGCGTTCTTAGCAATAAACGATGATAGATATTGCAATATCATGTAGTTGATGTCGAAGTTGAAGTCGGCCAGCGCTAGTTATAGCTGTGATACAACACTGAAAGAATGATTGTAAGCTAACAACATACAAAGCTGGGTGTGTGTTATATGTGAGGTATGCATTTAGATTCCTAACCAGGAGAAGGAAAACATCAAAGACGTGGGGATACGTAAAACATGAAATATGATACAAGCGTGGTTCGTCCCACCTCAGATTGCAACCCGTTACAAGATAAATCTCACCGTACATATACATAAATGCCTCACCTGCTGTCCCGCCAGTCTTCTTTAGCACCGTCGCTTATTGTGCCTTGCCGGATTCGAAAAATGCAACCTTGACGCCATCGCCCGGCTGCAGGACGATGTCGGCCTTGAGCTTGGGGCTACCGCCGTCGATGGGGTCCATATGGCTCACGACCCTCTCAAACTTCTGGAAGAAGCGCACCAGCACGTAGCCCATCTCGGTGAGAGCAAACTGCTGGCCAATGCAGATGCGCGGCCCGCCGTTAAAGGGGATATACTGCCAGGGGCGCGGTTGCCAGTGGTCCCAGCGCTCGGGATAGAACTCGTCGGGGTTGGGCAGGTTGGCGGGGTACAGGTCGGCACGGCGGTGCATGAGCAACGTCGAGTAGCCGATCGGGGTGTCCTTGAGGACAGCCACCGGCTCAGAGCCGTCCGGCCCACCGCCGCGTGGCAATGTGGTGTCGTGCAGGGCCAGGCGCACGTTAAAGGGCACAGCCGGGTACATGCGCAGGGTCTCGTTCAGGACATGCTGCAGATACTTCATGGACTTGAGATCGGCATACGTGGGGTGGCGGCACTCGGCCTGGCCCTCGACGCCAACGTTCTGGGCGATCTCAACGCGCAGGCGCTTGACGCACTCGGGTTTCTTGGCCAGCTCGTATATGGCCCACGAGAGCGTGGCGGCAGTTGTGTCGCGGCCGGCCAGAAGTACGGCCATGAGCTGATCACGCAGAACCTTGCGGTCGCGCGTGAACTGGGCGAGGGCATGCAGGAATGTGTAACGGCCCTGGGTGTCGTCGCTGTCGTGTATGGTCTTCTCGAGCTCGTCAGGCGACAATAAGAGGGCCCTGTCGATAAACGGGTTGATAAATTCGTCAATGACACGAAGACCACGGTTGTATGAGCCGCGCGGGATGAATGTGTTGGCCGGGCCGGTGCGGCTGATCAAACTCTGGACGCGTTGAACCTCGTTGAAGGCTTCGGCGAACTCCTGGCGAGGGATGCTGTGTGACTGTCAGTAGGTATTGCCGAGACGAAAAGTAAAAAATGGGAGAGAAAGAAAGAACGAAACAAGGGGGGGAGAGGGTCGTATAACGGGGAAAGAGAGAGGGACATACGTCAAAGACTGCGTGTCCTTTCCAAGAAGGAAGTCGGTAGCCACGTCTAGCGTGTAGCGGAAGAAGAGGTCGGCCATGTCAAGGGTGCGGCCGTTAGCTGACATGTTGGCAACGGCGGTGCGGTCGTTGCGGGAAGAAATATAAGCGGCAGTGGCGGCGGCATCGCCGCCAACGGCCATGGCAGCGAACAAGACCTGCAGATGGTTCTCAAAGGTGTGCAGGTCGGACACGCGGTCCTTGATGAACTGCGGGCGGAGGAGCTGGCGGCTAGCGTGCCAGCGGCTGCCATCGGTAGTGAAGATACTATCTCCCAGGAAGGGCTCAAACTCTCGGTGGAAGGGCTCGCCTTTGCCGTAGTCCTGGAACTGGGTGGCCAAGATGGCCTTGATGTTCTCCGGATCATCGGTGAAGATGATGCGGCGGCCCAGGACACGGAACTCGGCGCTGTGGTTGTCGACAGAGCGGAAAATGGCCTCCCAGTGCTCGCGGTTCTTGTGTTCGGAGGCGGCCTTAAGTGTGCGGATAACGAGGTCGATGCTGCCGGGAAGACGGCCGGGAAAGTACGGGGCCCGGATGCCGCCCGTGCGGCGGAGACGGTTGCGCTCGTCGATGTGGACATAGGCCGAGTACAGGACATAGACCAGGACGGTGACGGCCAAGGCCGACTTCCACGAAAAGTGGCTGGCGATGTCCTCAATCAAGCCCATAATGGCGAGTTGTCGATGGCCGGACTTTGAGAGGAAAATCTGCGAGTGCAGCAGCGGCAGTACGTAGTGTTGGCGCGATGGCGACGAGGGGCAGACAGAATGCACCAAGCAAATGTGCCCTGGTTGTGGAGATGGCGTGGCAGGGGAAAGAAAACTAGAAGAGGCGTTGGGAACAGTGCCGAAAAATTAAAATAACAAATGACGTCGTTTTCGGCTTAGAGGGAATGGTCGTGGGGAAACAGAAAAAATAGAGAAGGAGCGAAGGAGGGGGATGCGTCACTTCTATAGAAGTCGGTCGTTTCCTGTCACACACGCTCCGTGCCAAATGCAATGCCGTGATCGAACGGGGAAGCAGACGGACAAAGAATGTGACTAAGGATGTCGGAATACAGACGAGCAGCTCGGGGACGATTTACATGGAGGAGAGCGGGGAGAACGACAAAGAGGACAAGGGATGGGTTACCATACGAGGATGCAAGTATGGGGCATTGGGAGCAACGGAAACGATGGATCGCGGAACTAACTTGGCCATATAGGCTCGGCGGGTCGACGGCATCTTAGCACCTGGGGTTTTAGGAAGTCGGATTGAATCCGGGGGAAACTTTGATCAGGAGGCGCTGAGCATGGGGGGAAGGGTTGCCGCAGGTCACTGCCCGCCCAGACGTATTACAAGTCCCAGTCTTGTAGCAGCAGCGTGGAGCTTGCCAAACGGCGGCGTTTAGATACTCGCCAGCCCTCGTTCGAACATCAGACTATCCATTCGATTCTCGTCATTTGAACGTGTGCATTGTTGCTGCCTGGTCGGCCTGCTTCGAGTTTGGGACTTGTTCAACTTGTCCATGTTGTTGCAGCCCGTCTGCCGAGCATCTACAAACGACACATCATTTTGCATGTGGACTCTCTGCCCGAGCCACTTTCCGGCACCGTGGCATGCTGTGCTTACACCTGGCTCGATGCAATGTCGTCAACACATCGGTTGTCTTCCTCAACTCACTCGACCAGTGTACGCAGGCATATCGTAAGATATATGCTCCACTGACAGCGGCGGCAGCACGGGGTTTGCAATTACAAGGCGACGGGAGGCATTGCTGTGGAGACCATACAATGCCGGTCGACCGCCAGAGGCAAGTTGAGCAGGCCGACCGGACAGACCAGACTGTGCGACGCCACGACACCTGCAAAGACACATATGGGACATTGTAAGGATGTCATTGCAAGGTGGTGCGTCCAATTACGGCGTCTGGGTAAAGTAAGCAGTCCATCTGGCTAGCTGCCATGCTCCAATCGCTGTGCTTACGAGTATGCCAAACCCCAGGACCGATTAGCTTTTAAACTCAGCTCCCCGTGTTGGTTGGCACTTGAAAAGGCTACGCTGAGAAGACCGCGTACTGCTTTTGGTGTACGTCCATTGGCTAGTGATGGTAGCTGACAGGGGTCGGGCGGGGGCTGTCAAGGGAGGCGCGCATATTCAGCTGCCAGAAAAAAAAAAGAGCCCATGCCGAGGCAGTTTGCTTCATTGGGTTGCGGGGAAAGAAAGTCTAGCCATGTTTGACCAGTTGAAAGTTGAAACGGGAGGGTTTATGTTGTTTTAGTGGCATTGGCACTACTTGCACTGGAAAAGACGCGGTGGAGTGCATCGGAAACGTAGCAGCAGAACAGATGTATGGAACAAAAATAGGACCTTCCAGACGGATACAAACCCCGCAAGAGACGCATGCGATCGTCGAGGGGCGAATGACAACGGGGAGAAGACGACATCAGGCAGAAGACAAGGAGACGAAGAATGGGCGACGGGACAAACGAAGCAAGATTGGCTGGCAAACACGTTGGCAGTGTGCCAAAGCGGCCCCAATATCAGGAACAAAAAGGAGGCAAAAGGGCAGACATGTATATCGTAATCCGTACAAGACAAGGAGATCAAGACTAAAACTGAAAATACAAAGAGCCTCAGATAAGAATGCAGCTTGCTTGGCGGCGGTAACAAACACAGCAGCGGCGGCTAGATAGTGCACACTGGTGTCTTCCGCTTGGGATCCATATGTTCTGCCACGTTTCCCCCGCTTTTGATCATCTTCACGATCAGCATTGCCTGTGCTTGTTAAACCAACGGAACTTTGCAACGATTTACCCCGTGCAAAATCCAGAATTCGGCTTCGCTTTCTCCATTACCCCGTCGAGCCCGTCCATCTACGAAGTACTTCACCGCCGGATCCATCCCGAGTAGTCGAGGACGTGTTTGATAATCGCCTGCCTGCTTTCCCAGACTTTTGTCCTGCGATCTTTAGACTCCGCCGGCTCGGTGCATTTATGAGATTCCGTGACAGTTGTGGCTCTTGATGTAGATCACTGTCGGAATGCACCCGCCCCCACTGCGTTTCCCTCGGGGGTTTTGGCGGGATTGACGAATGCTTTGTAAGTACGAAATAAGCGCACAGCCAAAAATTCAAATTTGAAAGCCCATCGTGCTCATTACCAATACTGTATCACACTTTTTGCTCTGTAGACTCCCATGTGAAGCCGTGTACTCGTTTCCTACTAGACTCTGACCTTTGCTGGTCTGGCAGATTCGAGATACGCACTCCATCCAGGAGTAACGACATATGCAGGGACTAGCTCCACGCCATGCAAGTCCTACACTTCCCAAACGTCTAGCCGGGCCAACAGTGCCAGTGGTTTCCTTTTATATGAATATGGGTTTGTAATTTACGTCGTACTTTCGGTTCCTTCTCCTACATTGCAACTGGTCTCACCCCCATGCGTCTTGGCCCGCACGCTTCGGCCTCTCAGTAACCTGGCCCCGCTGGCGCCGAGCACTCAGTCGAGTTGTCTGCCTGTGTGCACCACACCATCTGGATCGGTGCTGCCATCACGCCACGGCGCACCATGCGCTCCCGCCACTCGTTGAGCCGCGGCGCCACTTCCATTTGGCTGCGGTTCTGGCCCGTCACCGGGTCCTTGTTGCCCGACCACAGGACCTCGCCTGCGGCACTGCCGCGAGGCCACAGCAGCGTGTCCAGGTTTGTGCCGTCTACCGTCTCACTCCACAGTGCCACCTCGCCGCCCAGTACCAGCTTGGCCTCCTCGTCCGACAGGCCGGACGCCGGGTCGTGCGAATACACCAGACGCCAGCTCTTGGCGGGATCGCACCAGTCATTGAACGGGTAGTATGTCGAGTATGCCTCGCCGTTGGCAAAGTTGAGCCAATCTCCGCGGCCGCAGTCGAGGTACCAGTAGTTGTAGTTGCTGTCGATGACCTGGAGGCCCTGCTGCGTCAGCGACTTGACCGAGCTGTCGCCCAGCCAAGAGTGCACCACTGTGTCGTTGCCCAGCGTCACGTTCCAGGTCAGTGGGATCTCCTCCCATACCATCGGCGAGAGGCCGTGCGCCGTCACACGTTTGTGGTTGTTGGAAACAAATCGCTGTAGGAGCGGCTGCAGCACCTCAGTCGCATTGGTTCCAACGCCGGGATCCAGGCGAGAGTCGTTGGCGTTGAGCTCGTCACCACCCATGTGGAAGTAAGCCGAGTAGGGCGCCACACGCGGCATCAGGTCGTTGAACAGCTTATCCAAGAAATCATCAACTTCCGTACTGTTGAGCTTGAACGCACCGCATGGCGGCTCCGCACACCACCAAAAATACGGGAACGCGTCGTACGCCACAATTAGCTCCGGGTGCGACCACGACAGTGAGCCGATGTGGCCCGGCATGTCAATCTCAACCACCAGTTCCACGCCCCGTGCGTTAGCGTACTTCTGCAGAGCCTCCAGGTCATCGGCGCCGTAGGTCAGGTCCGAGCGATACGCGCCCTTGGTGGCGACTTCCGGCATGCTCGGGATCTCCAGCGGCCACGACTGTGAGTCCGTAGCATGTAGGTGCAGCCTGTTCATCTTGTTCCAGGAGATCGCGTCAATGGTGCGGTAGATGTGTTTAACGTCGTACCAGTTGCGCGCCACGTCCATCATCACACCGCGGTGCGGGTACTTGGGGGAGTCCTGAATCAAGACCGGTGCAAAGGGCGTGTACCAGGCGTTGCCGTCGGTGTGCTCATAGAAGAGCTGCGCGAACGTCTCCAGGCCATGCAGAACGCCCGTGGACGATACGGCTGTCAGCGTGGCGGCGCCGGCTGTGCTGAGCGTCAGGTTGTACGACTCATCCACCTCGCCGGCCTTGGGACGGAAGGTCGTGTTTGAATCCTTGCTGGTTTGCTTGATTGTAAGCGAACTCACCCACTTCGTGCCTGAGTAGAGATTAGGTTGGAAGCTGTCGAGTGAGTTCTTCCGGTGCAGCTTCCACGGCACCAGCCCTGCCTGGAAGATGGCTGAAAGCGCACGCGACACGCCGCCGGCGACCACCTGAGCACTGTTATGGACATCGCGAGGCTCATAGCCATACGTGTAGACAACCTGTTTTTGCACGAGCAGACGGTCAGGATTTAAACACTGTTGGAGGTGATAGCCGTCCTTTGGAATTGGGCAAGAGGAAGAAGAAGGGTAGACGGAAGAAGAGAAGGTCCGTACTGGTGCACCGTTGTATGTGACGGCAATGTTCTGGTTGATCAGCAGGGATGTATTGCCTGTTGTTATGGAAGTTGGAATGGGCCACACGGCCGCAACTGGGCTGGCCACTGCCAGAAGAATTGTCGCGACGATCTCCCGTGACGGCAGCATGATGAAGTGACGAAGAAGAACGAAGGGAGAAAAGGTGTAGACGAGTAAAAAAAGAAGAAGAAAAGTTGTGCGCGTGGGAGACGCGAGACTGGCCGAGGACTCCTTTGAGTTCAAAGGACGGATGAAGAGGAATAGGAAGAGAGAAAGAAATATCGAGACGAAAAAGGAAGAGAGCAATGGCTTCGAGCTCTGGCAGGTTTCTATTCCCGTGTAAAAGTGCTTGCCGGGGTTCTTCTGCCTCTCGTGTCTTAATCCCTCTGGCTTATGTCGATCTCAGTCCAGGTTCCGCAGTCGACAATTAATATATATTATCAGGAAAATGCAGGGCAAGCTGAGGTCCGCCTTTGCAATCTGCCCGCTGCTCTGGGACGGTGGCAGACAACGTAGACTAAACCTGGAGGCGGGTTGAGGGAACAAGAAACAAGGGACGCGAGAGGAGACAACAAAAGTGAAGTGAGTATGAAAGTGGCGCTTGTTTGGTGTTGTAACCAGATACCAGAAGCGACCCAAAACCCGACGATGCACGACAAACACTGGGTGCTCGCGTGTGTGACGTTGTCGCGCAGCAAGTTCAGTCTAAACTAGCAGGGCTGGTTCTAACGAACAGCTCCAGCACTGGACCGCACGACGAACCACGAGGCCTGACCTGTCGAGCCGTGGGTCGTGAGCGGAGTATGTTGTAAAAGTGGACGACTTTGAGTCGTTCTCGACAGCCTTGCGTCAGATGCACGACTGGGCAATCTCCCAGGGGCCGACGATCTGCGGCCACTGCCTTCCTGACCGGAGCTAGCGTTGTACTTGAACTGGTAGGCCCATGTACTGGTTTAACCGGAACAAGGCCAGACAGCAAACAGATCAGGTTGAAAACCGTGCCGGCCTGTGGTGTGCATGCAGCCTAGACGAGGTTAATGGCAGTTGGTGCGAGTCGTGCTGGGCACGGTGCGCTTGGAGGCTGGCTCGAGGCTGGTAGCCAGTTGGCGCAACGTTACGTCAGAGGCAGATCACCGCGATCAGAAAAGGGCCGGCCAAAAGCGCGGGCGATTGGGAATCTGGGGGGTTGTGGTGGTTGAGGGGGGGTATATGGTCAGGAGTCGCGAACGTGTGAGAATAGGCAAGATAAACGAACAAGGAAAATGGAAAGTGTCATTTAAGATCACGGCGCGGAAGGGAAAAGGCCGGGGGAAAAAGGTCGGGAAGGTGCGAATGGCCGAAGCTGCTGCCAAAACAAGCTGACAACGCAAAGGCGAGAAACGTTTTGTCTTTGCTTCTTTCTTCTTCTCTCCTTTTCAATTTCCAACCTAGACTTTGATGTTTAATTGCCAGCGGTTCACGCAACTGCAGATGCGACTGAGATTGGGATCGCCCACAGTTCCTGGGCGCGTCGGCTGCTCACTCAATCGTCCATGCTTGATGTAGTATGGAATGTGTGTGCTGCCGACCCTTCTTCGTCTTCCTTGGTCTTTTATTTCGTTGCCTGCCCTCCTGTTTTTGCTCGACAAAGAAACTCTGTCTCGGCGTGGAACACCTTACACAATGACCGGAATGCAGCTGGAGGACGGTTGTGCTACAGAACAAAACTCGCAAGCAAAAAGAGGGCAGCAAACGGTCGTTCTTGGCCCGGCCAATCAAAAATGGAGCTTGACGTACGATGTGACGGAGTGTAACCTCCAGGGCAGTTACCCAGGAAGTGTGCTCCACGGGATGTTGTACGGCGGCGCCTCTTTCTTCGGTAGGTGACAGGGCGGAGATGTTTGGCTGCCCGAGCGTGCCAATAGAAGAGCAAACCAAGACCGTAGCAAGACAGGCTGGTCAGACTGAGCCGTCGGACAAGCCACGGCAGAAAAGATTCAAAAATAGTACGACGTATAACCTAGCAGAGATGAGGCGTGGATCAGAAGTGAGAGGGAACGTACAGAGAATAGTAGAAGACGGCAGGACGGTAACGGCCGTTATGGCTACGGCGGACATGAACATCGTACAACCAATCAATTTGCAGCCCGCTTCAACGATACTTCCGCTTCGGAGCTAAATAGACAAGCTTTAAATTTCAGGGCATTTCAACGGCATATTCGGTATTGAAACTATTATTTCTACAACCTGCATAATCTCGACGGCGTAGGAGGATGGTTCTCTCCGAATACTCGCAGAGTCGAACTTGCAGGCTATAAGGTAGAGTCCTCCGTTTTCTACGGAAACCACTGCAGGTTGCAGTACAGCCTGGGGCAGGTACAAAGCGCGGCATGACACCTAGAGCATGACACCTAGATATTGACTACTGGTGCGGGAGCGCGGCTTGGGAGTGCCACGGCTGTCCCTGAGACGCATTGAGTACGCTGTCGCCCACTGTTCCCATTTAGGCAGTTTGAGATTTGCCACCAAAAATGACTAATGACTAATCCATATTATTGGTGCCTCAGGACGCCTTTCAGGTTCCAGCGCCTGCCATCTGTTTCTGAAGTCGTCGATTCACAGCGCAGCACGTGACAGTTTTTGGCAGTGGACCAATGAAAGCGCGTCATTTGTCGCGCTAGCACGCTGCTCCAGGATGCCGGTCGCAGCCCATCAGCGACAAATTTCCTTTATTGGAGGCGCATCAAAAGCATTTCATTTTTCTGCAGAGCTCTTCAAACCGTGATTGTCACACTTTGCTTCCTACGACTTCTATCTCCACCGACATCACCAACCGCAAGAACAAGACAACTCGTTTCCTCTCGTTTTGCGATCCTGGATGTAACCGGATTACTTCCTTTCGAAACAACATACGCACTTGCGCTCATCCAGTTGCAGCTGCTCATATCAAGCCTTGCATCTTGTCGTGATTCGCCTCCGCGGCGACCCATCTACGAACCTTCCTTCTCCCTTCCTTCTTATTACCCACCCGGCCACGTGCCAGCACGCACATCTCGCAATGCCTGTCGAGATTACGATGCAATCGCCTCTGGCGGAGGCTCTGCAGCGCGAAGTCCAGAAGAAGCTTGCCGAAAACGGGTGGGCACCCAGTGACGATAGCGACAACACGATGGCCGAATACATCATCCTCATGCTCGTCAATGGACGACAAGAAGACGAGATCTCGGGGGAGCTTGCCAGAGATCTCCTTAACCTTGACCCCGAAGACAACAGTGCCCGTGAATTTTCAAAATGGCTCTTTGAAACCGTCGACACACAGAATGCGATAATCAACGGCCCACCTGCGGCTCAGGTCATTCCTGCTCATGACAACACAGACCAAGATATGGATATGGACCTCACGGGTACCGACAGCGTTGGTGATATTGGCGCGTAAGTACTGTTCCCCCGACTCTTCTGCCCCTTTTGATACCTAGATTTATTAACATTCGTGTGCAGACCAACAGGACCTAAGGCTATGCGCAGCGGAAGCGGTGCAGGTGGCTTCCGTGGTGGACGGGACAAGCGCGTGATGGGACAGATCAACCGCCAAATGGAGCGCTCAAACGATTCAGTACTGCACCGTGTCCGTGGTCAGGGCAGCGGCATTAACACGCACGCCCGTGGTGGGCCACATGGCCGGGGGGGTATAGGCGGTTTCGGCAACGGCCGTCAACCACGGCATATGAACGGCCGCGCAACCGCCAGCTTCAACCATGCTCTCGCCAACTCTGGGATGGGTGGTGGCCAGCCAGGCATGCCCTGGGTTGGACAGCCTGGACAGCCTGGCCAACCCGGCCAACAGGGGCTTACTAGTCAGCAATCCATGCAGCCAGGGCCCATGGACGTGTACGCCATGCTTGAACAGCAGTCGCGTATGATGATGCAAATGCAGCAGCAGATGCAGATGCAGCAGAACATGATGCAGAACAACAACAACCGCCGCGGCGGAATGAACAACCGTGGCCGGCCACTGGCTGACCGTATCCAGCGCCCGCACCAGAACAATAAGAACTTCCGGAACGAGCAGCAGGACATTTCAAGTGACGCCGGCAACGGCGAAGAAAAGAAGGACAACAACGCCGCCGATGGCGAGTCTCTTATCCTCGACGATTTTGACATGACCAGCGACACGACCCGGCCAGAGACTTCGAGCATAGCCGAGACGATGTGCAAGTTCAACCTTAACTGTGCTAACGAAAATTGCAAGTTCGCCCACCAGTCTCCCGCAGCGCCACCCGGCATCACTGTCAACGTCCAGGAGGTGTGCAGCTTTGGTGCCGCCTGCAAGAACAAGAAGTGCACAGCGCGCCACCCATCCCCAGCCGCCCGTGCGGCTCACCAGAGCGAGCAGGATTGCAAGTTCTTCCCCAACTGCACAAACCCGCATTGCCAGTTCCGCCACCCGGCCATGCCGCTGTGCCGCAACGGCGCCGACTGCTCGGTCCGCGGCTGCAAGTTCACACACATACAGACAATGTGCAAGTTCAGGCCGTGTACCAACCGCTATTGCACTTTCAAGCATGAAGAGGGCCAGCGTGGAACATTCCCTGATAAAGTATGGACGGCCGACGGCAGCAACGGCGGAAGCACCAACGGCGGCGAGAAGGATCACATCAGTGAACGCAAGTTTGTGGATGAGTCGGCGCCCGAAGAGACGATTCTACCTGGTGTCGATAAGGATACGACCACTGAGGAGGCCGTGATCTCCTAGAAGAGCAGATCATCGCGGCGCATCCTCGATTCGGCCTTTGATTGAACACATTTTGTCGCCAGCCGCCGACTGGTATAACGGGTCAAGGGAAGAGCGTTGTGGCACGAAAGTTAGTGTGCGGAGACAGAATGACAAGAGAGAAAGACGACTTTACGGCGGAGACGACAAAGACGAGAAGTTGAATATCGCACCCCGGCCATGAACGTGATGGGCGGGGTGGCCTGTGTATATTGAATGCATTGTGGTGTTTCTTGGGCGTTCCAAAGAGGTTCACAGAAGGGACTCGCATACGGCGTTTTGTGTTTTGGGTTTTGCCAAATACGATGTATTATTTGATATCTTAATGTCATGTATTCTAATACCACTGTGTGGGCGTCCTTGCCTCGTGTCGAAAGCACTCATTTATGGTAAAATTGACTTAAACAGGTGCGCCTAGCTATTATGCGAGCCATCGCCAAAAACTCACAATGCTTTCGGGCTTGGTGCCGAGGCTTTTCTTTGTCTCAAATCATATCACACTTCTTTCGTCCAGTCCATTGTCGCAAGTCTTTAACTCGCTTCCCCCGCAACTTCTAAGCTGCGGGTGCTTGTAGAGTTGGCCCAGTGGCTCTGGGCTGCACATGTTAGTCCTGCTTCCATATAACACCTGCCCTGGTGCCCCAACTACCTGCTGCTTCTACGCACTTAGTCTCCACTTCTGGCCTCCGCCCGTAACCGCCCCTCATTGCTGTCCGGCTCAAGCCGGGGCTCTTCTGAGCTACCAACTTGCCGATTGGCGACTGTAAGGGCGCTGGTGAACCCTAGCCATCGTTTTTGCTTGTCTAATATCCCCACCATAAATCGGCTCATGTTGATCTGCCCAGGCTGGGGCAGCTTGCTGTTACTTGTCTCCTCACCCACCCTTTTTATGTGTCTCCAGCCCTTCCACTCCGTTTTTCTGTTCTTCCCTTCTCCATGATGCCCACTGGCAGCGCTGACCGTCTAGCTGTTGCTGAAGACCCAGCCACAGATTCCACTATTGCTCTGACCACCATTGACAATACCGGCGGCAACAAAATCTCTACCGAGACCAACGGCGCCGAGCCATCGCTTACACCCGCTGAAGTCGACGACCTCGCGGCAAGCATCCACGAAGCCAACTCCGAGCCTGTTATCGGCCCCAAGCCTGAAGTCGACCTTAGCGAAGACGACGACGCTCCTCGCGCTAGCATCGGAGACGATTCCTACTATTGGGATCCCTCCACGATGGCTCCGCTCAACGCTCGTTCTGCAGCCGCCATTGCCCGCCTGCGCGCCTTCCGGCCACCTCCTTTTCCCCTCTGGGACCGCTTACCGGTCAGCCGGCGCGCTGCAGTGCTGGTGCTGTTGTATGCCGACCGGCGAGGCGACCTGCGCGTTGTGTTGACCATGCGCGCTGCCAGCCTGCGCAACTACTCGGGTCACGCAGCGTTCCCGGGCGGCAAGGCCGACTCAATCGAAGAATCAGCCGAGCAGATTGCACGGCGCGAGGCGTGGGAGGAAATTGGCCTGCCACTGGATGACTCGAAGTTGCCGCGGCCGTTCCGGATCGAGCACCTGTGCGACCTGCCGTACAATCTGGCCAAGACAGAACTTGTGGTGCGGCCCTGCGTTGCGCTACTACACGCAAGCGAGGGCGATGTTGGGGCACCGGAGAGAACAAATGGCGCTGCATCCAACAGTGGCGGGGAAGACGAGATCACGCCCGATGAAGCACTTATTCCAAAGTTGGACGCCAAGGAGGTCGCCGCCGTGTTCAGCGCTCCCTTCCACAACTTTTTGCTACCGACAGACGAGGTATCCAAGGACGACGGCGTGCCACTGGCGCTGTCACAGATCAAAGTTCAAAATGGCAAGAACGGGGTCCCACTACGCCGGCCAAAGCTGCCGCCAGGTCCCTGGTACGAAGGCTCATGGATCCATTGGCACGAGGAACCGTGGCGGATGCACTTCTTCTACGTGCCCGTAGTGGGCCAGCGTGTAGCTAAGCCGCGGAAGCGGGTCCGTGACGTCGAAGACGACGTCGACAGCAAAAAGAAGCCAACTGCAGCAGTAGTGGCCGCAGACCAAGCCGTAGGGACCCCGCCTGCCGTGGTCACTGACAAGGAAGACGAGCAAAAGGACCAGGATGAATCCATTGCCGACGAAATTGGAGATTCCCCTGGTCGTTATAAGGTGTGGGGCATGACGGCACGCATCATCGTCGACGCAGCCAAGCTGGCCTATGGAGAGACACCTGCCTTTGAGCACAACTCGCACTTTGGCGACGAGCGCATCATCGAAGGTCTGGAGAAGATGGGCCGGCTGGGTGAGAAGAAGAAGGCAGGTAGCGAGTTGACCCACGAGGACCTGAAGGAGGCGAGCAAGATGTAATCTAGCCATGTTGACGGACGTAATGGTGTATAGAGCAAGATGCATGTCATAGACGACCACACTATATTTAATGAGAACAAAATAAAGCGAATAAAGACAAACATCGGTGCTATAACAGAAAAAATTGCTGCATAAATTCAACTACCAAACTCCGGTGTACCCTGTGCGCATTTCTCTGAAAAATCGTTCCTAAGAAGTTCAAGAACAACGGAGTAGCCTGCTCAGTCAGGCTCTCAGCCCAACTATTGGTGTACGGTATGCATACCTACGTCGGCCGACGGCTGCCCATGCTGCGACGTGAGGTGAAACAGACATCAGTGGCACGCCGTCTCCTTGACGACCGATGTCGCACCGCCAAAGAGAAGGTAGCCGACAAAGGCGCCGATGGACACGGAGAGCATCACCCAGCCGTTGTACGTCATGAAAACAAGCCTAAACTGAAGTTAGTAGTCGCGAATGACGGAGGGGAGAGAGGTTGAGGGGGCGGGGTCGGGTGACGAACATAATCATAAAAGCGTAAAAGTTCTGGATGCCGTAAAGCACGGCCTTGGTGACGTGTGCGCGTTTGTTGACGTCGACTTGGGCTTGGCCTGTGCGGAGGAAAGGCGTGGTCTCAGTATCATTGTCATCTCGGTCTCCATGGGATTCACGGTCTTCTTCATTCGGTTGTTCGGCAGAAATGGCTTTAGCTGTTTGCTCTCGCAGCAAATGGGAGTTTGACAGGAGACAAACAGGAAGAAACGAAGAACAGGTGGGTAAAATAGAAAAATGAAAAGAGAAACAGACGGGGAAAGGGGCCTTACGTGGCACAGCTTCAGCGCGTTTCGCGAGCACCAGCTCGTAGCGGCGGATGCCCTCGCGCAAGGCCTCATATCCGGCACCGAGGGCGACGACGGCGAGAAGTGACAAAAGCAGGCCCGGCGTCGTGCGGATGTGCCACCAGCGGAAGACGATACAAAGGTTGTTGGTGTCCCATGTGAAGAGCATCTCGAGGGCGGTCAGCATTATCAGGATCAAACCAATAATTGAAGCACTCATTCTAATTCAGATGGAAAAGACGCATACGTTCATAGAGCACCGGTCCGTGGGCATGTCGGCACCCTCGGCCATGTGGTGGTGAGTGTGGTCCATGGCGATAAGTTGGGGCTGAGGTCGGACGACTGTGAGGGCTAGAGGGACAGACACCGAGTGTCTGTTAAGGGGCTGCTAGATGAGAGATAGTCTTGAAAGCCTGAACTCTCCCCAGGCGCACTTAACAGCTGGCGAACACAACAAATGCTCAAGGACAAGGCTGTGAAGTCACGAGGCGCGGGACTTGTGCGTCTTAAGAAAGAAGTTGTTGTCCAGTATGTTGTATGTCGTCCTGTGCTGTGAGTCGCGGCGCAGGTGGAGTTGCTGAGGCAGTTTTGATTGGTGGCTGGGAGAAGGAGCTTCGGGCAGGGCTAAGAGCCGTGAGGGAGGATGATACTCTGAGCTCTTCGCCGCGATGATGTTTTGCATTGAGAGTCCGTCAAAAACGGAACAAAAATTTGTCGGTAGCAGGTCAAATCAACTTATATGCAGACGTGATAAGGTTGAAAAGGGGATGGAAGCTCACACTTTGATCAGGCTCAAGGGGCTGGGAAAGATGTGTCAGGTTTGGTGGCACTGTGCGTTTCAGAGGGCCTATGGAGGGATTACGGAGTAAAATGCATGTCGATTGGTGCGCTTAAGACAGAGCAGAGCGTTGGCAGGCTTCAACCCTCTGAACGGGGCCAGCCGTTCCTGGCAGGGTCACTCCGACTTAGTCATTTTTGGGAAAATCTGGTCCTGCTCTGTCCACCTCAACAAGGGTCCTAAAGGCGACTGCGCTAGGCCTTAACGATATGGCGTCGGAGAGTGAGCTGTGCTCAGAAAATGCTTAGAAACCGAGACCGGAGTTTGCGGGAGAGAGGGCGAAGGAGATTGTTGAAGAAACTCGCTTGAGTCACCGATTTATAAACAGGAAATCCTTAACTTTTTCACGACTTATCATACGACAGCATCTTTATTCGTTGTCCAGACGAAGATTCACAGTGGAACATTTAACTACCAAGAAATACTCTCTGCACACGCGCTGCTATGCTCGGAGCACCAGTGAATCTGCCGAAGTGGTGAGTTTAAGAATTTTTGAAATCATGAGATGATATGAGAATATGTCTGAGATCGCACAAAATGGGCGATCAGAACCTCTCGACTGACACAAGCTAGGCTGGAAGCGAACTCGCATCTACTGAAGCCGCCAATCAATAACTACTGCGTGTACAATGAAGATTTTACAGTGATGGTATGAGTTTTATTTCATTCTTGTTCTGTTGAGCGTTTTTATGAGATTTGTTTTATGGCCTCGGCGACACAGACCCTGACTCCGACTGCAGATCGTCGGGGGCCCCAACGCCCGCACGGATTACCATATCAACGAGACGCCTGAGTGGTTCTACCAGCACAAGGGCGCCATGATACTCAAGGTCGTTGACGACGGTAATTTCCGCGATATCATCATCGGCGAGGGCTCCATGTTCCTGCTGCCCGCCAACACACCTCACAACCCCGTGCGCTTCGCCGACACAGTGGGCGTCGTTCTTGAGCAGCGTCGGCCACCGTCGTCCATCGACCGTATGCGCTGGTATTGCGCACAACCCGACTGCCGCGCCATTGTGCACGAGGCAGCTTTCCACTGCACAGACCTCGGTACGCAGATCAAGGCCGCCGTCGAGGCGTTCCGCGAAAGCGAGTTCGACCGCACATGCAGCAAGTGCGGCACCCTCGCCGACTGGGCGCCACCTCCGGGCTCGATCGCGGATCCAAACAAGGCTTAGGGGATTGGAAACGACAATCAAATGTTATGCTAAGTAATGAAGAATTATGAATTGTATGGCCTATGGTGTGAGTTGCATGTAAGGTGTTACGTTGTCGAGTGGCGGATGTTTCATGTGTTTATATGTTCATGTGTTTATATGTTCATGTGTTTATATGTTCATGTGTTTATATGTTCTTTCTGTACAAATATTTACATCCCATTGTCACCACATTCCTATCTCTCTCCTATGTCTCGGCAAACGCGTAGTCTCCCTCCGACTCGACAACCGGTACCTCCAGGCGGGCCTCCTCAATCTCCTTGCCATTGACACGGATGCCGCCATTCATAACATCGCCAGCAACGACGAGACCTACACCCTTAGGCGTGCCGGTCAGCACCAGGTCACCCGGCTCCAGCGGCATAACCTTGGAGATGTCGCTCAGAATCCGCGGGATACGGAACAGCAGCAGCTCCGTCGAGTCCTGCTGGCGGACCTCGCCGTTAACGTTCAGATAGACCTCGACGTTGTGCGGGTCAGGAATGGCCGACTTGGGGATGATCTGGCTGATTGGCAGGAACGTGTCAAAGCCCTTGGCAATATCCCATGGTAGGCCCTTCTTCTTGGCCTCGTTCTGCACGTTGCGAGCCGTCATGTCGAGGGCTAGGGCGTAGCCTATTAAAGTGTCAGAGATCACTGCAGCATGAAGAGGTGGAAGGCAGCAGAAAAACTCACTGTCAATGGCATCCAGAGCACCCTGCTCATCGTCCGGCTTCAAGTCGCGGATCGTTTTGCCGATGATCAGAGCCAGCTCGATCTCATAGTGCAGGTCGACACCCTTGGGGCGCACGCAAGGGCCGGCACCCGGCAGCACAAGGGACGATGGGGGCTTCAAGAAGAAAAACGGCTGCTTTGGCCGGACATTGTTGAGCTCCGTCACATGGTCGCTGCGACGTTGGTTAGCAGGCACCCTCTCACGTACAGTACAACTAGACACACAGGTCACGGGGGAAACTCGATTCCAGAACCATAGTAACTCACGCATAGTTCCGGCCAATGCACACAATCTTGTTAGACTTCTTGAGCTGGGTTAAGGAAGAGGCCATGGTGGACAGGCCGCGCCGGAAGGTAAACATGATGGACAAGAAGGTCTTCTTTTCTCCGGCGCTCTGCGCGGTGATGCCGTCTTGTATCCTTCCTTTTTATTAATTTCGTAAATCGTTCCTTTCGTTCTATCTTCGGCAGTCCGTGTTGCAGGCGTTGGAGGTAAAGGAAGCGACGGCACAAAATTGTCCAAGTTTGGGAAAGAGCAACCAAGCGTTCTACGACTGGCCAATGGCAGGGGGGGATAATCTAATGTAGCCGATTCAGGAAGCATCCAACCACTCTGCTGGCGAATAGGGCGCGATTAGCGTTCGAATGGGTGCAGGGACGGCTGGGTGGGTTGCATTTTGCGATTGCTTGGTGGAATGAGGTGCAAGACTGGAGTCTTGTCCCGTCATCAACCGGCGGAGGCAGCACGAAGAAAGCCGCCGGTGACGGCTACCTAATTACCTCAGGAGAATTTACTTTTACAGGGGAAAAAGCGAAAGAGGGGCAGGCCACTTTGGCACCGCACTTGCGTGAACTTGTAGCGCGGGATGTGGGACGTTGTGGTAGAAACAGGCTTCCTAGAACGAAGCTAGGATACCTTCACACGGGCCAGATAAGATAGTATGTCGTACAGCTCGCGGTTTGTGCAGCTTCGGGCAACCTTTCAAAGCCGCTTTCGCTTCTCCACGTCGGCATCCGGCAAAAGTGCAGTCAGCGCAGTAGGCGGTTCGGCAAGTTGGCATTAGAGACAGTACTCATATCCAGGGGCACAGTCGTGGGCGCCGGAGAAAGTCAACGGAGAAAGTCAACACTGCGGGGTCAAGAAACGCTGAGATGCCCCCCCACCGAAACGGCAATTACGATTTGCACTCACTACCACGTCGTAGTTATTTGGGGCCACCCGGTCACCTACCACAAGAGCCTAGCCTCATGGTTTGAGTTGAATGAGTGTTCGCCTGCAGCACCAGCAGCTCGTCGGGCCCCACAGCCACCGTTCTTACGGTGCCCAGAGCGCGCCAGACTGGTCAAACAGCGTGTTGGTGTCCATAGTTATGCTTTGCGCTGTGCGCGGCTCGCTTCTGGTCTTCTTTACTAGCAAGGCTGTTCCCCGCACAAGCTAATGGTTGTGCCTCTCCAACACACCAACCAAGCAGATCTGTCCAACAAAGCGAGCGAAGGCAAAACTGTGTGCGCGTGAGCACCATTTCTGTGTCAGCGATTCCGTTCGTCCCCGGCTGGCTACTATTTTCGATATCCTCCGTTTCGCCATTTCAACGATACCTCGTCCAACCTCATCAACCAGACCTCCACCGTTGCACCGCGCCGTCTATCCAAGACAACACACATCGCGAACTGGGCTGTAGCTGTCTATGCAAATGCTTCAAGCTCCCAAACGTCGCCAAACGGGTAGTGACTTGCTTTCAACTACTCGATAGCCCCTACAAGTCTCCCGCCGGCCCTCACCGACGCAGCTTTGCATCAGCCTCTTTCTTTGTCGATTCTTCCAGATGGAGACTTTGCAGCTGGCCCAGATGCTGGCAGATCTCAGCGATCTAGACGCTGCCGTACGTTGACGAGCCGTGTTTGTAATGATACTTATTGGCGTTTGCATCATATCTAATTGTTCCAGGAACCCCGTGCTGCCCACGCCCTCGTCACCGCCAACGCAACGGTCACTACAGCTACCTCCACAACCTCGTCCACGACCGTACAGCAAACCGAAGTCACCACCACATCCTCCTCTTCCGCCCAGATCCCAGCCAACCCACCCCAGCATCGTCGGGTCTCCTCATCGTCGGCACTATCGCCCGGCAGCTCCGTCCCACGAAACGGCGGGACCTCAACACCTTTTGATTCGTACCTGGGTCGTCGGCTGCTCACGCCGCCCATCACCCGCTCCAGCTCGTCCCATGGCTCCATGCCAGGCACGCCGCACGGCAATGATGTTCGTTACCTCCCATATATTTACATATGTATATGTGATTCGTAAACGTACCTATTGACAACATGTTTCCCGTCCAGACCGACTCTGATGTCGATCGCGCTTCTTCACTGATCGCCTTATACGATCTCCGTGCGAAGCTCAAGCAATACAACGATAGCAACAGTCTACGGCAAGCCCGCGAGAAAGTGGCTGCCCTGTCTGGACGCCAGCTGCACCAGCAGTCACCGCATCCGTCTGGCGACAACCTGGCAGGAGCTTCGTCTACCTCACCGCCAAACCCGCCGCCGATTGCCCGCCGCCACTCCCAGTACACGTTCCCGCGGTCGTAAAACATCTCCCTCTCTTATACCATCTTCACCGACACGACCAAACGATAAGCAACAGCGAACCTTGCGCCGTTTTGTTGTCCCCATTGCGTCCTCGGATTCTTTCTCTTCTTTCGTCCTTTTGTGTTGCTTTTAGTTCTACCAAAAGTGACTTTATGTATGGAATATGCGGCGTACTACGGAATCGTCTGTTTTTTGTTTGTGCAGAGCACAGCGACTGGCGACGGACAGGCTGATGGTTGTTTTCTGGATGGATTTTGTGCTTACGACTTTCTTTTTCCCCCTTCATGACACTCGATTCTGCGACGGCATTTCCACGATGAGTACTGAAGGCGTTATTCAGGTGCATTTCCTTTCCTATCTTTACTTCTGCTTGTGTAAAGTTCTTTGTCTTTTCCTGCGCCACTGTCAATACAATGTTCACGGTGCCACATAATTGTGAGAAACTATATGAGTCCGTGATTCCCTTTATACATGTCAGTCTTAACGATACAATTATTGTGTCAACTAATATTTACAAGGCCAACACTTTAACAATCGAGCACGTGACCTGCACGAACATACACGCCTCCAGAAGCCCCACAGCAGCTAAGCTCTTTCCTGTGCCAAGATCTTCGGCACTTAGCCCTTCTTGGGCTGAAGCAAGGCAACGCCAAAATTCACTTGCATCTCTTTCATCATCCACGCCTTGTCCGTTCGTCACCATTTATTCCTCACACACCACCACAAACGCGTCTTCGCGTCTTCTTAACGTACTGCATTGTTGCCGAAAAAATATTACACGCCCGGTGCATTACGCTTATCTCTTCATTGTCCACCATGGCGACCGGCGTGGACGCGAAGCTCCTCAAGAGCACAAAATTTCCACCCATCTTCAACCAGAAGGTGGACACGCAGAAGGTCAACCTACAGGTGATGAAAAAGCAAGGCCTCCATGCCCTCTGTCTATTTGATACTCTGCGTATCTCTACCACATGCTAACTGCATCGTTCCGTGCTTAGATGGATTGCTGGACGGATCGCCGACATCTTGGGCAACGACGATGATGTCGTCATTGAACTCTGCTGCAACCTGATAGAGAGCGCTCGGCACGTGCGTTACTTCCCTCACCCATGGACCAACAAAGTGTCAAGAATCGTACTAACCCAATCCCCTTGCTTGCAGCCTGACATCAAGTCCCTTCAGATCCAGCTTACCGGCTTCCTCGAATCCCAGACCCCTGAGTTTTGCAAAGAACTATGGACTCTCCTTCTCAGTGCCCAGTCTAGCCCACAGGGCATTCCAAGAGAACTCTTGGAGGCAAAGAAAATGGAGCTGATCCAAGAAAAGGTACACCAAGCCCTGCCCTATTTATGCTGCCGGTTATCGGTTCTTACGAGTACCCGACGAGACTAATCGATTTTCTTTCTCCATTCAGATTGAGGCCGAGAAAGCCGCCGATGAAGCACGCCGGAAACGCAGCGAAGTCGGCCGTTTCGACCGCGACCGGCCACCCCGGGGTGGGGACCGAGGAGACTCGTGGAGAGGTGGTGCTGGCGGAGGGCGCCGTGGCTACGACAGCCGTCGTGGCGGTGGGTCGTTCCGCGGAAACGATGGCCCAGGGGGCGGCGGTGGCCGGGGTGGTCGTGGCGGAGACCGCGATCAAACACCGCCAGGGCGCGGACGTGGCAACTTCCGGAGCGATCGTGGTGATGGCTTCCGATCCGCTCAGCACGATCTCTATGTTCCCAACGACCGCCGTGTACGGGGCAACGACCGTCGGGGCGACTACCGCCGCCGGCAGTCACCATCTCGGTCATCCTCTTACTCTCGCTCTCGCTCCCCCTCTCGCTCAAGCTCAGAACGTTCTGGCTCATCATACTCTCGCTCTCGCTCTCGCTCTCGCTCTGAATCTCGATCCCGCTCTCGGTCGCCTGTCCGTCGCCGAGCTCAAGATGCCGAAGCCAGTAGCAGCGGTGACAAGCGGTTCCGGTCGCCACCTCGGACACAACGTGACGGTCGTAAAAATGGCGGGCTGTCTCGCAGACGATCACCGTCGGCCAGTCGCTCACCCATCGCAAAACGCCGTCGGTACTCGCCATCTCGTAGCCGATCGCGTGAACGTGGCCGCCGGTCGGCACGGTCTGTATCTTCGAGCGGCTCATCCAGGCACTCGCGCAGTGACAACAGCAGAACCACCCCGACTCGTCGTCGGCGAGGTGACCGCGACCGCAGCTACAGCTCCAGCCGGAGTCGCAGCAGAAGCAGAAGCAAGACCCTTCTCTCTGACGAGGACAATACAGGTCGCACAATGGGACGCGGCAATGGCCGCAATAGTGGTGGTGTGAAACGTGGTGGGCCATCAGGCCAGCGAAGATTGCGCGATTCTTCCTTTGGTTCCTCGCGCTCACGTTCGCGCTCCCGTACACCCTCGAGATCGCGAAACAAGTCTGCTGATGTTCCCAACAAAGAAGACAGGCCGGCAACCAAAGCAGCCTTTCCTCCTGCCGCAGCTGTGGACGCCACCACACCCAAGACAAATGTAACAAGCACTTCGAGCGTGAACCCGCCGGTCAAAGATTCACAGGTTTGTTTCATCCTTTTTTGTCTATGCCTCCTTTTTTATCTTTATTAACTCTTCTGGAACTGGAAACTAAAGCCATCGCTGTGATAGACTAAAACAGCCGAGCGACTCGCTAACGAGAAGCGCGAGAAAGAACTCAGGGAGCGAATCAAACAAATGAGATCCTCGAAGCCTAGATCGTGAAAAAGACTAACGCCTTATCTTCTTTCCAAAGAGCCTTTTCTTTCCAAGAGTCTAGACTATCTGAATGCTGCACGTCTCTGCATTCCTCTCCACATCCTTGGCCCTCCTACGATTTCCCAGCTCGCTCCCTCTTACATCGTCACGATATCATTTTGAAGCTGGACTTTGTCGTTAAGATCAATGCTATGAGCGTGGGAGCGTATGGAACTTCGAAAGTATCGTGTCACAGGATGGCTCGTTACATATCAAGACCCGATCCAAGCACTCCGTCTTCTTTTTGCATGTCTGGATCTCTGCGAAGACACCGAATTTTCAGAGATTTGGAACCTCTATTGTAATATACATGCACACCATAGTCTCGGTGGTAGATATCAAATGTACAAAGTATATGTCATCGCCTGCCATGTTCCCCGAGGCTCAGGGTTTGGAACACACGACGTACTCTGCATGTCACGTTGTATCAAGGTTGGTCGTAGAATCTCCGCAGATGCCAACTACCACACGAGACCCTAGCTACATACGCTAATAGCACTAACCCATAAACCGATGACTAATCATTGGTCTGGTAGAAAAGCGCCCTGAAGCTTTGTCCGGGGTAAAGCTAACGCGCTTGAACATTTCACCAACTGCAAAATTTCCTTTCTGCGACTGGCCTCGTCACCTCATCACGAAAGCAACCCTACCCTATCGTCGCGCGCGCCAAGCAACACACACCGCACACATACAGAACACATCCACCATACACTAGTCCACCATGGCGGACAAGGTGCAGGTCGCCAGTGGCGCCAATACGGACACACCAGGCATGCCATACTACGAGAAGTCACGGCAACACTTGAAGGAATTGCTGCAGAAGCGCAAGGTGTTGGAAAGGCAGCTGGTAGGTTGCATCTAGCCCTGGATGCACAGACAGGTGTTTATGAAGAAGAGAGGGGCGAGAGAGGCATACCGCTAACACACCAAGCACACCCGTGAGGAGGCCATTTCGCAAAAGGAGTCCGAGTACCTCGAGAACACAATCAGCGGCAACATTATCACGGGCTTTGACAACTATGTCAAGGGAATCACGGGTGCAGCGGCACAGCGGCGCAAGACGGGGTTGACCGAAGCCAACCGAGTGTTCTCGCGCAGTAGTATATCCTACAACGTGCGTTCCCCCCCTCCAGCGACGCCACCCTTGGCGGATGTCCCTTCAGCGACCTCTCCTCTAACATATGTTCTAGGCCGCAAACGCGACAAATGCGCCAACACCTTTACAGACCTCCTTCAAGGACGGAAGCAATGCTGGCAGCGGCCCGGGCTCCGGCCAGGCGACACCAACCTCCACCACGGCTAGCAAGGCTGCCCACTCGAAGAAAAAGAAGACCGCAGCGTCTGCAGCAGCCGCCGCGAGTGGCGTTGATGACAGCGAAACCGACTCTACACGCGAGACGAAGAAGGTGCGTACAAGCTTTGGCACGGTTCGCAAGTGAGCAGGCGCAAGGGTGGCATAAATGTTGCGTGAGTGATTGGACGGGGACATAGTAAACGAGCAAGCGTGCCTGTATGTGGCTTTTGCATTTATTTCGACTTCTCGGGATTCGAGATTTAAGGCGTTTAGGGTATACCATTGCAGCATTACGGGGATTGGTTGGGTAGACACTGCCTACAGCAAAGGTTTGCTTTTGTTCGCATTTATACTGTCTCAAGAGGAACACTGGCGTTTAGGTCTTTGATGGTGAATCAGGGGTGCCACCACAAAATATGTACAGCAAGAACGACCGTGACGGCGGTATGCAGAGACAAAATGTCATTTTTGGTCACATCTACAAGCTCCCATAGTTTGTTGCTTTGAGCATTTGCGAGTCCAGGTTCGTCCTGAGACAAGAACACGTGACGCACCGCTTCGAGTCGGCCAAGTACCAGATACGCCAACCCAACCTAAATGGTCAAGCGGAGTCCGCTGCCGGCCCAATACCGTATCCGCCTCTGCCGCAATGCTGCAGATGTCGTGCTCTCCCTTTGAT
Organism: Sporothrix globosa; assembly: GCA_001630435.1. Lineage (NCBI taxonomy): Eukaryota > Fungi > Ascomycota > Sordariomycetes > Ophiostomatales > Ophiostomataceae > Sporothrix > Sporothrix globosa. The sequence goes on from LVYW01000005.1 coordinate 961,986, forward strand.
GGCCACACCCCGCCAGTAAAGCCGTGTCCTAATTTCAAGAGAACGAAGCCTCTTCGGCACGCCAATGATCAATCCGCGAATTTGCAAGAACGCCGCAAGATCTTCGTTGCGAACCGCCACAGTTCATTGTCCTTCACCATCAACTCAGTTCGCTCCTGTAGAGTCTGTTTGCGTAAGACCGATCTCGCCGCCCCGCAGATCTCTGACGCATCACGCACAACGCCCTGTTGCACCCAACACACTAAGGGCAGCTTTGCCACGCACATCAATTGACGAAATGACGCGTAAAGCGAACAAATTCACACCAGAGGTACTCATCTCGGCTCCTCGGCGCTCTGCCGGCGCGCCCAATGCGAATGGTACCAAAGTCCTGTACACTGTACGTCGTAAGATGCCGCACTAGGCTTCCCCGGAGCCAACAGTATAGCTCCGGAGCCGTTGCATTTCCTAACAGAGGGCAGGTCTCGACGTACTCCTTCGAGGGTCACCGCAAGACATCCCAGATTCGCGTGCTGGATATCGAGTCAGGTGGTTCCACTCTTCTGTACGAGGACGCCAACTACAGCGAACCCATTTGGATTGACGAGGATGCTTTCTTCTTCCTGAAGAGCGGCGACAAGGGTGTAACGTCCCTTCTCCTTGGCCGTGCGTCTCGGCCCGCTGCCGAGCCTATCGAGATCCACAACTTTGGTCACTCTCTTTCCAATCTCCAAATCCTGAAGCTCAAGGATAGCACCATCGCCATTGCCCTGACCGGTCTGGCCACCCCTTCCGGTGACCCATATACACCAGAGCTCGCCGAAAGAAAGGAAAAGCAGTCATATAGCTCTGCACGAGTGTACACCAAGCTCTTTGTGCGTCATTGGGACGTGTATGTGGCCGCGGAGAAGTCCGCCATCTGGTACGGCCTCATTGAAAACTATGGAAGTGCCGCTCCCGGCTCCGACTCGTACGCGCTGTCTGGCGGCCAACTGACCAACCTCCTCCGCGATACCGGCCTGGAGTCGCCCGTCCCGACGTTTGGCGGCACGGGAGACTTTGCCCTCGGCCCTAAAGGTATTGCGTTTGTTTCGCGCGACCGAGACCAGAACGATGCACTCACCACTATCACCAACCTCTACTATGTGCCTCTGAACACGTACGCCGCAGTTGCAACGCCGCCACCAAAGCCGCTTCTTGTCAAGACCGGCAACCTTCAGGGCTACAGTGGTAGGCCTACTTTCTCACCGGATGGTAGCAAGATCGCCTTCACCCGCATGCAGAGCAAGCAATATGAGAGCGACAAGAGTCGGCTTCTCCTCCTCTCCGACGTGGATACTTTCGCGTCAGAATACGGAACGTCCGGCAACGACAGCGACGTGACTGAATTCTACGCCACTGATGACGGTAAAGGTGGCTGGGATGCTCGCCCCGAGAGTATTCTCTGGAACGGCGACGGCTCCGAGCTCTTTGTCACGGCCGAACACAAAGCTCGCAACGCGCTTTTCCGTTTGCCTTCTTCTCCTTCGGCCGCAGCCACCTTTGGACTCCCACACATCTTCATAGGTGGTCACGAGTTTGTGTCGGCTGATGATACCGATCTCCAGACGCGCATTCGTCTAGGAGACCCGCATGCCGAAGCATTCCAACCACTCCGCGGCCACGGTAGCGTGGTCGATGTGCACCGACTGGGGACGAGTCGGTCGAAACTCTTCGTGACGATGAGCTCCCAGATTGATAGCTCTCTCTACACCATTGTCGATCCTGGCCTGCTGCCAAACTTCCCTTTCCCGTCAAAAGCCGAGCGCTATACCATGGACGTCGTTTCATCGCAGTCTCGCCACGGATCGACCTTTGGCCTGTCTCGCAACCAACTCGGCGAAATCTGGTTCCAGGGTGCTGGAGACTACCAGGTTCACGCTCTCGTAGTTCGGCCATCCAATTTCTACGCTGAGGAGAACAAGGGCAAGAAGTGGCCGCTCGCACTTCTCATTCACGGTGGGCCCCAGGGCGCGTGGGCCGATAGCTGGAGCACCCGTTGGAACCCGGCCGTGTTTGCAGAGCAGGGCTACATTGTCGTGACGCCCAACCCAACGGGCAGCACCAGTTACGGTATGGCCCTGCAGGACGGCATCCAGAACAACTGGGGTGGCCGTCCGTACGAGGACATTGTCAAGTGCGTCGACTATGTGGAGAAGAATCTTCCGTACGTCGATATGTCCCGGGCTGTTGCGGCGGGCGCGTCCTACGGTGGCTACATGATCAGTAAGATTCCCCCCACCTACGTGACTAGTATTTCAATTACATTAAGCCCGTTGTATCATTTGTTGCTAATGCTACATGCCTCTAGACTGGATCCAAGGCAAGCCTCTCGGCCGCCGCTTTAAGGCCCTTGTCTGCCACGACGGTGTCTTCAGCACGCTCAACCAGTATTCGTCTGAGGAGCTGTACTTCCCGCTGCACGATTTCGGCGGTACACTATGGGAAAACCGTGCCGGCTACGAGAAATGGGATCCCGCAAAGAATACCGGTGAATGGGCCACGCCAATGTTGGTACGTTTTGCGACATGCTCGTGACCCTGAGACATTTCCCCCCACCACCTTCTTCACATACACCACCTAACATATTACTAGGTCATCCACAACGAACTCGATTATCGGCTGCCCGTCACCGAGGGCTTGTCCATGTTCAACGTATTGCAGAGCCGCGGCATTCCCAGTCGCCTCCTTTGCTTCCCTGATGAAAACCACGTACGTCAAGCAATCTTGTTTCGTTTTTGCACTTGTCCCCGTGCTAGTTTCAACCCAGATTACTAACTTTTGACAGTGGGTGTTGAAACCTGAGAACTCGCTTGTATGGCACAACGAGGTCCTCGGCTGGATCAACAAGTACACTCAGCCGGACCAGGATGATGTAATCCAGTTGGCGGAAGATGCCGCCAACATTCAGATCTAGAAACTTGTCAAAATATTCTAGAATGTAGGCTTTTCTTTTAATTTCAGGATAGCCCTCTTTCCCGCTTTCGTTTCTGGTTTAGAATCATCGTCACTTGCGTACATCGGGTCGTGTTAGCGTATTTGCCATGAGATAGTGCCACCCGAGGAGCTGATATTACGCGTCTCCTTTGCTTATTATGTTTTCAAGTATGTTAGTGTATTTTTGAACTGGAAGAGTTTCGATGAATTTAATTTATTTGTTTACTTTTTAAATCATATTTTATTACGGTTGCTAGTTTTTTTTTTGTAATAAAAACGCCTGCGCGGAAGGGGCTATTGCCAAAAATAAAATATCCTGTGGCATGCATAATTGAAGTGGAAGAAATGGAGAGAAGAAAAGAGAATGATAAGAACGTAATGATGTTAATGATTGGCTTGGTGTTGTATCTCCAAATATACCACTTTCCGCACCCTGTCCCCCCTTTCTGACCACACGCTCCGTTTAATGTTAATTGATGCCTAAGAAGATAACTGTGCTTCCCTTACATTGTATAGCTGTGCGCGAGTGTAATGCGCGAAAAGCATTTTGCCCGGGAAAGAGACAGCGTCAAACGGTACTGGGAACCACCACAGCATTCCCCCAAGTTATCAAGCGGCATGACGTATTGTACCCTACCTAACAATACTACATACACATCTTAGCAGTTTACGACGATGTTCCCGGTTTCGGTTGTAGCTTGCGGATCAATTCCAGGACATGTTGCCACGTCAAGCCTGAGTCAAAGTTGATGGAGTGCTTGGCGCGTATCCCCAGACTCGGCCTTACTGATGTCGGATATGCTGCGAGTAGTCTCTTTTGTATAAACTCAGCCCATGCCGGGTCGGAGATGCCTTCTAGGAAGCTCCAGATGAACTGGCGCTCTGACCGAGGCGGTGATGTGCTGAAGTTTCTCGCATATGTTTGGACGTGCAACATGAATGTCATCGTTGCTTCTCGTCTTCTAGCAAAGTACTGTGGACTTTTGACACTGCTATCGGACTTGCATCCTGGAGAAGATGCAGAATTATGGCTCTGATTTTTCACAACTGACTTGGTTGGCGTGGCTCTCTGGCCATGGGAGGGTTGGGTGGGCTTTTCGGATGATGCTTCATGCTGATTTTGTTGCTCCAAGCGTGGCGGCGTATTCTGTGACGCACTCTCTGGTTGTTGATGAATTCCTTGATGTAAGTCTGGGATTTCGTAGGGTTCACTTGGTTGTGCTCTTTTATTTTCGCCTGGCTTCTTTCGTGGAATAGGTCCCCGTGTCATCCTTGACCTCGAAGGCACGATTTTGGGGCTTTGTTCCCGAATGCCCGCATTTATGGCCTGTGGTGGTACTCTCGTCATTGAACTGGTTCCGATACTGGGCTTTTTCAGAGGCAGTACTCTCATTGATGTTTGTTCATTCCGGACTGTATTCGGCTCGACTGTAGCATTCATGGGCTCGACTACTTCGACCTTTCCCTTGGCGGGTATGGCGCTACTTGAATCACTTTGAGCTCTCTTTGGCGAAGGCCCCGAAGTGTCGCTGTCGCTATCTACGGAGCTCAAGTTCGACACAGCCGTCGTATGACAAGGTCTAGGGCGCTTGCGTTGCCTTGGAGCTCGTTCTGCTTCGGCATCGTCGCCGCCTGTCGCAGTTGTCGACTTGCCAACTACCCGTGTGCAAGAGGTGGGCTTGACATCTGGCAATGGCGGGGAAGAGACATATGTGATCTTGGATTGATCTGGAGTCAGGTCCTGCACGATATTTCCTTTATGTTGGGTATTAGTGACGAACCTGCCTAATTTTTTCGCGCTTAACTTTCCGACTTGTCCTCTTCGTACTTACTCGCTCTTCCTATGACAGTAGATGTGTTCGTTTGTTCACGAACACTCTGAGCTAACCTGGACAACTCTTCTCTTTGGGTAGACAGCATCTTCATCACCGTGGTATGAGCATTCTCCTGTCCCATGCCAAGCTGAGATAGAGTTTGTAATTCGCTCTCGAGGCGGTGGATTTTCTCAGACTGGTTGGTCAGCTCCTCAGACTGTCTCATGATAGACAGTTCCAGACCATCGACTTTGCTTTGAAGCCTCTTGTTGGCATCTTGGAACAACCTGGTGACTTTGTCACGTTCGATCCTAGCCTTAGTTTTACTCGACTCGAGAAGATTTTCAAGTCTCGACAATCTGGACCGAAACTCGCTTTCACAACGCCGCAGATTTTCGGCCGAGACATCATTCCCAGAGCTGACTTTCTTTCTGGTATCGTCGATTGTGGCGTTAACAGCGGCATTGCTGATGGCCACCTTTGTCGACAGATCTGACAGCTGGTCGCTCAGATTTTTGACTTCATCGTCGACTCGATGCTCAAGGCGGCTGATCGCAAGTTCGCTTTTCTCACCACGTCCGGCACCCAAGGCATCCAACTGCCCAGAGAATTTGTCGAGAAAGTAGCTAGCGGCCTTGTCTCGGAAGGACTCTATCTCGGACTGGATCTCGGACTTTATATTGTGGCGGAGTTCTGCGACAGTCAGGGTCTGCTCCTGCAGTATCTTCTCTAGCGCTTCGAACTTCAACTGTGTGGTGCATTGTAATGTCGCCAGATCGTTTTCCTTCTTCGTTTCTTGGAATTTTCCGAGAAAAAAGGTAGCTAGTCTGTCAACTGTCCCCTGTGTAGGACTGCCAGTAGATGGCGGTGTCATGGAGGGCGGGATTTTGATCTGCAATAGCCCCATCGTGGAGCAGGATAAGGGACGGTTGGTGACGTCAACAACGTTTGAGGGACGTTCAAATCGATGCCAGATGGTAGGCAAAGTAACCTTTGGTTGCAAGTGTGAGGGCGAATGGAGGAGAGAAAGCGATCTCTGGGACATTCTGCGGCCAACGAAACCCCTTTCCATTTCGCTTCCCTTCCACGTTTAGTCCCTATTTACAATATACGTACACGGAAGTTGCAATAGTCCCAAAAAGGAAACTTTGGACTAGACCGCATTTTATCACTAACACGGCAGGAGCCACGATGCCGGAAAGACGAGTGGGAAAGAGCTCCCGCCACGACACGGCCACACCTGCTCTATGACGCAAGAGCCACAACGCCGAAAAGGGAAACTCCGAGGCTAGTAAAGGATGACAATCGGCACTTAAGCGCAATGCTTCCTTCCCTTGGCTGTAACTCTCCGCCATATGAGTCGAGCCTCCGGTCGCACCTCCCGTTGAGGTACAATGAAAACAAGTAAAAATGTCACGCATTAAGAAGTAATGAATCTATCGGTATACCTTATTGTCGTAGGTTCATACAGGTGGGCTGTTGGTATCGGCTGCCGATTAATATCTGTTGCTTACACTGGAGAAGAACTCATCTCTTACAAGGCCGCCAGTCATCAACAAAAGACTACGAAGGCCACACATGACAGAAACGACCACGCTTATTTTTGTGACTGAAAGCATATATGGAGAGCAAAAATACCAGCATAAAACAACTGCCTCTCGCCGTCCACGTTGCTGAGGTCCACCTTTTCCCCCTTCTTTTCTCTTTGCCCGTGATGAGACAAATTACTGGGTGTTTCACCTGGTAACCATCACAGGCCGCCTTGAGCAAGGAAGAACAAAAGCTCGTCGCCGAACGACACAACGGACAACCGAGGGTGTGTCATATGTGACAACTCTCCAATAAATGGTGTCTTTTTGGTCTCTGTACGTCGACGGACGAACCAGCGTGCATACTTTCTCTCTCGCAGTTACGAGCACCTTTCCCGACACCCTCAAGGGATCTAAGCATCATCCATTCACCTCCACCTCCACCTCACCCCCCTCGCCCTCGTACTAAGCCGAGAGATTCTTGAAACGAAACCTTCAACCATCGCCAGCCCCCCAATAGCAGCTCACTTGCTCCCGTCCACAGATAACGATGAGTAGGGTCTGCTGTAGCAAAACTTTGCAACAACAGTCCGCACTATGCCGTTGACAACAGATACCAGAAGTCGAATCAGTCAGCCTTGCTTTCACCACGGCCAAAGAGACGCGGTCCTTTGCATTGTGTTGGGGCTTTTTTCTCGACACAAGACGACCGCATCCCGTGAAGCCAGTTGGTTCCATACGGGCTAGGCCAGGACGTGAACTAGAGAGAAGCTGGTTTGGGGGGAAAATATCGGCGTCGCATAGCGGTTATGTGAGTCAAACACTTGTTATTCCGAGGGTGACAGATCCACGGCGCACTTGTTTGCCAAAACTTGCAGGATGAATACCTTTTTGATTCAAGCAGGCTCGAAAATAATGAGGGGGTCGCTGACAGCCGTAAGCTCAAAGCTGTCACTGTGGCTACGGGCTCATCATGGCTCTGATACTTTCTTTCCCCTTTGAGGTTCATGGATTTGTGCACAAACTGTGAGCTTGTCTACATTTTTTCACTTAGCTAGGGTGTTTTTTTTTTTTGGCGGTGCAGGATTTAGTTATTTGTATACTTTTCATGATTTCACATTTTGTATGTTTATGAGTCCTTTTGTATATGAAGTACATAGACAAATGCACGATACTTGCCCCGATTTGAACATACCCTTATCTGCCAGAGTTGCCTTCGTTTCCAAAAGAGACCACTGTTTCCTTATCCGGCCACGAATTTTTAATTCTGTTTGCTTGTCTCCGAGTCGCCTACATACGTTGCTTCAGCTTTCCTGCAGCTTTCAACAGTCTACGTTTTTTATCTACTATTATTTGGATTCTCATGATATAGATTGAATGTGGTGATGAAATATGATGATTTCCATTTGACCCAACCTAACAGATCATGCATATGAATATCGAATAAAGAAATCACAAATTGAATAGAGAGCCGTTATGACGTAGAACGACGTAAATTTTGTGGGGAACGGATTCGGACTACAACATCTGGAACGAATCGCCATTAACCGACGCCGGCGATGACGACAATGGAATGGTGTGATGCTAACGAAAAGCGGCACAACGCGATATCAAACGATGAAAGTCCATATGGAAGCTTTGCATCAGAACAAAGACCCGACACCATAAAACCCCTCCCTCTTCCACCCCCCCAAAAAGGCACAAATACAATCTCCCTATTAAACTCGAAAGCACAAACCTCAATCCAAGATGTCAATCGCACACATTGTCGAGTTCGCCGTGTTCCGCGCTGTAGACGAGGCCACAATCAAGAAACGCGCCACGGCCGCAGCCAAGGTTGCCGGGCTGGTCACACAGTACGGTGGACAGAAGATTGAGGACGCAAACGAGAGTGTACATGTAACGGGTGAGCTGCAATCCCACAACGCACGACGTCGATTGAAGTCGAGGCCAAGGCCGAGGTCCTGAACCTTGAGTGGTCGCCGAGTTCTTCGTATCCATCGATATCTTGACAGTATCGAGTTCATCAAGTCCCGGAAGCACCGGTTTCGTTTGCACCGACTATGCTAACGCACCCTCATTCCAGTTTGGCGTACGGCTGACAGCCGCAAGGCGTTCGCCATCTCGCACCAGACGGACGTTGCGCCATTGCTGGTCGAAGTGCTCGGTATCGAGGAAGCCGACCGTGGCACGCTGACGTCCGCACTCGAGGCGCCAACAACGGAGGTGTTCACTGGCTACGACGCGCTGCCGTCGATTTTTGCGGCCGCCGTGCGCAAGTTTGCCAGCCTCATCGACGCTCATCCCGACGCGGCGTCGACAGGATACCGGGGCAACGCCGTACTCGAGACGGTCGAGGACGTGGCCCTGGCACCGGAAGCCGTGCAGGCCGCGCCGGAGCTTGTGTCGTGGGTCGGACCGGCTGTCAAGTTGGTGATTGGCTGGACGAGCCGGGAGGCGCACCTGGAGGCCAAGGAGAAGGCAGGACGTGAGTTTAAGGCCATCCCACCGTCCCATTCTCTATGACATCCTCTATGACACGCTTGCGATTGAAACACACGCTAACATTTTCTCCTAACAGCCATCAAGGACAATATCGGGCTTCTGCGAGCCGGCCACAAAGCGGCCAACTTGTACCACGTCAAGTTGCAGAAGCTGGACTCGTCGGCAAGCGAGTAAGCTTCATATCACGAAGCCGCTGTTCGCCGAACCTCTATTACCCTATGCCCTAAATAGAGGCTGCTGTGCAGAACCAATGTTTGCGAAAATGGATAGTTGATGGAATAACATGGCGACGAAAGTTTGGACCATTGTACGCCATGTCCTGGGAAATTACGGCTGTTCTTTATTTAGCATCGCTAAAATGGCGAACGGGAGCCGAAATGATACAGAAAAGAAAACCTTTGACCGAAATGACAACACCTGGGCAAGGGAGGTTTTGTGTGTGATTTGTGGGTGACTTTCAGGACCGAGCAGGCCACGCCGCCCAAGGCCAAGATCCTTGGCGGAGATGAATCTAGTTAAAGGTTCCAGCAGGCAGGGAGAAACGGAGCCGCTGAAGTAACAAACAGGGGTTGTTTATGAAATAAGGGTATGACTTGAGATTTCAAAGGCACATTGAAGGATTCTTGCTGGGACTGTTGCTGTGGGCCGATCTGCCGGGAATGCTCTGGGAGATGAGATGCCTCCTTGCGCTCCGTGGGTTTCTGCTCCGTACTCGTTGAAGTGGACGTTGAGAAGTCTTCTTGATCTCTTATCGGACTCGGAACGGTACCTACGATGTGGTATTGCAGAGGTTTTTGTTGCATGTGGAGTTTACTTTGCGCCTCCCTTCCCTGACCGACGAAGTAAGATACAACATGGACCTTCTTCTTTTTCGCTTACGCAAATAGTGGCATCTGCAGTGCCGATCAGGAACCTCCGCCAAACCATGGCTTTGCAATTGCACGATTTGACGGAGACAGGACGTGATAATCCAATCTTTGTATTTGGGCATGGCCAGACCGTTTGCTTATTGAAAGGAAGCTCTGTCTAAAATGACGTCTTGTCTTCCCCATTCCTGTGTCCTTTCATATATCGCCTTTTGAACCTTGTCTGGGTCGCGTGTCACCTCCAAACCCTCGTCTGTAGCACCAACAATTTTGTGCGTGGCAGTGAGACATTCCAATGCATCGTGTCGACGTGGCTAGCCAACATCTGGCAAACGACACACTTGCGCCCTGACGGGGTTTCATTATGGCGCGCACCTGCAGGTTGTTGGAAAAAAACCCTCTGGCATGTCTGGGCAGCGGCAATTCGGCCACGATTTTCCCTAGCTGATGAATATTACTATCCCATGCGTTTTTGACTTGAGGATGTGAAATTTTGCTGTTATTTCTGCTCCTGGAAGATATCATAAGACCTGTGAATAACGGTCGAGACACTTGCTGAAGCGCCTCTGAAGCTCCGGACACTTTTCCTCTCATATTTCTCAAGAATATGAGTACCCCACCTCGACTTTGTCGACTTTCTTGGTAGGGGAGAGAGACTGTGGCTTCACCACTGCGACAAATATGCGAAACGGACGCGGTCTATCGAAAGAGCAGAAGCTGGCCTGGCTCTCCGTCCCGATTTCCTAGTGAGGTACCATTTTCGAACCGAGCACCTCACTGTGCTTGGCAAGCGACGTAAGAAATAAGCTTGCACTGGCAGTCTCTTGCCCAAAATGTGCTCCGTTCATTTGCATCAAAGGCTTGGCAAGAAAAGACGGCCTCATCTTGGCGAGACCCATCCCATGCCTCCTCCCTTACCAGGGACAAGTACTCCGAGGAGAAGGAAAAAAAGGACGGGCAAATGAGTAAATCCCTGCCCATCTTTTGTAAAATCTTGAGGACTGCATGACTGGTGAGCGTGGGATGTCAGCTTTGGCGAGGAAGTCATTGTGGCTTGTGTTCTCCGAAGGCTGACGAGGATTGTCAGATCTGAGAAGAGACAGCCGTTGGCGAAATTGACAGGCGCGTTTTTTGTGCCCCCGCCGCATCGATGTGTCTCTCTGTCTGGCATTTGACTGTGCGCGTGAGCGTTTAGAGAGTTTGTTATGTACGTCGTACGACGTATCGCACTCTGAAGATATTTTGTCCACTGCAATCGACGTCAGGAACCGGGTGTTGGCCGGAAATATCGGCGAAGAGCGAATTTCCTTTGCTCTTTCCCCGTTGTCACGATCAAGTTGCTCTGACTTTCTCCTTCGCGTCTTTTCCCCATCGCTTCGGTCGTGGCTGAGCCAATTCGGTCCACTCAGCAAGACATCGCTGTCCTGGGCGAACTGAAAAGGGAAATGGACTCTGGACGCAGAGGACCCAAAACTGCATGCCAAACTTTAAACTAGAAGGTGAGACGGTGGTGTGGATATTCTCAACCGTGCGAACCAGGAACAGGCTGGGACCAGCCCAAGGTACAAATGGTGCTAAGGTTTAGAGGGCCAATGAGGCTAGTGGAAACGACCGACTGCAAGCACGAAGCAGGCCCGAAATGGAAAGGACCAGCGAGGGCAAGATCCAATTAATGGGAATGTTCACATAGAAAGAGGAAAGAAGAAAACAAAAATAACGCTAGGCTCACGGGCTCCACCCACACCTAAATCACCCGCCAGCCCCTTGGCAAGCGTTTTCCCCTTTTTTCCTTTTCCAATCTTACTCACTTCGAAGAGCCTGCGAGCCATCCTCATTGACAACAGTTTTGTTGACGGTGGACCTGTTAGGCAACCAGAGCGAAAGACGGGCTACTCCACAGCATGCAGTATGCGCCTGATTATTAGTTGTGCAGAACAAAACGGTTCCTGCAGTTCAAGGTCCCACTGAAGAAACGAAGCCTGTCAAAGATGATCTCCACTGAAAGAGGCGAAGAAGGCCAGACAAGGCCCGCGTCGTCCGAAGATCCGCTGGAATAAAACGACAGAAGGACAGGCCTCGCGCGGCCTGGACACGAGCCTGGCGCCTGGCGGGCTTAGCCCAATGCCATTGGAAGGCGCCATTCTATCGTGAGGCGCAAAATGGTCATGCCTCGAACGGTCTCGCCCGTTACACTTCACACCCTGGTTTACGCCAAATTGGTGTTAACGTTGGGTCGCAGCGAGAAGGATTGCAAACTGAGGCACATCCAGTCAGAGTTTTCCCCCGTTGTGGCCTGGCTATTTCCCCGGCGCTATGTTCATCGTGTGATGGATGGGCGTGGCCATTTTGGAACATGCTCCCTCATATTGCCCACACGCCCACACTTCGCTCTTCTTACCTTCTTCTCTTTTCCCTTCTTCTCCTCCCTTTCTTTGGATCGTCAGCCTCTTTCTGGAATACACACTCTTTTCTTGTTTTATACAAATACCACATTCCTTCGCTTTTTTCTTCTCTATCATTCATTGCTGTCTTTGTATATCACGTTCGACTTTCATATCCAACTGTCTACTTTCTCTCATACAACGACATTTCGTTCTACTATCACTCGCTCAACGTCTTCATCACAACTATCACCACTTTACACACAACTGTCAAAATGCGTTGTACTGCTGCCTCCGTTCTGGCTTTCGCCAGCGCCGTCCTGGCCCAGACCGCCAACTTCGACGTCATCACCAAGCCAACCGAGGGCTCTGTCGTCCCTGCTGGCAAGACCTACACCATCACCTGGGCTCCCACCGCCGAGTACAACAACGACACCATCACCCTGACGCTGCTCGGCGGTGCTACCCCCAAGGGTCTGCAGACAGTCTCCGTCATCAAGGGTACGTGACGCTTGATTTAAAAAAGAGAACAAGCACTATCTACATTATCTTTGAGTACTAACTTGTCTCCAGCTGGTGTTGCCAACTCTGCCGGCGAGTTCGCCTGGGCCGTTTCCAAGTCCCTGGGTGCTGAGGCCAACTACGGCATTGAGATCACCCTGGACTCTGACCCCAGCATCTTGGAGTACTCTTTCCCTTTCAAGATCTCGGGCGGCGCTGCCTCCAGCTCTGGCTCGGCCTCGGCCAGCGGCTCTTCCACTGACTCTACCACCGGCACGTCGGCCCCTACTGGCACCACCAAGACCACCTCCAGCTCGTCTTCGACGTCGTCCTCGTCTTCGTCGTCGGTCAAGACCACCACTACCCCTTCGTCTTCCAGCTCGACTGCTCAGACTACTCTGACCACCAAGACCTCGGCTGCTGGCAACGGCACCATCACCACCTCTAAGCCCAGTGGCTCCAAGACCGTTATCACTGCCACCGAGACCGCCACCAAGTCCGGCTCGGCTCCCACGGGCACTACCTCCACTGTCGCCACCAACGATGCCAAGTCCCTGGGTGCCGGCTCGTTCGTCACCCTGATCGGTGGCCTGGCCGTTGCCATCTTCGCTCTGTAAAATGTTCTTTCATGAAGGACTTTCTTGGAGAACGATGCAGGTTGTTTGGAGGTGGTGAGGTAGAATGCCGGAGACGTGATAAAAATGGCCCTAGATGTTGGAAGTGTGTGGCTCGTTTCAGCAACTTTTATATTTCTCTGCAGCCTTCTTGTTTAGCCTCGTACATACCCTTCTTTTCGCGAGGTTGACAATGGACATATTTTCCTTCAATTCTACCAAGGTACCCCTCAAACGGGTAGCTCCTTTGTTTCATTTACTTTTGTTATTTTCTCACGTCTTTTGATTTTTCAAACTCATTTGGTCACGGGATTCTCTGGGCTCTAATACTCCTTTGTTTGCTGACTGCAGACATACGTTTGTTGTCTTTTTCTTTTCTTTTTGCAATTTCTCATCACATCTTTGCATTTGCATAGTTTCCTCCAAACAGATTCACATCTTTTTGCATAACTCCACTACGAGAAAAAAATCAGAAAAGATAGAAACATCTACGAACTTGGTTGAACTTCATATTACTTTGTGCCTGTGGCTGGTGGCTTGTGGCTTACGCTTGAATATCTCCCGTCTGCTGTCTCTTTGCAGACTGTATTGATCTATCTGGATGAATGATAGACTGCCTCTTTTTTCGGCTCCCCGACCCTGGTTTTAATTTTTGGTCTGGACTTCTACGCTTGCAAAATTTACGACTGAGCCCCAGAATTGACCTGTATGATCGACAGAACTGCGTTTCTCCAGGATCCCGGTTGTTTCTTCGCGTGTTCACGCGCACTTACAGGTGTGAGAATGCTTGCAATTGGATGACTTAGTTTTTGACAGGCGTGGTGACACAGTCGACCATTTGTATTTTTTTCTTCTTTTTTTTCGTACCCTCTCCAACAATTTTTATATTAACTAGACTGCGTTTCTTCATCTCTGTATCAACCTGCATCATCTAGGTTGGGTTGCACTACCGTAGCCGCAATTTTTCATGCTGGAGCACCGCTGTCTGACAAGTTCAGCTGACAGGTCGAGTCCCCCTGTAGTCCAGTTTTTTTTATTGTTTTTCTTTTGTTTTTGTCCCCCCCCCTCTTGCCCCATGTTCGTTCTTTCGTCCTCGGTCGCCTCCTTGCACTCCGTGGTCCCTCTTGGCTGTACTTTTGTACCACCGTGCCCAGTCCGAACCCAAGCGAACGCAGGGATGCTCGGCTGACACCAATAAATTGTGTCCCGTTATGCAGGCCTTTCCTGCTTATGTTCCACATCTCTTTTCTCTCTGTCTTGTTTTATTTTATTTTCTATTGAAAATCCTAACTTGTCGGCGTGTTCCGGCGCAACAACAGAAAAGCAAACAAGTTAGGGACCGGGGGTAAGGCGAGAAACGTGGATGGCAAAGGCTGGCCTCCTGTCTGCTCACGACCCAAACACATTTACTTATGTGTGATGTGTCTCATTTTATATCTCTCCAGTCCTCCTGTCTGACGTGTATGCCTGCTGCTTTACTCGAGAGCAATTTGAAGTGTTACTAGTGTCGACGAGTACGGTACGTAGATCGATAGCAAAATGGTCGCCTACTCACATGCACATCACAGTTGGACGATGTGAACCTTTGCGCACAACGGCATACTGCAACGTGGACCTAGTTAGTGGTTCAGAGATGGCTCTATATTCTCTCGATCTCAAACCACCAAAAGAACCAATGTTGTTCACACTGCGTACAAAAAAAGGGTCTTCGGATAACGCGTCTCCAAAACCGGCGCCCCATGCCCCGAACATTTCAGAATGATTGACCGTCATGGCTTTATTCTTTGTAGTCGTAACACACTGAGTGTCTCGTGTACAGAAACTAAAAGTGAATAAGGGGACCAAAAGGTAAAGAGGAAAGACACAAAAAAGGGGATGGAGGTCAAACAGATTCAGAAACATCCATCTATATATCAATCATCGTGCCTTCCCCGGAGAACGTTGTCGTATTTCATCTGTCCGAGTTTTGGGGCTTTCCAAAAAATAGATATAATACAAGCCCTCTTCGATATCGCATCGCATCTTCTCATTGCGTCTCGACCTTTGCACAATACATATCCCACTCAAGCGTCGCCACCATGTCATCTCCCTCTTCGAGCGGTGGGTGTCTCTCGCTCCTCAAGCACCGACACCAGACCGGTATCAAAACTCTCGTTACCACTGCCGTCGCGCTCGCTGCTATACCTCAACTGGTCACCGGCCAGCTCGCTTTCGCCGGTTCGTGCAACATCCAGACGGCTCAGCTGAACCAGAGCTACTTGGGCATGTACTGCAACAACCTGAACACAGCGTCGTTTGGCTACAACTGGACGTGGTAAGTGTCCCTCATGTGTCTAAAAGGGGTCCTGGGTACCACTAACATCTCAAGGATCGATCTCGATACGTGCGTCGCAAACAGCAACGGCAACCTGGTTGGTAAGAAAAAGTAAGTCTCTCCTCCGTCAGACAGCCCAAGCAGCTGCTATACTAATGCCAATACACACGTTCAGTGGCAACTTCCAGAAATCATGCTCCGGCTGCGAGACCGCCCTCTCGCGCCTCACGGCCAATCCTCACGCTGCTGGCCGCACAGGATCTGAGGCCTACAAGAAGGGTCTCACACTTAGCCTCAAGTGCACCTGCCTCAGCAGCCATAGACGCCGGCCTACGAGCAGCACCCTGGATCTTAGTGAGTTACACGAACCATACATCGACATATTTCATAATTCTGACAGCATCAAGACACCATTCTTGTCGACGTCGACGGCGCCATGGGCTGTTACGGCCGCCTCGGCAACAAGACCCTCGGGGGCCCGCTCCCAGAGCACTAATTGGGCTGAAATAGAGGACGACGGAGTACACGGGGTAGAGGAAGAAATCTGGTCGGCTTCAGCCGCCTAGTTATAACACGCCGTAGCAAAAGACGTATAAAAAGACATGTGTCAATTAATACTATGAGCTGGAGCAAGAAGCAGGATTGACCTTATTCTGACAACTACTTATAGAAATGTCGTTATGGACAAGCTAAATTGCAAAGAAAATACGTGTTGATAGAGAATGCGGCCCATACTGGTGACACTCCCTTGGTACCCTCATAAGGCTGAAGTAATGCATGGGGGTGTTCCTCACAGCTTTTTGCTTGGTCCAGAAATCTTCACTGAATGCTCACCGAATGCACAGTCTTCGAATGATTTTTCGGTGGCGATCGAACTTATCGTAGTGTCCCGAGGAAGCTCAGGCATTGGTGGGATCATGGCGCTCATAGGAAGCGAAGGAAGTGTGCCGGATGACTTTGGTGAGTCTTTGTACTCAACAATAGTATGCTGCTTAACAAAGATATGACATGGTGATGGTGACATGATGGGAGCAGGCGGAGGCAGCGAAGACGGTGTTGCCCGGGCGGATGCTGAGAGAGGAGACGCCGCTACTGGCGAGGACGCCAGTGGATGCTGCCCAGGCGAATCAATCGACTGTGACAGGCGGTTAAGCTGCTGCCGGGACCGCAATGGAGTGCCCAGAGAGGATGGAGTGGAGAATTGGACAGACTGGCCGGAGTTGATAGACGCGTTGGCTGCCATCGACCGGCGGACGTGATTTTGCTTGGCCACGGGGGTTCCAAGATCTACATCGTCATGCATTTCGCCACCCAGGCTAAGGTGAGTCGCCCGTCTGTCAGCTTGGTCTTCCATGTCACACACTCTGTCCGTGGCGAAGTGCTTGTCCTTCTCGTTGTTTACCATCAGCTCGTATTCCGTGCACTCCTCATCCTTTGTTAGTCGGGGAGAGCGCCGGAGGCCGTGAGCGCGCCATGAGGGTTTAGAAAGCACATGTTTTCTGCCGATGGCTACGGGGTCGAGGGGGCTGCTGATGGTTCGGCTGCTCTTGCTTCTGTTGGGAGTTCGGGAGCGTGAGCGTGTGTGTTGGTACCAGACTGGCGTCCTTATTGAGTGCCGCGTATCCCTGTTCCAGCTACAGCAGCTGAACATTGGACGGAGAGTGGCTAGGCAGCCGGCGATGATGCAAATGCTAGGCTCTAGGATGGACCAATTTGCAACGTTTCTAAACTTATGTTAGGATCTGGACGGGAGAGAGTGTGCTGGGAGCAGACAGTGGCACGTACAGGGTCTCGAAGAGGAAGCTGACAGAAACCTCGAATGGCCGGACGTAGATGACTCGAACGATGAGAGCTATGCCAGCGCTTTAAAAATACATTAGTAAATTATTGAGAAAATAAAACACGAGTTTGGGAACTAACAAAACGCCCATGCTAAGGAGCATAAAGAGTGAGAGCTTGGTCTTCACGTTGAGTCGCACCTTCCAGAGCATGAAAACAGGGAGGATGCCGAGAGTCCAGTCACAGCAGGCACTTGTGACGGAGTGCACAACAGACACGATATATATGACTCGTCCGTCCACGCAGGTGCCGCGCGGGACGCTTGGGAAGGGTTGCATGCAGAAGTAGGAGATGGGCCGGCATTGGAAAATGGCCACGAAGAAAAGGGGGATTGTAACAGCCCAAAAGGCTACCACCACGACGATGATGGTGCGGCGGTGAACGCGTTGGACAGCGATTTGAAGGAGGAAAACGGCCACTGATGTGCGGACGCAGAGTGTGACGGGCGCGTATAGCATCTCGCACAGCCACCAAGCACGCAGGCCGATCGATGCCTCAAGTGACATGCCCTCGCCGAGTGTGCCGATTCCATGTGTCACTCCGTAGAGAGCGGACGCCGCGTACCCGGTGTAGAAGACCTGGGTAAGAAATCGTTAGGTTTGGTAAAGGAAGTCTGATTTCAATGAGAGACGCGAGACGCGAGACGAAGAAAAACGTACCATTCCGCAGAGCATGAGGTAGTCATCGGCCGTGACTTTGCGGAGGACGATGAGCTTGGCCCAGGCGCGGAGAAAACAAGTGATCCATGCCAGGGCGAGGAAGGTGATGACAATCACGAAGAGAGGCTCTTCCATGCCATAGTTGCGGACCATCGCTGCGGGTTGTCGGTCTCTGCGACGGCAGAGTTCCACCTCAGCTGTGTCTCACTGCTGAAGAAAATCGTTCGACGACGGTAGGGAGAATCGGGTAGCAGGGGATCACAAAGGAAAGGAGACGAAAAGGAGGACGGTTAAGACATGGGGCAGGAAGTAAAGCGAAAAGAGAACACGAAGGAAAAGAAACTGAAAGGATGGTGAGAGGGAGAAAAAAAAGAAAAAGATATAAGGGCGCAGCCAATGCATGAGAACGACAAGGAACGAGAACGACAACAGGAGAAATGGAAATGATACAAAAGCACCGTACATTAAGGGGCCCATACGCCTGTGTAGCCACGAGTGGTGGAGGACATTGCCTCGTACACTCGGCGACTTGGTGATGGTGTACGTGGTGTAGAAACAAAACGCCACTTTTATGGAATAGAAGGACGAAACAATAACTAAAAGGAGGAAATAAAGCCCTTTGAGTGTGGCAAGGGCTTTTGTGGCTCGGTGCTGGCGCTTCTCCGAGTATCTGGCTAGGCATGCTGGGCTTGCTCACGATGCTGGTTGCTCCTTCCTTATTGTTTGCTATTGTCCCCTCGATGCTCTTTCCTATTTGGTGTCATCTTCGTAGCTGATGGGTCTCTGCACAAGAACAACAATAGAAGCGCGTCCTTCTTAGGGGAAGCCTTGACACATTTCCGTTGTATACCATGTTCGGCCATCTAATGATCGGCAGAGAGCATCCATTGACGCGATGCAATGCCATATGATCTTGTCAGTCCGTAGCTGATAACGAGTCCTTCTCCTTTCCGGCCATTGACAATGTTGGCTTGATACCAACCAGCCTACAGAACACTTTCTGTGCCTGATAAGACAGGAGGCATCGCAATCCACTTGAGACCATCGATGCTCTTTACTGACAGTTTTGCGAGGATAGTTGGTGGCTTGATGAGATGCAAGCCAAAATCAGGCCAGTTGGCTGTCCAACGACTCAACGCACATTTAGGTTCTACCGTCATATTCCTGTGTGCGACTCCCGGTCACAACACTGCTCGACGTCGGACACCGACCTCCTCGAAGACTGAAAGGTGCTTTGGGCTCATGATGTTTTTGCGCCGACAGCCTCGCCAAGCTTGATGTTCCTTGCAGTTCCTAAGAGACGTCACGTGAAAGGTTGCCAGTTCTGGAGCGATGGGCTGGTATCATAAAGAAGCACGGAAGAGAAGGGAAGACGAGGCAGAGGAGCAGAGGAGCGCCGCTGTTTTTGGTGCATGAGAAGGATTCTGCCAAAACACGACTGAGCAGCACGAGGATGTCCTGTGACTGACGAGTCACGCTATGCCCGGCTCAGATTTGCCGTTTACCATCTGTGCAGCATGCCGTCGTTATTGAAGGATCTGCTGGCTAGAAGGTATGTGCCTGGCACTGCTCGAGCTCGATGTTGCAGCGAGTACCCAAGACGTGTTTGGGCGTCACTGGTCGTCCTGTAAGGAGACAATTTGCTAACTGCTTCTGTCAAAACCCTATCCTCTATGGACTCGAGCAGTTCAAAGTCGCGCGCTCTAAATGGAGGATGTGCCTAAAGGCGCCAAACCGTGCCTTTCTTCTGCATTGGAGCCTGGCTGCTGTTGCCAAAATGACCCCCTCAATGGGTGATTGGGCCGACCAAAGATCTGCCGCCGGTGGTTCTCGGCTCATGATGCATCTCACAGAGGTCAGGCCATGTTGTTATTTGTGACGGGAAGCGACACAACGCGCGGATGCTGTAGCTGGTTCCCGCAGATTATAGGCCTTGCTTTTGAAATCCAGGCTTGTTGTCCTCCTTAACTGTGTCAAATCTAGGGACCTTGACAAAGGGGCATGGTCGGAGTTTTGGATTGTTCGCCGAGCAAGGCGGCCATGGAGGACCCACTTTTGTCCGCAGGTACATGCGGGCAGTCTTCCAAGTGTCTAACCCTTGTTGTGGCCCGTGTACCTTCCGCAGAAAGTATGGAGGTCTCGTGAGTGCTCTTTTCCCGTCTCTTATCTCTTCCTTCCCTTTTTGCCTTTTGACATGCAGCGTTGTGTCCTTGCATTTGTGTGTTTTGTTGATTGCCTTGCAACTCCAAAATTTCTTCGCTTTGCTATTCTTTGCGACTGCACATTGGGAGTCGGCCTGCTCCAAGTTTGCACGACAAGGCCGACCATCATTTTATACATTGCTAGCTTTTATCACTTCCGCGACACTGCCTCGAGGAGAAGTGCCAAAATAAAAGGTCGTCTGGCCAGTCGCTCAGCGTCTGTTCTATTCAACACCCAAAACGTCGTCGAACCAAAGTGTCGTTGTGTCCGGACGAAGCCAGAGCCAAAGATCACACCTTTGCTAGGCGGCACCGAGTCGGCTGCGGCACTTATCCAGAAGTTGGAGCTGTCGAACTTTTGTCGCAGTCTCGCCTAGTTGTTTTCTTCATCTTCCTATTCGCATTGCCTTGTCCTTTCTTTTTCCACATTTCTCCATCGTCAATCGGTTTCCGATCGACCAAGACAGCCAAGCTAGTGGATCATATGCGTCAATGGGTCTTGCATAAGCCTCGTGCCACTCGCCTTGTTGAGTTTGGGGTTTCAGCTGGCCTTCTTACAGTGCCTAGCTCCGCAGTGTCCGCCACTAGGCACCCGAACCGCACACGCGCCTCGCGCGAGCCCACCTTCGGTATCGACTATTCCGCAGAGGAGGCCGTTCGCCACCAAAGTTCATTCCTTACAATCTTCAAACCATCATACACTCACCGAAGCGACGTCCCACACGACCCGCCTCAATTGCGTCAGGCCTGATCGTAAATGGTGGCAGCAATGGACAACGAAAGCTGGGTGCTGCTGCATCCTATCGTGGGTGCCGGCATCCTTGGCCTTGTCTTCCTACTGTCGCTCCCGTCTTTTCGCCAGGTTTGGACCAAAGCCCAATTTGCGCGGCGCAACCGCGGCGCTCAAGGCGACGGTGCATATGAGGTCGTCCCACAGCTGTTCGAGAGTGCAGACGGCAAAGCCACTGAGGAGTCTGTGACAGCATTTTCCGATCGGCAGCCTCGTCTTGGCGCATATCTCAGCCTGTATCTCGGTC
This sequence comes from Sporothrix globosa, assembly GCA_001630435.1. Lineage (NCBI taxonomy): Eukaryota > Fungi > Ascomycota > Sordariomycetes > Ophiostomatales > Ophiostomataceae > Sporothrix > Sporothrix globosa. The sequence continues at coordinate 983,201 of LVYW01000005.1, forward strand.
TTGCAGCATCCATCACATCGGCGATACTGCTGACACTCGTTACCGCACCACCCGCATCGGCAGACCGGCCTTGGCTTTTCGCGTTCGACAACTGGGCAGACGTCCCTGCATGGGCCCTCATCTGCCTCCAGTTGGCCAGCATCCCGGCCAAAGAACAGTACGACCGGCGGTGGGAGCTTTCTATCTTCGCGTTTTCGTCGAGCGCCCTGCTTGTCGGCTCTCTCGGATACCGCTACGGCTACGATATTGTGCACATCCTGGCTGGTCAAAATGTGGCTGCCGAAGATGGGCTTGCCACTGCCACGGCCGTCTGCTGGCTCGTGCAAGTACTTGCTGCTCTGGTCGCTACCTTATGCTTCGCAATGTTTCCCCATCGCCCCGACGTCTACTACAAGGGCGACCTGGTTGATCAGCAACATGCCGTATCTATTCTCTCTCGCTTCAGCTTCAACTGGAATAAAATCGTTTTTGACATTGCCAACGCGCGGAAACTGGAGCTTGAGGACCTGCCCAATCTTGACGGCAACACTCGCTCATCCTGTGTGAACGAACGCTATCTCGCCCGTGGTGGCAGTGCCGGTGGTCCCAAGGGCCGTCTCTGGTGGCAGCTTCTGATGGCATACAAGTGGCCGTTGCTCCTGCAGTGGGCACTGACATTCGTTCGCTCTGTATTGGCCCTGTTTCCGCAGTTTGTCATTTACCAGTTCCTTGAGGGGCTGGATAGCCACGAAGGGGGCAACAAGGCTGCCAACCCAAAGCTCTGGGGCTGGGTTATTGGCATTGGTGTCAGCCTGGTCCTTCAGATCTGGATTGGCAGCGCGCAACGCTGGCTCACGTCGAGCCGTCTTGAGGCACCACTGAACTCGCTGGTCCAGACTCTGATTTTCCAGAAGGCTCTGCGTCTTGACGAAGCTGCTGACCCGGGACACAAAGTAGCCGAAGGCGATGGAAAGACAGGAAATAAGGACAAGAAAGGTCCTAAAAAGCCAGAGGGCGACGTCCGCCAATCTGTTGTGAACCACATGAAGCTCGACAGGTCAGTTTTCAAATTGGATGCTGTTAACAACTGTGATTTATTTTCTAATTTTTACAGCGGCCGTATGATGATTTTTTGCACATACAACTACTGGTTTCCTCTCGCTATTTTTAAGCTGATCCTTGCCGGCTCAGTCTTGATTAAGTTTCTTGGTTGGAAAGCGTTTTTCTCTGGCTTCTCATGCGCTCTATTGGTCTACCCTATCAGCCATGTGATGTCTAAGAAGTACGCAAAGATCCAGTTTGGCCTCATGAAGTACCGCGATGCCAAGGCCCACGTCTTGACTGAGGCGTTGCAGGGTATGCGCCAGATCAAATATTCGGCTCTTGAGCAGCTGTACGAAGAAAAGATCATCCAGAGCCGCAACGAAGAGCTGCGGCAGTTTTGGCGTGTGGCCAAGTGGATGTGCTCACTCAGCTTTATTATCAACACGGGGCCCATTATGCTCTCTAGCATTTCTATTGCAGTGTACACGTTTACGACACCGACCCACGTTCGTGCCTCGGTGATCTTCGCCTCTCTTGGCTTGTTTGACCAACTAGACGAGGCCATCGGATACCTACCTCTGATCCAGGTGTACCTTATGGAGGCTTGGACAAGCTGTGTTCGTGTTGAGAAGTACCTCAACCAACCCGACAAGGCACCGGTCGCCGACCAAGGAGACAGCGTAGTCTTTGACAACGCCACTGTGCGGTGGCCTCGCGTTGAGGATTCCGACGTCCCGGCCAACGGCGAATCTTCCGCACCAGCCGCAGCACCTGCTTCTCCTCCCCCTGAACAATCGTCTGTTACAGACAATGCCAGTACAACTGTTGCGCCAGAAGAGACGCGTTCGATCCTGCGCAACATCGATGTCGCGTTTCCCAACGGAGAGTTGAGTCTTATCACTGGCAAGACTGGTGCTGGTAAGAGTCTTCTCCTGGCCGCCATCCTTGGCGAGGTGAAGCTGTTGTCCGGTACTGTCCGAGTCCCAACGGCCCCGCCTGTCTCAGTAATCGAAAATCAGGACATCAACGAAAGCAATTGGGTCCTGCCGTCGCTCACGGCGTTTGTGTCACAGACACCGTGGGTGGAAAGTGGTACACTCAAAGACAACATTCTTTTTGGTATGCCGTTCCGGGAAGCCCGGTACCGCAAAGTGCTCCAAGCCTGTGCCCTAGCCAAAGACATTGAGCTTCTGGCTGATGGCGACGCAACCGAGGTTGGACCAAAGGGTGTCACGCTTTCCGGTGGGCAACGTTGGCGCGTTGCCCTCGCACGTGCTCTATATTCTCGCGCTGGTATCCTCATTCTCGATGATGTATTGAGTGCTGTTGATACCCACGTCGGTCGGAACATTGTGAACGAGGCGCTTTCCGGTGACCTCGCTAAAGGCCGCACACGAATCCTCGCCACCCACCACCCCGAAATGTGCATGGCCTTCGCTTCCTATCTTGTACGGCTCGATAGCGGCCGTGTTGAGGGAATGGAGAAGATTGAGCACGACCAAGATGAAGGCTCGCCCGCGGAAACCTTTGCTCCTGCCGAGGAAGACGAGCCAGCTGGAGGAGATAGCAGTGGAGCCACGGCAGGTGATGGTGACGGTGACGGTGACAAGGCTGCCAATGACAAGAAGAAGGATTCTGAGGACCGTGAGACTGGCCGTGTCAAGTCCCGAGTATACCGAGAGTATGTCCGTGCTAGCAAGTCACTGCTCCTCTGGCTTTTTATTCTCGCTCTCCTGATCTCGAGTCGGCTGCTTAGCGTTGCCACCACATGGTCCCTCAAGGAGCTTTCAGCTAGCTACGATAACGATCCGAGCATTGCTAGTCATCGGCTATATACTCAAACTGCTGAGCCCGAGTGGGATTGGCAGATTCGCACCCCGGCAGCCACGTTCCTGCCGACATCCTTGCAACAAGTTCCGGCTGATGATGACGCCAATTACCGCAAAAACATTATTTTCTGGATCACAGCCTATGTCATGTTTGACTACTCCACCCTAATTGTTAGTATCGCGCAGCAGCTGCTTATCATGTTTACGGGCTTGCGTGCCTCGCGGGTTCTGTTCGAGAAGATGACACACTCGATCCTCCGCGCTCCTCTTAGTTGGATCGACAAGACGCCTACCGGTCGTGTCCTGAACCGCTTCACCTCTGACACTTTCACTGTGGACCGGCGTCTCGCCAGTGATTTGAGTTCGTTCCTTCAGAGTGCCATTGGACTTGTAGTGATTATTGCAGCAAGGTCAGCGACATTCCTTTTGTCCTCTGCTGTTTCTCATTTGTCATTGCTTTACTAACTGCCATAGCGTGTCTGTGTCGCCTTTCATTATTATCTTCGGTGTTGGTCTACTTGTCTTGTATGCCCGTATCGCCAATGTGTACATCTCTGCTGCACGCGAAGCAAAGCGCATCAACTCTGTGGCGCACTCGCCCGTGTATGACCAGTTCAGCTCCGTCTTAACGGGCCTGTCTACCATTCGCGCTTTCCACAGAACGGACTTTTACATGGACCGTGTCTTCGGCCTCATCGATAATTCAGCCAAGGCAAGCTGGGCGCTGCAGCTTCTAACTCGGTGGATGAATTTCCGTATGGGCATGTTTGGCGCCGTGTTCGTGACGGCCGTGGCCAGTTGCATTGTCTTTGGCAATGTCGAAGCATCTTTGGCGGGCTTCGGACTTGTATTCGCTTTGCGCTACACGAGCTCTCTGTCCCGGCTACTTGCCAATGTTACCAGCATCGAGCTCGGATTCAATGCGGCGGAACGAATTCTCGAGTACATCGATATCGATACCGAGTCCGAAGGTGGGCGCGACGTGCCTGCGGCGTGGCCGACTAAGGGACGTATTGAGGTGGAGAACCTGACCGTCAGCTACGGCCCATCCCTGCCCCCTGTCTTGAAGGAGCTCAATTTCGAAGTGCAACCCGGCGAGCGCATCGGTGTCGTGGGACGTACTGGTGCCGGAAAGTCAACTCTTGCTGCCGTTTTCTTCCGTCTTCTCGAATCACAGGAAGGCACCATTCGGATCGACAACATCGACATCTCGACACTCAAGCTAGACCAGCTCCGTAGCCGGCTGGCTATTATTCCCCAAGACCCGTTCCTATTCTCCGGAACACTGCGCTCGAACCTCGACGTTGAGGACTCCATTGACGACTATGACCTGCACCACGTATTGAAGCGTGTCCATCTTGTCGAGCCCCAGGCAGAGGACGGCGCGCAACCTTCTGGGGCTGCAGCTGGCTCTATTGTCGACCCTGTTGCTAGGGCTGAGCTGGTCGAAGACCACACGGGCGAGGAGGTCGCCCGTCTGCTGCCGTCAAATGGCGAGGAGACTGCCGTTGAAGAAGACGCAGCAAATCCGACCGATGGGACGATTGTTGCTTCAGACTCTGCAACCGACGTGGGCTCAAGGACACCCGAGGGAGAGAGCAGCGAGAGCACAGCACAGGGCGGTAGCAACGGCAATTCCAGTGACGTCGATAGTGTTACTAAGAGCGCCATTGACGACGAAGTCAACAGCTTCACGAACCTAGCGATGCCCATCTCCACGGGCGGTGGTAACCTCTCCCAAGGCCAGCGCCAGCTCGTTTGCCTCGCACGCGCTCTTTTGACGCGGCCAAAGGTTGTCGTACTGGACGAGGCCACCTCGGCCGTGGACCGCGGAACGGACAGTGCTATCCAAGAGTCCCTCCGGCGGGAATTTGCCTCGGGTGGCTGCACGGTGCTCGTTATTGCTCACCGTTTGAGCACTGTTGTCGATTTCGATCGTCTGCTGGTTCTTCAGGAAGGTCGCGTTGCTGAGATGGGCACACCTCGGGAACTTATGGAGCGCGGCATGGTATTGGACGAGAGACGAGCCGCCAGGGCCAAGGAAGCGGCTGAGGCTGGCCAGCCGGAGCCGGACGAGGAACGTTCGGATGGCACAGGCGCATTCTGGGAGCTGGCAAAGAAGAGCGCGGAGAAGGAGAAGCTGCTAGAAATGGTCTTTGGGAAGAACGCTCCTACCACGGATGCGTAGTAGGGAGATGTAGTGAAGTACGCTCAAAAGGAGGGCCGAAAGAGGCTGGTGGCCATCGAGCCGCAGTAAACTAGCAGATAGATAGTAAACATGTACTGCATAACTTATAGTCTCGAGAGTATAGCCGAAGCGTAATGTGTTGTCCTCTTAATATAATAAGCTATCTGACTAACCGATTTCACTCGTGACTATTTGGAAATGGAGAAGGGCTTTTGCTGTGTACACATAATTTCCAAACGCGGAAAGCGAAAGTCACTTTTCGATATGGTTGTCCAAGCACCCAAACAAATGTGCGTCAATCCTCTTACCCGTTCTGTCACAATTGTTTTCATGTTCCCCTGTTCTCTCTTATTTGTGTCTCTGTTCTAGTTCCTCCCCTTCGTTAATATTGCAAAGCGTGTCCGAACACCTGTCCGTTTCCTTTTCTTCGGGCATGGTAGCTCTATAGCTCTGTCGATCAGGATGCTCTACTATCTACTTTTATGCGCGTCTGTCCGCAGTTCTCCAGCCTGTCTCTCTATAGATTAACTCGTCAAAAATCTCGCGTTGCTGTAGAGGTACGTGAGCATTACCATCACCCATTGAAAAGTGTATCGGATACCGAGCGCAGTCATTACGGTATCTAGTTGACTTATCAGACTCAGCTGGCGGTGCAGCAGCTTTTCTATTACATATTTGAGCCACCTCGGACACCCTCCTATCATGCATACTAGCCAGACTGACGAAAGAGACGCCATCTTTGCCGACTTATTGGTTTGCATGCCACGTCTATAGCACGTATCAAGGGAGGTCTCCTGTCGGTTCACTATGATAGATATGTTTGCTCTGAGCAGGCTGCTGCCTGGCTATTTCGATGTCGACCAGCTTTTTTCGATTCTGCGATATATTGCGACTACATGACAGCAACTACCAATGCCATATTGCTTTGAATCGACCCAATCATCACCAGCAAACACAGCACCAGGACAGCACGGCCTCCAAGGAAGCTTGACCAGGGCGTTGTGACTTCCCGCCGCTATGCGTGAGGCTGTCTAGCTTTGCTCTAAAACTATCGTGACACTCCCTTAGGCCTTGTTTCGGTACTGTTTTGGCCCCTTTCCTTCAAGTTTACTCCACCCCTGGACGTCGTACTTCGGTGTCGAGCAGTGCTGATCGCAGCTTACAGATTTCCAAGGACAATATCAGGATCTCTAGCTCTTGCTGAGACTACTCTAGAATACCGACAATATCAGCGAGATTTTTGAAGTGATATCTCCAGAGATAGCGCTGAGCCCAACGACAAGCCGTCATGCCGACCAACCTCAAAGGGATCCCCATTACCTCGACAATAACAATGATTTTAAACGAACCGATGCGAGCGACATTTCCGGCAGAGGACCTCGACTGACAGTGTTCTCTCTACGAGAACTCCAACTGCTTGTGCAACAATATGCAGAGTAGCACTGCCGAGCAATCTGGAAAGGTATCTTTGTAAATCACGACTGTTCTATTCGATAGCCAGTTGGCGTTCTTCCAGGCTGACAGCTTCATTTTGATTCAATGGAAGCATATCCAGTTGTAACTATCTGTCGACGACCTAGAGAAAGGTTCTGCTTCGACGCGGTTGCTCCAATATAGGTTAAACGAAGAGGACTCAAGCCCTGGGGACGTGCAGGTAGTGGCAAGGCATGTCTGATCTCTGGAGAGCCGTGCCTCCCTTTTGAATACGAGGCGAAACGATTGCAGCGTCTTAAGGCTACATCTTACCTCTGTCGAATTTGTCGATTGATGGAAGCGGTTACAGGGTATCTGTATCTACGTAAATTGCGCGTACAAATGATGTTTTTATAATATCTATACTGATTAGCAACCAAGAGAGCAGTCATTATTTGCATGCCCTTGGTAAACCTTCCAAATTTGTTCTATCTACCATGGCTGTTGTCTCCTTTAGCGGAATACTAAACTGACCTCTAATTGAGGAAGCAGTGACTGCAGTTTTGGCGGGAGCCGAATTTTTACACGTCTTTACACGTCCTAGAAAACAATGTAAAGCCAATGGGAACCCCATCACTGTTACCTCGAGCTAAGTCTCGACACTTTTGTAGTACCCACCGCATCAATCTTAAGCCAAGGTCTTGTATTCTTCGCATCTTTCCACGGTGTTTCTCCCATCTGGCCCGCCTAGTGCCTTGGCTGCATGTCAAGTTCTTCGTGACTTTCCTCTCGGCCTGCTTGTAACAGACTTTCTTCGTCTCCCGTACCGTTCAGCTATACGACTTTCCTGATAATCTCCCGCAGAGTCGCGTCGTCGCTGATATCAGGAGACTTCACGCGACGGTGGCAATCCGCTAGACCGTAAGCCGTAACAGTGTATGCAGGTGCCTGCCTAGCAAGCTGGGAGCAGTGCCTGAAATCTAAATATAAAAAGACCATCATGCTTCCCCTTTCTCGCCGTATCTTGCGCTCTCCTTCCCTCTTCCTTCTTCTCCCCAGTAAGTCATCACCGAAATTATTCGAGTCCTAAATGTAGCACCTGTCTATCGTTGTCAACATTGTGGGCAGTTGATGGTGTTTTGGCGCAACGAGAACAGACGCTGACGACTGTGGGTGCTGCATGTTTCTTTCCGACTCTGGAGAAAACAAATTGTCTTTCGCTTGAATCATATAGGACTCCGTGTACTGGATGGATGGACAGACGCCTCATTGTGGCTGTTTTCGATGGAATGATGCGGCAAGTCGAGCTGAACGCACCAGCTGCCCTCGGATGGGGGACGCGTTTAGTGAGGGACAACTACCATTGTGGGCCCGGCATTCATCTTGGCGAGCTCTCTCACCAATATCAGGAGTTCATGACAAGCTCATCCCATGGGAAAAGGACAGTGGTCTTTCACAGCACGACTATGGCTTTCTATATGAGCAAAAGTAGGTTGCGAAGCAGCCATCGCTGTGGCACCGAGAGCACGTTATGTGCTCCATGGTGGGGGGGTCAGTCGCCCTTGCCAACGTAAACATGCCCAGGTTGGGTGAAGGAAAGAACAGAATCTTTGTGAAAGGTGATTGGCAGTCTGCTGTACTATGTTCCGATTTTTGGAATACCCTTGTCGGAGAACAATAAACGGTATCTACTTTGGTAGGCGATGTATTGTTAGAATATAGCATACGACTAATGGCATCGACAATCAACAGGGTCGACTGGCGGCATTGTGCGGTAGAAGTTGCTTCAGTAAAAGCTGGCGAGCTTCTCCTGGAAGCCTATAAGGCTACTGAACAGCAATAGAGCGTTTCGAGCGAGCTTTCAGTATGGCTACGACGAAAGTGTCGTCCAAGTGCCGTCCATAAGCATGGTGGCAACATTGTTCGTTGACTCCAGCCAAAGACGTGCCGAGCGACGTTTTAATATTGCTTCGGGGTCCAAGGCCAGATCTTGGTGGCATCTCAAGCGAGCCGTTCAACCTACAAAACGACGTCGGTACGAGCGGTCTAGAGCGAGCATACACTATCTCGTCGTGGTAAATCCTCCGTTCCGTCGCCAAAGCTATGGTCGTCATCTTGGCCTCCTTTCCTTGCTATTCCCTTTGTCCTTTACTTTGTTCACATTTCCAGCCCCCGTATTGTTCCTTCCGCACTTCCTCGAGTTTCCATTGTCTTCGGGTTGTCCTGTCAATGACATCTGCTGTTTCCTATTCCGTCCATTAGCCTCATGTTTCCACTCTGGTGTGTGCACCTCATTGTTATTTTTTTCATCCTCGTTCTGTCCAATCCCGTCCACTCGAATGGCTGAGGGCATTGAGTCACACGCTCCGGACGCGTTCTTTCTGGCCGTTGGCCCGACGAGATGCCGAGTCCTCTCCATCGTACCTTCCGTCTTCGATATCTGTGTGTGGTGATTCACTGTTGGCCCAACCCACTCTTCGCACCTTCCTCGACCAGAGTCCTCGACGCGTTTGCTGTTATTTTTCGTGCCCACGGCCCAGATATAAAATCCTACTTTCTCCCTCTTTTTTCTCTTTTCCCTCTCTCCCCTGTTCTCTTCTTCTTTCCTTTCTTTTTCCCACCAAAAGTAAATTGATTTGCTTACTTCGATGCAAAATAAGCAAGTGTGCTCAACCCTTCCCATCCTTGACGCACCTTTACACTCTTCTCCTAAGCATAGCATTAGTCAAGCTGCTAACATTTGTCTCCGTTCTACAATTATAATGAAGATATCAGAACTCCTGTCAGCGGACGAAGTAAGTTTGCGCGTGCCTCATCTTGCCTTTCTACCTTACCTCGCTACGTCCTTCTAGGCTCGGCCTCAGATACTGATCCTCCTTCTAGTCGTCGGCTCCGGCCGACCATTCTCCGCTCTCCGTCAACTCTCCCAGAGATCTCGGGCGTAAGTTTGCCATCTACATAGGTTTCTTCTTTTCTCGTCGTGCCACCGCCATCATCACATACTCACAAGGTCAACCTAGACCGGGCAATCTTGGGCCCTGCTAGGGACAGCGAGTCCCATCGTGCCCTCAGGCGCGATGCGCTCGCTGTGGTGGCTCGTGCCGCCCTCGAAGCCCTCGCCGACGAAGCTCCCACCCCCTAGAGTGGGGAGGAGCCTCAAGGCGGGCGCTCAAGTAAGTCATCTCCTCCACAGCTCGACCCCAAAACAAGAATAGAAACCAAGTTTAACACACATTCTCTCTCTGCAGCGGTGCCCGAGATCTCTGGTGAGGCGGCTGGGGATGCTGTGCACGACGGCGGTAACGTCGTCAACGCAGGTATTCCCAGCCAACAAACGGTACTCGTCCAGCAGACTGCACCAGGTCTCTCGTCTGGGGACACCGTTGCTCACACCGTGAGTGGCGGCGAAGGACTGGATGCCTTGGCATCGTTCCCACATCACGTGGGCGATGGTTTCCACTCACAGTGGAAGAGCCTGCCTTCTCGCTCGGCTGTGTGCGACAGCTGTGATCGGAAAAACGTTGGAACTATCCAGCGTTGTGTCGTTCCCGGTTGTGGCATCCAGCTGTGCAGAGGTTGCGCTCGAGGCAACCATTCGTTCTCCGCCACCCACATTGTGGGTGATGATGTCTCCTGGGAGCCTCCCCAGCCTACTACATAGGGGCAACCCTATTGTAGACATGGCAGGTAGAGGGGTCAATCTTCCGGAAACTAAGCACTCACTGACACCTGCGTTGCAGTTCGGAGGTGAGTGTCGATAGGTCCAGAGCGGTGGGCAATCTGGTGTAGTGGGCGAGCACCACCCGCAGCAGCGTTTGCGTCTAGGACATCGCGGCGCTGGTTTCTTTATTTGAAGTGCTATCTCTTCTGCGGTGAGCCTCTCTCGACCTTCCCACGGTCTTAATTTGGATCTCTGTCATCCACATTCTAACTTGTCCAAGTTCCCTCCTCTGCAGTCGTGACAGAGTCGACGCCTTGTTCTCAACCGCCACAACGCCAACAACAACAACCCTGCATCAATGGCATTTACAGTCAAAGCTGCCAACCTGGGAGATACGAGCAGCAGTACCCGGCTGCAATCAAGATGAAAATACAGGGCGCTGCCCTCATAGAACGCCGCCCTTGAAGGCATTGGGAAGGAACGCAGAACACGGGTGCGGTACGATGAGTGGGGATGGTGTATCTTTGGAAACAGAGAACTGCTTGGAAGCAATTTGGCAGCGCTTGGTGATTCTTTTTCTTTTCCTTTATTCGTTCATTGTCCGGCTGCTCGTCTCCGTTCCCTTCTCTTCTCTTCTTCCATTTTACGGCTGATTTTCGTCGGTCTACTTCACTTCTTGTGGCGCATATCTTCTCTCTGCCCATTCTTACGACGTATATGGCGAAACCGGCATCTCGACGCACATGGACCTCATGATCTATCATCTATTAATTTCGTCAATTTATTTCGTCATCTTAATTATATGGTCAGACACCGTAATCTACAAAAGAAATATTCCTTGGGACATTGCATCGACGCCTATAACCAAAAGAATAAAACTTTCTGATTACTTTACTAGTCGTTGAGCCACTTTCAGATGCATCTCAGATTCATCTCAGATTCCCCTGAAGTTCCTTTCACATTCACCAAGATGTTCTGCCCCGAAGCGTTTCAAACTTTAAGCTCTCCCAGCCTATTTAAGACACTATGATAACGGTAGCAACGTTTGCGTTCTTGGTTCTTGCATTGATGCTTCTCTCGAATTTCTCGCTATATGGACTCGCGATCTCTTTTGCTCTGCCATTTCCTGATGCTAAATTTTGATGCTTGCGGGTTTAGCCGCTAACATCGAAATTTTCCGTTTTAAGCCGTTCCTTTGGTGGGCCGCGCAGGTTCTAGGCTGTTACCCGATACGAGACGAGAACATAAGTCGATAAGGGGCAAAATCAACAATAAACATCAACCAAGCAATGCTTCGTGCTCAAAGAGAAATAGTTGTTGCTGCCCCGTTACAATGAATATGGCTCACCGCTTCTGTCAGTGGGCTCTATTTTTGCTTGTCTTATTCCTGATGTTCTTTCCTCTTTTGCGATGCTCGTGTTAAAATACAATGCAAAAAAGATGGAGCCGTGGATTCCCCTAACAGATTTCCAGGGTCCTTGTTGCTCCTTAATGCACGTAAGAAAGACAGAAGGGTCGTTTTGCCCCGTCGACTACGAACAAGTCTGAATGCAAGCGTCTTGTCAAGTGCAAAGAATAGAAACCCTGGACCCTGTTCATGTACGGGAGTGTCCACCTCTGCCACCGCTCCGTTTTGCGCCATCAACAAACCGAATCCACTTGCAACGGCGCCGGAACTCCTGTTGGAAAAGGAAGGAGATGAGGCAGGGAAACGATTGACGATAAAAGAGCAGCAAAATAATAAGACAAAATAGGCATTTGCACTCCGCACGGGTGAGCAACCACCACGGGGCGGTCGATGCCTGCAGCCATTGGCTCGACCTGACCGTGTCCAAGGCAAGGCTGTCTCTATTAGCTGTTTTGTCTCGCTGTCTCTGTGTGACTATCCTCGGAGTGTTTGCTTCCTCTTCCCGTATCTTTTGGTCTCCTCCATATCTCACACCACCTCTCTTCCCGGGATGGTAGAACAGAACAGCAAGGTTTTATGCCGTCTTTTTATTCCTTTGTTTCCCTCTGTTTCCAATATTAGTTTCCATAACCCATCGCCGTTTTTCTCCTCTCTCGCCTCTCACCTTCTGGCCGTCGTTGTTCGATGTTCTGTTTCTTGTTTCACTTACTTCCAGTTCTGCTTCGCCCACGGTTGCGGCTGACTTGGCGGACGAATCGAATCTGCACCCCCCAAAGCCGGAGATCCCCTTCTGTGATTCTCACCGCCCTGCACCTTTCTTCCCCCAGTCCCCAACCCCTGCATTCTTCGACACTTTTGCACCATCTGCTACTGCTGCTGCATCACGAGGGACCGCTACAGTGCAGTGGGACATCCACACCATCCATTCACGTACATCCCTTGGGGCCGTGCAGGTCCTGTTGGGGGTCTTTTTTCCCCCTCCTATGCAGGTGATCCGCGGTACATGTACGTCGTGCGTCGTAGTATCGTCAGAACAGTCAGGTGGAGTCATCGGAATAAGGAAGACGGTCTTTCTTTTCTATTAACATTGTGTCTTTTCACTTGCTTGCCGTAAATTGTATCTTTTTCGCAGCTTTCATCGCCGTTTGCAGCCATCGTATGGAAAGCCTTGCAATTGTCATGATCCGTCTTTAGCTCGTTCCCTCTTTCCCTCCTCCTCCACACTTTGTCCTCCTACCGTTTTCCTCACTCTCCTCGATGTCTTCTGGTCTTTCCCTCGTCCTCTCTTCCCCTGTCCCATCGCTCCGTGGTCTCAATCATGTTATGTGATTGGCCATAGTCAGCGGGTCAAGTGGTACCTGTGGATCCCTGCTTTTAATTAAACTGTCATTATTGGTGGGGCAGGTGGACTGTCGAAACCGCGTTTTTTCCGCGTTTTTCGTGCTCGTTTCGCGTTTTCGCGTCTTTCTGCCACTTTTGCTCCCCTGCCCGGCAGCGAAACTGGGGGTTTGTCCCCCTCCCCCTCTTTTTTTATCGTCTCTTACTTATCGTGTTTTCTTGTCGTTCTTTTGAATACGTCCATACGGAGTATTCCATATTTTCTGGCGGATACGGCGGGAAATTGAATAATACTGTGAACGGTGAGCGGTGAGGATATACATTTGCGACGAAATATGTCGTTTTGTGCGGAGTATGTTGTATGTCTTTCGACATTTGCAGAAGAAAGGCCCCATTGGCGTCCACTTTTTTGCCCTTTTGTCACCGCAAAATTTGCCACGCCGCACACCTCTTTTGGACCCGTTCAGATTTGTGTTCAACGTACTCCGTACGTTGTAAATGAAAAGTGACCTCATTGTCATCTGACTTTTAAATGACAAAGAGCCACCCAATCCCATCCGTTCAGGTCAGCCTTGGAGTTATAATTATAGCCAGGAGACTCATACAACGGCAAAAGTTAAAGAAGTCTGCGTCGAGAAAGGGTCCGCCTGGCGTGCTCACTGTCGCCGTTTGTGCTCAATGCATTGCGTACAGCAGATATGCAGAGCTACAGACGCATGGAGATGTAGCATCGTATCACGATATGCAAGAGTGTTGTCACAACAAGGGTGGGCAGTATACTGATAGATAGCAAAGTGTACGACGTACAGACTATTCCATAAGACGGTGTCTTAAACCGAAGGGGGTAAGACTTTCGCATCCTCAAGGATTTCGTTCAGAGAATTTAGTGGCAGCCTAGTTAGTCAGCCTTATACAGATCAGTCTTCATATAGCCAATAACTCGTTGGTTTTTCAACAATGAGATCGAACGCCCGGTTAGCTCAATCGGTAGAGCGTGAGACTCTTAATCTCAAGGTTGCGGGTTCGACCCCCGCATCGGGCTCAAATCCTGATGCGCTTCTTTCAAAGAAGCACCATTCGAATTCTCAATTAATTTTTAACCTTTTTTTTGTGAATTGGAACGAGACTGTTGTGATCTCTGCGTTCCCCATTCATTATTTTACTTTCCTTCTCATCCTCTTTTGCTGTCATTTGCTTTCGCTTTGCATCTCTCCATTTTCTTTAAGCCGCGTTATTGTGGCACTTCTGCTTGACCGTCTAACCGGGTAATAGAAAAAAGGGCCAAGATATCTTCCTTTCAATGACACATTCATATAGGCAACAATTAGAAAGACATGTAGGTGTTCGCCAGCTCCATAGATTGGTTTTTACGTTTTACCGGGGAAAATGGGTCGTCGCGGCCTGTCATCTCATCTTTTTCATGCACGATTGCCGGTCCTTTCGGTGGATGGGTAGGTCCAATAAATTGTTTCTGCCAAGCAGTACAGTAGCAGCGCAAAGGGATAAAATATGGCCACTTTTACGAGTTTGAGAAGTCACCTCTCAATTCTCTTGCAGTGTGACAACCCTTTCCCTCTTTTCTTGCCCTCTCGCCCTCGCGATTTCCGCCACATTCTGTCCATTCTGTCTCGGCGGTTGGGTGATACTCCAAGGAGATTGCCAAGGGGAGAGAAATATCAGGAATGCAAAATAGATTGAAAGGGCGAAAAAGTACTGCCCTTGAAAGGGACGAAAGCCAAAACCACTTTAGCATCGGAGAAACGACATTAGACAAGATGGCGAGCCAAGACCACAAACTAGGACGGAAGAGGGTGTAGACGAGGCGCATTATGCGTGTCATGTGCTGGTGAATTGAGCAGCAGTCCCATGTTCCCTTGCATGCTAGTGGCCCAAAAGGGAAAGCAAGTCAGATCGAAATGGCCAAGAGAATCGGAAAAGCTAAAGAGGTAAAAGAAGGGATGTATGGTAGGGACGGACGACTGTCACTGTAGAAACTGGACCAGCGACGACGTCACACATAGGTCAGAGAAACACAGAGTGGGACAGACAGATGGGGCCGAGGGGTGCGGCAGATGGCGAACGATGGGGCCAACGAAGAAAAGAGCATGAAATAAGACAAGAAAGGTTAAAAAAAGGTAAAGAGGATGCGTCGCTGTGTCTCAACTAAAACAGCAAAGGGTCGATCAAAATCGGACAAATCGAGGGCGGGATGTCGAATGCAGGGAGGAAATGTCTCGGTGTGGACGAGAAAGGCCACAATGGTCCAAAATGGTCCAAATGGTCCAAACTAGGCCAAACTGGAACAAAACGAAATCATCTTGTTGAAAAGGCCCTCGAAGCCTAGCAAGGCGAGACTCCGATCATATACAACATACATCGTAGGAAACGACAGGATGAGGATCCATTCAGATTTCGGCCGAGTTCATGCAAGCTGAAAAGCAGAGACAAGGCAATTAAGCAATTTGCGCTGAACAACCGCGATGTGCCACTTCTTGCGCTTGTGCACTATCGTGCCAATTGCTCCATTGTGTCAGTAGCGTCGCGAAATCGGGATTATGAAATCAAAACTTTGACGCCCAACATACGGCTTTAATGGACGCGCGACGGACACCACCGGGCCAGACCGCTGACAGCGCTCGACCTAAAGCCAGTCCGTCCAGGGGTTCGATCAGGCGACGCAAAATATAGACCCAAACGCCAGCTGAGGGGAAACGTCCGATCAGGACTGATCAAGACTGGTCAAGATGAATGAGAAACAAGGGAAGGACACTGCCAGAGAAATCGCGATGACCGAAATGACGATGTGTTCCCAGGTTAAAGACATTTGCCGATGCAGACGGAAAATAAAGCAAAACATTCGACTTTCACCTGCAAGCGTTGCAGCACTGCAGGGGCTCAGTCGCCCACTTGGAAAATTGCCATGGCGGCGTTCAAACAGAGTATGCAGGTGCTCGGTGCAGGCACTAGTACTGCAAGCCATTGTGCTAGAACATCCTCACAGGTCAGACCAGTTCATGCAGGTGGCCGTGTAAGTCGAATTGCTTCGCAAAGTGTGCAAAGCGCGCACAGCATGCGAAGCGTGCAGACGGTGCAAGCGGAGCGTGTCCACGCCCAGTGTCCATGCCCGCGGCAGACGATGCACGCAGTGAAGGCCTGTGCATGTATCGGAACTCTTTCTCTCTTTCTATTTTCGTTTCTATTTCGTCCCCTCTCGCTCGGCGGTCTGGTCTCCTGCGGCCAATTCTGTTGTGTCTGCCATGCTTTGCAGATGGGATCTTGACGTGGCCTGTGCTGGCGAGGCCCATGCCCGGCTTGCCGTTTTTGACATTGGGAGAGGATTCGAGGGGGGGATAGAAATATGACGGACGCAATCGATAACGGATGGGCGCATGCAAGTCACAGATGAGGCCCGCCGTGGGGACCCAGGCTTGCTGGGGCTCGTGCTTTCTGCAGGATGCAAAACCTGGCCTCCAGAAAGACGAGGGCCTGTCCGAATCAGCGAGCGGGATGAAAGTGAAATGACGAGATTGGCGCAAAATGGGGGCAAGCAAACATTTCCCGTTCGATCGACGAGGTCGAGAGCTGGTCCGTCCCATGTCTCTGAGATCGCATTAGGACACTCATGAAGTAATATACGATGAGAAACAAGATACGTAAAGGACGCCGTTTAAGCTTGAGACATCGAGAAGCGCGGCATCTTCTATGGGGAGAGGGAGGAGAGGAATACAAGAGGGAGGCTGAAAGGGGGAGATGCGCTAGGGAGAATCGACTGACGAAAGGGATGGGGAAAGGCCATCGAAATGAGCCGGCGGGCAGGAAGGAGGGGTGCAGGCGACAAACACAGAAAGCTACAGCGTGCAGGTGCGCAAAGAAGCACAGAGGGAAGGCGCTCTTTGCCGAAATTGGCGAACATCATAGGCGATCGAGGAGTGCTGTCGCGATAACAGTGGCAGGCACGATGTGCGACGATGCTGAGGGAGGGATCCCGTTGCGGGAGCAGCGACCAAGACGATACGGACGTCAACGAGGAGGTGCATATGGGGCGAGGGACGGTGGGAGGAAGGTACCACAACAGCACAGTTGGTACTTCGATATGTACCTGACCATGTCCCTGACCATGTACCTGCCCATTTGTGGTACCTGTCCAAAGGAGCACACTCAGTCCAGGGCCACCACAAAGAACTCGTAGGTAAAAGGTACTTTCGATAAAGGTATAGTGCCTTGCTGTTTGGGGGCTGGTTGACAGCAAATTCAGCGACAGGCACAACTAGCCTAGTGTCTAGAAGTACTATTTTCGTATGTCAAAGGTACGTATCTCTCCAGACGGCAACAGCGGTCAAAGCTTCCTACCGCGCCGCGCCATTGGCCGACCTGAGGTGAATCATGTGGCTCCACTTTGAGCTCCTTGCGCGCCACTCACAGTCCTCTCAGTCTTCTCTCACAAAAACCACTTTAACTTCATCCTCCCGGTTCTCGTCCACACCCGCACACCCACCCTGCCATCCACGTCAACTGCCTCTCCACCCATCCCTGTCCGTCACATCCCTGTCGCTTTCGCGCGGTGGGCCCTCCCTTGCACCCTGTCGCAGGAAGCAGAAACGTGAATGATGAAAACGCCCTTGTTGGACCCCCCCCTCCCCTTCTGTCTCTTTTCCTCCCTCTCGTCCAGCACAGGCGGTGAATCTATCTCGTCTCCCTCTCGCGCCATCAGTCCCGTCGCCTAGGGCCCTACTCGCCCGTTGTCGACCACCCGCCGCCATACCCAATCTCTAGCTGCCCTTGGCCACTGGTCAAGTCGCCCTTTTCTCCATTTCCATTTTCCTCACAAAGAGACGCTTCCCTGCCGCCACTTTTATTATTACCTCCTCCCCCCTTCTCCCCTGACCACGAATCCCTTCATTCTTCGTCGCAGTCCAATCTTGACCATTCCAGTCCTCGTTTCCTCGCAAACCGTCGAGCTCCAAATATCGTCTCTCACGCAAACAGCTTCGTACTCTTTTCCTCGACCTGCCTTCGAATCTACGTTCCTGGTGCACTTCGCAATTTCGCAAAAGTCCCGGCATCCTCTCACGGCGCGCATTCCTCGGTCGCAAACAGCCTCAACGGCCAGACCGCATTCCTCCACACTCGTCACCCATACTCCTCCATTCCGAGCCAACTAGTGTGCGCTTTGCCATGCTACTTCAAGGCTTTGCCTGCGACCAGTCGCAGAACTCCCATTCTCCGTTTGCGCCGCTCGCGCGCATGCCGGCCAACTCTACCGTCGCCGCCGCTCTGGCCCTGGCTTCGCCGCCCGCAAGTCCGCCCCAGATGGCTGCGCCCAACACCCTCGGCCATCTCTTCGACTCCTGCCGCAGTCTGCAGGCCCTCCTCGCCGCGCCTCCACCACCCTCTTCGCTCCCAATCACACCACCCCAACAGCATCTGGCTACACCCCCCCTGGGCCATGCGCCGTCACCCATGAAGCTGCGTCTACGGACGCCACGGCGGGCGGGCAGCATGGAGAGTCTTGGTGCCCCAACGGGCGCGCCAGCAAGCGCCCCGTCCAAGGCGGCGAATAGTACTGGCGTTGCGCGCAAGCGCATTGTCAAGCGCACAGCCACGCCCACACCCACACCAACGCCGCGCGGCTTGAACAAACGCCGGCGTGCTGTGGACGACGATATGGGCCGCGCTGAAAACGAGACAGCCGATGCCAGCGACTCTGGTGACGCCGAGGATCCGCTGTCGTCGCATGTCAGCGGCGAGCCGTTTACCCTCTCGCTCCTAGCGCCGTCCCCTCTGCGCCGCTACCCTTCTTCCTCGCCCTTTACAGCCGCCACTAGCACAAGACGGGCACGGGCTGCAACAATAGCGAACCCGTTCCTGCCGGCCTTCAACACGTCAGAAAACACGACGATGCTTCCTCCTCCTGTCTCTGATTCTCTTCCTTCCGCTACTCCGTCCACACCACCCCGGCCACAGACACCCAAGCGGGCGCGCATTGCGCCCGAGGCCCTGCCGCTCGGTCTTGAGCGCAGCGACTTCCACGCCCTGCACGCCGACGGCATTCCCGACGACAGCAGCCGAGCACACAACCACGCTGCCGGCACGCAAGTCGAGGTTGAGGCAGACGGCGAGGCCTGGAGCACAGAGGACGACCGCATGCTAGTCGAGCTGGTGCTGGAGAATCTCAAGCTGAGCAAGGAGGAGTGGCAGGACTGCGCACGCAGCCTGGGCAAGGACCGCCACAGCCTTGGTCGGCGGTGGAAGAGCCTTATGCTGCATGGCGACATTGGCCTGAAGCCCAGCTCGCGGACGCGGCGGAGCAAGATCCACGGAACGTGGCGGTAAGCCGCTTTACCTGGGTTCGATTTGCTATATCACCTTTTCAATTGTTTTTTTTTTTCATTTCTCGACTGTATGATATGTTCTGTACTATATTTTTAACATCACAATGGGGCTGCATTCGCACACCGGGAGGAACATGGAGATACCATTTTACTTCGGTGGGATAGGAACGCCGGACGTGGGAAGGCCGGCTGGCACTTGCATATATTCAAAGGGGGCATCTAATCGGGTCATATTTTAGTGTTTGTCTTTGTTTTACTCGTTCCTTGAGAAAGTCTCGGAAACAGTTTCATCTTAAATTTTGTACTACTAGTCTACGATATCCTACCTAAGCTTCCAGCAAATTGCATCTACATTTCACATTAATAATTTATTCGGATTTTCTTTTTGATTTTTCCAAATGCTATCAAGAACGGTCATCGCAGAGTATCCCAACATCGCGAACACCTGTTCTCTTTGCCACTCCTCACGGTCATTCTACATCGTTCTTCCTCTTTGCAGGAAAACCGTGTTGTCCATATCTAATCTTGCAAATTGGGCCGGCCGACCAGCCTCGAAGGCCCTTCCGTCTTTTCTCCTTCGCGTGCCTCACTCCGTTGAAGCACACTTACACTCTGCATTCCTCAAGATCGCCCCAGGGAAGGACAGATGGACAAGGGAACAGGGTAAGACATTTGCTACATTGAAGGAAAAGAAAAGGACAAAAATTGCCGACTTGGATGTCGTATGCATACGCCCTGTAAGTCGAGTCTTAGATCCGTAGGGAGTATTACACAATCTATCTCTTGCTGCTGCGTCCACCCCGCTCCCCCCCTTTCTACGCAACGGACTATGGCTATCACCATCCCTTGCAGGAACAGAGGCGGCCTCGCCACGTCTTTTCTGCCTTTTAAGTCTTTCTCGGTGCCTTCTCCACCATCTCTGTGCTGGGTGCATCGTCGTCGTGCCTGACGCTTGCTTCCGGATTCAGGAACAGAATGGGAGGAGGGTGAGAAGCTTATCCCTTATATCAGGTTAGAGGCTTGTCTCTCTTTTTCACGTAATACTCCATGGACTACCCATATTTGCACTCCTATGAACACACCTTCTGACCGTCCTTCATCTCAAACATAATTTTATTGTACGCCTTTTTATGCCCGTGTCCCTTCCTTTCTGTGTCTGCATACGACGTATTTTGCGTGCCCTCGCCGAAAATCGACCACATGATCAAAATCCAAACGTTGATGTCTGTTCAAGTGTGTCTCAGAAAGAGTAATGAAATAAAGTGCACAGCTTGGTTTTTTTAGAATTTATCTAGGTTAGTCTATTCTCAGAGCAGGAGATACGCAAAGCCAATCTCTTTTGTTGTGTTTTCTTGTCTACGAGTTGAAGCAATGCAAGCACTTATTACTGCAGGCGCACAACCTTTTCTATCTCATACCGTCTCCGGCCTGCATCCCGTCGATAGTTGCAAAGTAAGGTTTGAGAAAGACGGAGGCAGGGCTGTGCTGTTGCCTTACCTCCTGCTATTATTGCGTTCTCATTGTCGTCAAGTTTGAAGCCCCGGCTATAGTTACCTCCAGTTATTGGCAGGGGCAATATATTTGGCAGACAAAGTGAGGTCAAAGAGCCTCTCCCGGGATAAGAAACAAGTGGCCCGTCTGTAGCCTCGCCCGGGCCTCCCTCTGCTATGATGCGGCAAAGGTCAGTGCTCCTGTACGGGGATATACAGTAAGCCTGAAGGTCCCTCATCTCGTCCTGTTTTTGGGCAATCTTTGTTTCATGAATTTTAGATGTTGAGGTCGCCCTCCCCCCCCCC
>LVYW01000005.1:1004198-1136013 GCA_001630435.1 Sporothrix globosa
CCCCCCCGGAAACTCGAGGGCTCGTGCGCCGCCAATGATAGTCGAGTCCGATTGCAACTGGTAAAACTTTTTGGTCGCGCACGAGACAGATAGGCTTTGTCTTAATGAAATTGACCCTCGTCTTATTTGTTTCAAACAAGCATAGGCTACCCCGGATATCTGTGCGCTTTTTGTTTGCTCGCGTCCTCCCGCTTCCCGCTTGCCGTTCGCCGTAGGCTCTTTGCCATTTGACTGGTACACGTTTTGTAGTGTGAACAAATGAGTATGAAGAATCAACTTGATTCCGCCGCAATACATGCCGTGCGTCGTAAGTCGTAATGACTACCTTTTGATTTGGTCAACTCGGAGGTAAACACGGCATTCAAAGATACGTGTGACGAGCAACGGAGAGTTGGCACTTCTCAAGTGTCCATGAGCATGGCAGTTGACGAGGAGGACCGTCGATCTCGTGCTTACGTTAGATTCCCGGTACGAGTTGAGAAGGATACGAAGTAATCTGCACTGAACAAAGTAGTTTGACATAGAAAATACCAAATATTGCATTATGTTGTGTGGCAAACTATTTGAAACCATCGTCTCGTCATCAATTTTTTTTTGCTCCGTCTGTATTGCTCTACCACCCGTCAAGCGGCGTCGCAAACACGTGCATACCTTTCTTGGGCCTTGCCGACACATTGCCCTGGATCTCGAGGCTGTTCTCGTCCAGATCCGCCAGGTTTTGGAGGCGGAACTGGAACCGGCCGATCCATGTCGCCAGCAGGCAGGCAAACTCGGCACGCGCAAACTGCATGCCGATGCAGCTGCGCGGGCCGTGCAAAAAGGTCAAAAAGGCATAGTTGGAAGCGCCGCCGTTCGCCGCGCCCGAACCCGGCCCGCCAGCATCGGTCCGCAGCCAGCGCTCCGGGTCGAACTTGAGCGCATCGGGGCCCCACAGTTCCTCGCTCCGATTGACGGCCCAGGGGACGAGCATGACGCGGGTGCCTTTTGGCACAAACTGACCCTGGATGGACGTGTCGACGGCAGTTTCGCGAATGGTGGCCGGAACAGGCGCAAAGTAGCGGAGGACCTCGCTACAAACGGCATTGAGGTAGGGCAAGTGGTCCAGGTCGGTGGAGGCAATGTCACGGCGGGGAGCGGTACTTGCTACATCTACCAGGCTGGGATCCAGTTCGAGGTCGTCGCCGAGGCCGGGCAGGTTGGCGCGAATCTCGGCACGCAGACGGTCCTGCACTTCCGGGTTGGCGCACAGCAGATAAACGGCCCAGGTCATGGCAGACGACGTGGTTTCGTGGCCAGCGGCCAAAAACGTCATGAGCTGGTCGGCCAGCTTTTCGTCGGAAAAGCCGCCGGACTCGAGGGCAACAGACAAAATGTCGACATCGGTGGTACGTGGAGAATTGGAGTCGGCCTCGGCGCCCTTACTGGCCTGCATCTTGGCCTTTTTCTCCTGGATCAAATCGGCGCAGGTCTGGCGCAGAAAGCGGCTGGCGTCGACAATGTCGGTGTTGCGGCGGAAGGGCAGGGCCGTGACGAGCCAGCGCGGGAAGATGAGGCCCAGGATGGCCAAGTAGCGCGCGGCGCCAGTGGGATTGAGCATGGAGCGGTACGTCGAGGTCAGCTTGTTGTTGGGGTCATCAAGGGCGCGGAAGTCGCGGCCCAGGCCGGCAGTGCCGATAATGTCGAGGGTGACACGTGAAGCCCAGCTGTTGATTTCGAGGCGAGTGCTGTCTTCAATGGGCGCATTCGCGGGCGCGGCATTGCGCTGGGCGTCAATGTGGCGGCGCATAGAAACAACGCTCTCGCGGCCCTTGCTCCAAAAAATGGGATACAGATCCTTGATGTGGCGGAAAGCAAAGGCTGGAGCGAGCAACTTGCGCTGGAAGCGGTGTTCGTCGCCCTCGGCCAGCAAGACGCCGACGCCCAGGATGCGTGACAGAGCATGGCGCACGACAGTAGGCTTGATAAAGTCGTAGTTTTTGGACACGAGAACCTCAGCAAGTGCCTTGGGTTTGGTGATGATCAAGCGTTCCTGGTTGAAGAGGCCGAGGTAGCGGATAAGACCATCGTTGGGAATGGAGTTGATCCTGGAAAACAGTCAGCAGGAGAACAGGAGATAGCGAACAGAGGAAGAAGAGAAGAAACAAAGAAGCAAAACGGAGAAATATGAGAGCGAGAGGGAGAAATCACGCACCAGTCAAGCGCTGGCTTGCCCGTGGCCTCGCGCTGGATACGCGGGAACTGGCCAAGGAGAAAGGCGTTGCCGGATTTTGGCTGCGGCAAGTGTCGCAACGGCGAGAAATAAAAGGGATAAAGGAAGATGGACCAGATGCCAAAGGCGATCGCTTGAAACACATAGGCACCGACGAAGGTCCCTGCAAAAAGGTACGCGGAAGTCAGAGCAGATGGGCCGGGGGCGTCGCCAGCTGAGTTCAGAGTCGCGGCTCCGGCGCGCCGAGACCAGGCTGTGGCGCCATAGGCAGCGGCGAGCGAGATCAAAAGGACAGGGCGGTTCGGGAGCGACATGATTGCGAAAAGAGTCGCAAGATGACAATCTATCCTTGACCGGTAGATGTGCGAGTCGTAGTGCGTGCAGAATCTGGGGAAGCGACGGTCGACGAAATAAAAGAAAAGGGAAAGAGCACCCTTTTTGTATGGAGCAAGAGCTATGTGCTGGAAATAGTCGCCGAAACGGGGCAGGAGCGGAGGAGACGGCTGAACTCAGGGCCACAACACGGAACGCAGCCGTTGGAACAGCTTTTGGAGCAGCGCTGGCCAACCGGGGCGGAGAGTCCCAACTGCCCGAACCAGGCACGAATGGGATTCGTATGGGCAGAAGCTGGAGCGCGGCTAGATAGCGTCACGTCCAGTCAGACAACAGTCGCGGACACAAATGAACAACTTTATCGAAGCAACCCAATAGAAGTGTATTTGTACAGGAAATCGTGAATGGAAATTCGAGATTCAAAGCAACGGATGGGCTCGACGCCGTTCAGCTGGCTCGTCGGAGTTCACGTCGCATCACAAAACCCGTACCGAAGCCCGATATTGAATGATGGAATCACATGTAATTACGACGTACGTCGCACTCCGTAACGGTCAGTTGCTACGTAAATTACCTACAAGTGAATCTAACCGATCCTGCCGCAATCGGCGAAATGACAGAAAGCAGGAATGTCCTATCGTGAAGCTGCAGACCAGCAGCCTCACTGGCGCTGGGTTGGCACTGAACGGCCAACTTGATTTTATACCAACAGGTCTGATTTTATACGGGCGTCGATCTGTGGTCGCAACCGTTGTCGGCAAGGATGTCCTCTTTCTAATGAGCAACGCACATGGCAAAGGATTTTAACTTCGCATCAGCGTCAACTAACAATGTGGAGTTCGACTTAAACGGAATGTCTCCGAGTCTAAGTTGTATGCTGTAAGATAATTACTCAGTAAGTCATATTACACCGTAGTTACGTATCTGCATGTTACAGTGAGAGACCCAACAAATCGTTGACAGAGCAAAATGACCCAACATGGATTGGCTGCCTTTTCATTAGTGACGTTCGCTTATGGGCAGGCCTTGGCGGCATGGCCGTCAGGTAGACGCTCTCTTTCACTTTCCAGGGCTGTCATCGTAAAGTGTGTATCGAGCTTCAGCCTCCTCGACGACAGGCAGCAATAAAATACGACAAAAAATATGGCTGGACAATCCCTATCCGTCCATAACACCATCAAGTTCGTCAATCGACACATGCCAGCAAGTCCTAGTTGGATCTGCACAAGCTTCCTCCAATTAATTGATCATCGGCTTGGGTTTGGCATCAATATTTATGGCAAAACGAATCAAAGGAACTACATTTTATACAACATGCTTTGCCTGGCCAGATACTGCCTTCGTCATCCACTCCTCACCTCCACACATATCCAACGAGCCATCGCAGGCCTGTCATGGCCACATACGCGATGCCAGCCATCGCCAGCCCCATTACCCACAGCACCGTTGTGCGGATGCGAAAGGCCTCGGCCGACTCCATCTTAAGGAGCTTGCGCTGCATACTGTGGTAGTAGGAGCCGTCGTTACTGGCCGACTGGGCGGCTCGGGTGGTCTTGGCCGTCGTGTAAGGTCGGTTAACGGCGGGCTGGCCGTACCCGTCGCCCTTGACGAGGACATAGTGGTAGGGCTGGCGGCAGTAGACGAGCGAGTGCAGCCATCCGGGCATAAATACGTTGTGTTGATTGCACGCGTCCCCATTGCCGGCCGCGGTGTTATTGTTTCTTTTGCTACTCATGTTCGGATTCGAAGTTGAGTTGTCGTGTTCGTGGCTGCGCAGAATTGAGTAGCGGAATTCGACCCAGGCGAGGGAAACGATAAAGGAAACAAAAACTATGGGTGTCATGACGGCCTGCAATGCGCGTGGTTAGCAGCGGTCACGCATTACGAGTTCCAATTGCCTATCCCATCTCACCACGATGTTGTCTGCTGACTGACATGATAAAGCCCCGACTGTTTTGGCGCAGAGGCCGGCTGACGAGACGACATGGTTGGCGATATATATGTAACGATTGCGGTGGGAATGGATGTGAAGAGAGTGAGATAATGCAGAAGGTGCAAGCAGAACGGCAGAAGAAAAAAAGGAAAACGGTCGAACAAAGGGATATATAAGCAAGGGATGCAGAAGGCTCCAGGTTTCCGGACGCGCGCCGCCGCGTCTCAGTCGGACAAAGTAAGCGAAAACGAGCGCTATTCTGGGAATACGCCGTATTTCCCAAGTCGCAGCACAGCCCGAAGTACCCGGGTGGTGCCTCTTTTCGCGATGATCACTGACGCTACCACTGTACCGGATGCGTAAAAGGTTTATAGCGGGCTCAGGCGGTCTCTCCAGTGATGTCACCGCGGGGTTCGGTCACCCCACAGTGCACACCAAAAGTGAAGCCATTTGTCTGTCACAGGAACGTTCTTGTTTTTAATTGTTTTCTCTTGTACAGGATCTTTATTTTTTGCCTTCTACTTTCCGTTAGGAGAATATTTGCAATACTCATTTCGGTCAATTGCTTGCAAAAATCCCTTTACGGCAGCGCAACGCACTCAATCTCAACGTCGACGTTCTTGGGCAGTGTCTTGACAGCAACGCAGCTGCGCGCCGGCTTGTGCGTGAACCACTTGGCGTACTCGCCGTTCATATCCTGCCGTGAGTGTTAGCAGTCGTTAGGAACGTATACGGTATGCATAAAGACGCAGTGGCATGTCGTTCTTACCGCAAAGAAGCTCATGTCGGACAGGAAAATGTTGACCTTGACGACTTTGGCCAGCGATGAGTCGGCCGACTTCAGCACCGCCTCGAGGTTCTTGATGCACTGCGCCGTCTTGTCCTGGATCGTGCCCTCAATAAGCGCGCCAGTCTTGTCGGCGGGGATCTGGCCTGAGCAGAAGATGGCAAAGGGCGTCTTAATAGCCTGGGACTGCGGGAGCGGAGACCGGTGTCAGTGTCTAGGGTCATGTTCTGGTCAGTGAACCGGAGCGGCTGTAGAAAGAACCTACGTAAGGGCCGGCAGCTGGAGACGTTAGCAGGTGTATACAGAATCATGCTCGCAATCAAGGACACGGCCACTCACGGAAAGCGGCGTCCTCGGTGAAGATAACCTGTTGAGACATTTTGGTCGTTGAAAGGGAAAATGGTCGGTAAGACGGGTGCGGGATCGGCCGGCGAACGAAGAGCGTGGGTGCGTACGAAAGGGGTCGAGAAAGAGCTGGAACGAGACGTGTGGTGGCCTGCTTGAACATTGGTATTGAAGCGTGGTTCAAAGAGAAGAAAGAAGAAAAGCAAAAGGAGAGGAGAAAAGAGATGTGGTGAGACGAGTGGGCAGGCAGCTGGTGCTCTTGTATTTAGTTCGAATGGATGTTGTGCCGCGCCTACCCTCTTTTTTCTTTTTTTCCTCTTTGAGCTTTCTTGCCCGTTTTGGCGCTTTCTTGTCGGCGGGGCCCCAATCTGCCTCCAAGCATGCACAAGCACGCCCTCCGCACATCGGATTCCGTCGGCCGTGGATCGTGCCCAGGCCGGTTGTGATACGTAACTGTTCTTTTGATTCAACACTAACCCGCTGTAGAAAGTAGAATCGCGAAGGAGGTGTAGAATTGAGAAAGTTTAGTGATCGAGACTCTTCCACTCCTCCATTTGCGGCTGCCCCAGTACATCGTACAACCACTGAGACTATTACAAAATGAAAGCGTCGTCGTGAGATATCCTGGACTGCGGAGTATGTATTTCTTCACGCCCTCAACTCTATTCGACCGTAGCAAACGGACTTGCCAATTTATCTCATGAGTATTGGCGTCAATGGCTGTTCAACCTACTTAGAATTGGCCGGTTACACCTTTCATGGCTTGGTCGATATCTCCGAAAATGGCAATGTGCGGTTTGCCCCTCAGGTCCCTCCACCTGACCTGTACCTTTGTACCTTTCTTATCGTTATCGCCAGGAGCTTGGACCAAACTTTTGTGTTCTGACCACCAGAAAGCCAAGTGTCCTTCTCAGCAATAAGACAGGACGACAGAAACGCGGTATACGCATTTTACACCACCACTCTTGCTGTCTTGGCAACTACCTCACCCGGTTTTCGTGGTTCCAAGGCACAGACATGGAAGAAACGGCAATTATCTATGCAGCTTTACGCACGCCATCCTATCCAACCTCAATCCCCAACCCATGAACCAGTGGTGGATGCAGCGTATTGCTTCGTATCTACAACAGCTGTCTGGGTCGTCTTTTAAGTTACGTTGTAAAGCCGCACTTGAATCAAAAGGCTGATTGCCTCCTCACAAATTGGCTGTTCCTCGTACCTGCCTCCTGTGCCGTTTCCCAACTCCCTGTCGACTTGCCATCCATTCGCGCCTTCTCCCTTGCTCCCACGGGTTGCCCCTGATTGCCCCCGTAGCGTCAACGTACACTGTATTGCTCCGTACACGTAGCTTCTTCGTCCCCTGCTCCAATGGCCCCATCGCGCCACAACACCCAATCGACTCCCTGTGCGGCCACATTGTTAGCCCCGCGTACCTTCCAGGCCCCATAATGCGCCCTACCAAGCCTCTCTCTCCAAGAACAACCAATAATATCAGCGGAAGGAGCCCCCTAAACTGGCCGATGGGAACGCGCCCACAAGCTGTCTTCTGCGCAGTTCCGTGCCGTGTCCCCTTTTCGTCACCCTCTCCATCCTTTCCCAGGCGTGACGATGCTCCATTAACTACTCCACACCCCTTGGATTTCTTTTCTTGGCCTCTGTTTTATCACGAGCTAGGTGTCCTTGTTCACATCGGCTTCCAACTTCCTCTTCTATTTTCTCCATCGCCGTCTTTGCCGCTTTGCTTGTTTCTGCGGCTGCTTTGCCTTTCTTTTCTTCTCCTCGTGTTTTTTTCTATACATTTTTTTCGCCTTCTTCGTCTCTCCTTTACGACCATTACCTTTTTGTCCTTTTGATTTTTACCTCCTTTTTCATCGAACGATCACTCCCCTGTCCAGGACGTCCATCAACCAATTGCTGGCAAACCTCCGTTGCCCAGCATGGCCGCCTCGTCCACGCCACAGGGCACCCTCCGCCAGCGCAATGTCGCCGGCAGCAGCAAGAAGAAGGATGCCGCGTCCTCCGACTCGGATCTCGACACCATCATCAAGGAGAAGACCGGATCGGTCAAGCAGGATGCCCAGCGCGAGTATCAGGTCGCCGGTTTCCTCATCACCGCACTGGCTTTCTTGACGCGTTTCTGGGGCATCAACCATCCGGACGAAGTCGTCTTTGATGAGGTCCATTTCGGCAAGGTGAGCTTCTGAGCTTCTGAGCTTCTGAGCTTCTGAGCTTCTCATCCTATCTCATGCGCTGCTCAGCTAACATTCAAATCTCCAATAGTTCGCGTCGTACTACATCCAACGCACGTATTTCTTCGATGTCCACCCTCCCTTTGGCAAGCTCCTCTTCGCTTTCGTCGGCTGGCTCGTCGGCTACGATGGCCACTTCCACTTCGACAACATCGGTGACTCCTACATTAACAACAAGGTTCCCTACCTGGCCTTCCGCGCGCTGCCTGCCCTCCTGGGCTCGCTGACCGTCACCGTCACCTACCTGATCATGTGGGAGTCTGGCTACAGCCTGCCTGCCTGTATCCTCGCAGCCGGT
Organism: Sporothrix globosa; assembly: GCA_001630435.1. Classification (NCBI taxonomy): domain Eukaryota; kingdom Fungi; phylum Ascomycota; class Sordariomycetes; order Ophiostomatales; family Ophiostomataceae; genus Sporothrix; species Sporothrix globosa. Next base: position 1,012,353 of record LVYW01000005.1, read on the forward strand.
CTCGTTCTGCTTGACAACGCCCACATCGGCCAGACCCGCCTGATCCTGCTCGATGCCACGCTTGTCTTTGCCATGGCCTGCAGCATTCTCTGCTACATCCGTTTCTACAAGTTGCGCCACGAGCCTTTCTCGCGCAAGTGGTGGAAGTGGCTCATCTTCACCGGCTTCGCCCTCTCCTGCGACATGTCGACCAAGTACATTGGTCTATTCGCCTTTGTGTCCATCGGCTCTGCCGTTTGCATCGACCTCTGGGACCTGCTCGACATCAAGAGACCCGGTGGTGCTCTGTCCCTACCCGACTTTGCGCGTCACTTTGCCGCCCGCGCCTTTGGCCTGATCCTCATGCCCTTCCTCTTCTACCTCTTCTGGTTCCAAGTCCACTTTGCTGTTCTCAACCGCTCCGGCCCCGGGGACGACTTCATGTCTCCCGAGTTCCAGGAGACGCTGAGTGACAACGTCATGCTGGCAAACGCCATCACAATCAACTACTACGATACCCTGAGTATCATGCACAAAGAGACCAAGGCCTACCTGCACAGCCACCCCGACAAGTACCCCTTGCGCTACGATGACGGTCGTGTTTCCAGCCAGGGCCAGCAGGTCACCGGCTACCCGTACAACGACACCAACAACCACTGGCAGATTCTGCCTGCCGACGGCGATGAGAACACCCGCCGCGCTGTCCAGAACCACGACCTCGTCCGCCTCCGCCACCTCGTCACCGACTCCATTCTTCTGTCTCACGACGTCGCCTCGCCCTACTACCCGACCAACCAGGAGTTCACCACCGCCTCGCTTGAGGACGCGTACGGTGATAGAGCCGCCGACACTCTCTTCGAGGTCCGTATCGAGAACGGCAAGCCCGGCCAGGAGTTCAAGAGTGTGTCAAGCCACTTCAAGTTCATCCACAACCCCAGCAAAGTCGCCATGTGGACCCACACCACGCCGCTACCCGACTGGGGTCACAAGCAGCAGGAGATCAACGGCAACAAGCAGATCACCCCCAGTTCCAACATATGGCTCGTCGAGGACATTCCCTCGCTGCCAGCCGATGACGTGCGCCGCGCCAAAGTGGAGCGTAGCATCAAGACACTGCCGTTCCTGCAGAAGTGGTTTGAGCTGCAGCGGTCCATGTTCTGGCACAACAACCAGCTCACCAGCAGCCACCCGTACGCGTCGCTGCCTTACCAGTGGCCGTTCTTGCTCCGCGGTGTCAGCTTCTGGACCCAGAACGACACCCGCCAGCAGATCTATTTCCTCGGCAACCCCATCGGCTGGTGGATCGCCAGCAGCTTGCTTGCCGTCTTTGCTGGCATCCTCGCCGCTGACCAGTTCTCGCTGCGCCGCGGCATGGACGCGCTCGACCACCGCACCCGCTCGCGCCTGTACAACTCGACCGGCTTCTTCTTCCTCGTCTGGGCCACGCACTACTTCCCATTCTACGTCATGGGTCGTCAGCTGTTCCTGCACCACTACCTGCCCGCCCACCTGGCGTCGACTCTCGTAGCCGGCGCCCTGATCGAATTCATCTTCACATCGGACGCCGGCGAGCCGGAGCAGCCGACATACCAGCAGGTCAAGTCGGGCAAGAAGGCCGCGCCAAGCCCCAAGCGCCACGTTCTGGCCGGCGAGCGGTTCCGCGGCCAGAGCCTGATCGGCGCGTGGATTGCCTGCTTTGTCATCCTGGCTGTTGTGGCCGCGAGCTGGTACTTCTTCCTGCCGCTGACCTACGGCTACCCCGGCCTGACGGTAGACCAGGTGCTGAAGCGCAAGTGGCTCGGCTACGACCTTCACTTTGCCAAATAAGCAGATCGATGACAATCGGCCACTGTCTGCCCCAGAGACACATAGGGCCACATATTCCGTGGCTTCCAGCAACCCCTTCTCCCTTCCCTCTCATCCAGTTTGTTAACGCTTTGCGCGTAATGGAACGTGGACTGTGATGCGCTTTTAACATTACTTTTATCACAACAAAAAAGCAACGTGATCGAAATATGTTTTTGATGTCGACGGAGCGATTTTACGAAAAAGAAAATGAGTAGGGAAAATACAGTATACTTATTTATGGTTAGTGTGTACACGTTGGTTCGGTTCGTATTCCTTTACGTTTGGTTTATACCAGAGAAGAACACAAAGTACACAGCAGTCTTATAAATCAGGGATTCGCTTCCCTGACACCCAGACACACCTGTATTTCAGCCTTCTCGGGATGCTTTGGCTGGAGCCAGGATTTCTCACCTCACTATACAATCACGCACAGCCTTTCGTTTCTTTTGTTCACTTTATTTTTGGCACATATATTTTTAGACGTCGGAAAGTAGAGAAAAATATGTTTAATGATTCAAAACAAACTAAGTGAGGTGACGGTGTTCTCTTTGCCGTTTTTGACGTCATCCTTTACCAGAAAGGAGGCACGGCATACATTCTTCGAGAAGACACTGCTTTTTTGCTTCGTTTTTAATTTTGTGCCACTCACTCGCCGCATAAGAGTGTAGGTAGGTTGTTACCCGCAACGTCCTCTCTTTTTATCACCTCTCACCTTTTTGTCGCCTCAAGTTAGTACTCGGCCAAGTATGCGACGCTAAGTTGACTCTTGCCTGCACCGGTCCACAGTTGATGATACCGGCAGCGCGGGTTACGAGCAATGTCGTAGCGGATGGCCGGGTTGTTGTGTTCCTTGAGGTCCCTGGTGTGGACAGAGGACGACGCAAGCGGTGACAGCGGCGTGCGACCGTGTGCCTGCTGCGGGAGATGCTGAAGACGCATCCGGCTCGAAGCGCTCCGCAGCAGCGGCTGCCTGCGCTTGCGCATTAGCACCATCGGCAGCGTCGTCTGACATGTAAACAACGGCTCGCCGCTGGCCAGCCAGCGGGCGACGAGGTCACGCTCGGCGACGGAGAAGTGGATGTTGCCGGAGAGCGCACGCGGGTTGGAGCAGGGGACGAGAGCCGAGGGGACGTCAAGAAGGTTTGTGAGCAAGCCCCGGTGGTTGTGCTCGTGGGCCGCATGGTACCGCATGGGCCCTTCTATGGTCTGCAGGATGCCGTACCAGCCAAGTGAGTTGCAGCGGGCGACGCCGAGCAGATCTTGGAAGTGCTCCCAGTCGGTCGGCGACGGTGATGGCGACAAGTGGAACGGCAGAGCCAAACGGCGGACGGCCGGGCGCTGCAGGACAAACAAAAGAGTCTGTGCTGCCGACCAGTCGACGGGAACAACGAGCAGGCGACGAAGCGTCTGTAGCATGCTGTAGCCTTGCCGCGAGTTGTACGGGATCAGGCGAAGCATGTGGGGAGCGACGCTATCGGGCGACAAGGGGTGGGACGAAGACGACGACAGAAGTGTCAGTGACGTCACCTGCTGTGCATGACGTCTTGAGCGCGTCTGGTCATAAGGAAGGATGGTCCCGTTGGACAGTTCCGCCTTGATCGGTGCCGTCGGTGTCTCGCTCACTGAAGAGGAGGCAGGGACGGACTTGCGATGGATGAGCTTCTGTGGGGGCTGATATGACGTGCCCAGAATCTCGTCAAACGTCGCGGCGACGCGGAGGACCGGCAAAGTCTGTTGCGGTGGTAAACGTTGAACCGAAGGACGAAGCCGGGGCATCACCGCAGCCTTCGAGGCAGGGATGTATCGGGGACCGCTGCAGACGCTGGTGTTGCCGTCTTTGGTACAATTTCTGTTACCATAGTTACCACCAGAGACGCGCTGGGCAGCCAAAGGAGAGATCCTCTTGTTTCGTGCAAAGTTGAGACTAGCACGCGGTGTACGCGGGGCCGGTTGGACGTCGCCGAGGAGATGAGGTAGAGGGCGCCCGGCGACGGGCGACCAGATAGAAGACGTTGGAGAGACTCGAGAGACCAGAGAAAACGAAGAAGCGGGGGAGGACGAAGGAGATGAGGAGGAAGATGGCGGAGACTCACGAGATTCATTATCGCTCTCACTTTCGTCAGAATCAGCGTCAAAAGTGAGGACCGGGTTGCGCCGTTCCTGCGAGAGACGCGGAAGCGGCTTCACGTCAACAAACACCGTAGGCTCAAAATCCGGACTGCGGCAGTACGTCAGCTCGGAGACCAACGGCGAAGGTGGCGCGTGTTCCCAAGACAGCCTCAGTTGCGGCGGGGAAGACTCGACACCGGACACGGAGGAACTGCTGTTGCGCAAGCGAAGGTTACGGACGGCCGGCATTCTCGTAAGAGAGGATCGCGACGACGAGACGGTGCGGGTCGACGACGAAGACGACCGTGACAATGAGTAGCGGTTGGTCGTGCCTGCCGTTGGGGTCTGTATACCAATGCCAAGAACTGGTGGAGAGGCAGGAGCGACAGGCAGGATAGGGGAATCTGGGACCGCGAAGTTAGGGAAGGAAGGAGAGAACAGGGTGAGGGAAGAGACTGACGAGATAGAAGAGAGGAAACCGGAGGACGAAGGAGGGCGGACGTCAAGCTCGACAACCGAAGGGCCGTCATCATTTCTGTTGTTCCCGTTGGAGAACTCCACGTCGCAAGTCTCACGCATCCACGATGGCTTCCACTCGTCCTGTTCCTGCTCCAACATCTGCAGTCGCTCCAGCCGCCGCTTAACACGATGAGAGCCGGTTGTGTTTTTGCATTTTCTGCACACGAGACGGTGGAGGAAGGAGAAGACTGACATCTGGGAAGAAGCGACGGACCACTCAGATATCTCCGTGCCAGCGCGGTGATATCTGAAGTGTGGGGTTGGGGGGACAGGTAAAGGAAAGAGACACGGAAGAAAGAAAAGAGAAGAAAACAGAAACGAGAAAAAGCAGCTGCAATGTGGATGCCGTGCAAAAGTCAAGAAACGCGAGAAAGCAAGAAGATATCGGTAACGACAGGAAGGGATCAGACCACCCAAAAACTGGGGAAACACGGAGACAGAACGAACAAAATAGAATGAAAGAAAAGAAAAGAAAGAGAAGAGAAGAAAACAGAAATCAAAACGAAACAAAAGAAACGGTCAAGACAAGGAGAAGCGATAACGAGCAGGGCAATCAACAGGCAGGACTGGTGGAATGCACAGAACTTTCTGCCGAACTCGAGCCTCTTGGTATGTAGTTTCAACAAAATAAAAATAAAAAGAGCGAGATGGCTGGGGTATAAAAAGAAGAAGGGCGCTCATGTAGAAGCCAGATTTACATTGGCGAATGATACCATCGTAGTCTTTTCCAAAAAGTCGATCAGAGCTGTTCAGGAGCAGTTAGTGTTGTTCATTGTTCAGACGACAAAAGCTAGTTTGCTGCATCTCTTGTTTCAATAAAAATTGTGGTCGTGAACAGGGTGAATGTGCACTTGGCGGGACGGACAAAGCAGTTGAAACGTGAAAGAACAACGTGGTGAACAATGGTTTCTGAAAGTTGTGGCTGTGGCCCAACTGACGCCAGTATCGCGAGCAAAGAACTTCAAGCGGCTATTTAGCTTTGTTTACTTTTTGTATGGATTCTCAGTTCTACTCTTTTGCGCATCTTCCGCACATTTTCTTTTTCTTTTTGCTTTTTCTAATGTTTCAGTTGATGTTCCTTGCAACAAGCGCATTGTTGAAGTCCTGCAGACACATTAGTTCCCGGCATTTGGCCCTCTTTCATGGACATCTCACTGCCTTTGATGGTTTCCCCTTTCACGACGTCGCCCAAGGACAACATACAATATATTTAGACCTCCTGCCGCCCTGTTCACTTTAAACTGAAAATATCTCTTGAACAACATTATCTTCTAAATAAAAGGTCATTCACCAGTTCTTATGAAATACGTATCTGTCCCGAAACAAGCACAACAAGCTATTCATCAGAACAACTCCGCCTTTCACCCATCCCGTCCCTTTCTATATAAAAAGATGTGCGAGATCACTTGCAATCTATATCGAGAATGCAGTCACCACAACCGCATCCTTTCACTCTGCCCCGCCAAGCACACAAAGCGCCTCCAGCAGTACAACCAGAATCGACGCCGCCAGGAGCGGCAGCTTGCCCAAGCATATTCTGAAAAGCCCGCCAACCCCAGCTTCTGGAGTTGCTTTTGCTCGTCGTCTGCAGAAAACGATCCCATACCACGCCCACTTCTCCGCCCCGCTACAGAATTCGTCTACACCACAGTCGATCCGCCCAAGATTGCCACTCAGTACTGCTGCCGCAAGAGCAAGATCAGTCAGAAGACATCTACTTATTGGAGCGCCTGTCCAGACTGCACTCGTGCAAAGAAGGCCCAAGCCCGCGCCCGAGTTCGCTATCCAGCTCGATCCCAGGCTCGTCCTCAGCAGCGTCCTTTGCAGCATTCTCCGCAGCATTCCCAGCAACCTCCTTATCAACTTCCTCCAACCCGTACCCAACACGCAAGATACTAACAGGAGCAGGCACGGTCCTGACAACACCGCCGCCATGGGTTTCGGCGATCTCTTTCGTTCGTCCAAGGGCTCCAAGCGTCCGTCAAGCTCCCGCATGCCCGCCGATTACGTTCCCTCGTCGTCGTCTGGCTCTCGCCCTATGCCACCGCCTCCGTCGTCCGTCAACCGTCCTCACACATCGGCGTCGTCCAAGTTGGGCCGCAGGGGGGCGATTAAGTCCGACCACTCGTCGTCTGGCCATTGCGTTGGTCGCATTCAGAATACTCCATGGGTCCGCCCCGGTACTGGTTACCGTCAAGTACAGCCCATGGATATGGCCAGTGGTATTCCCCCTGCTCATATTCCCATGCCCTCTTCCTCGTCTCACAGGCCCACAGTTTCGCCCCGAGGTCCTCGTCAGCCAGATCCGCTCTTGGCAGGCAATGAGGATTATCCGGTCGACTTGAGCAGCGTATCGGGCGGCTTCGGTGTTCCGTTTGCGCCTACCCGGCCCATCCCCGTTTCCCATGTCCCCGTTCATGTTCCTACTTACGTTGATTGCCATGCTCCTGCACCCACTCCTGCGTATGTATATGGTCCTCTCCCTCCGGTCCCTTCGTCTCGCAAGACGTCTCAGTCGTCGCGCTCCTCTGGTCATCGTCCTCGGACATCCACGGGCTCGTCCTCCTACGCGTCTTCCGGCTGCCCCCTGTCGTCTTCTAGCTACTACACTTCCTCTAACACGTCTTATCCTCCTTCTAGCCACACCTCTTCGTCCCGTTCCCAGGCGTCGTCGTCCCACCGGCCTTCCCATAAGCACCACTCCAAGCGCGAAGCCCAGTACGAACCCGAGCGCGACTCCTACGAAGTTTCGCCTCTAGACGCAGCGTTCCCTCCGGAGGTCCAGCGAGTGCTGGGTCGGGGATACTCGTCGGCGGCGTCTCACGGCGTCTCTCGGAACGTGTCACAGGTCAGCACGCGGAGTCCCTCGCGGAACCCGTCTACATCGGTGTCGTCATCGTCGCGAAGTTTTGCGGCGCGCGCTGCGGAGGCGCGGTTTGCGTTTGACATCGGCGGTTACCCGACAAACGGCGGCTATGATCCGCGCACCAACCACATTGTGAGTCCTCACTACCAGCCTTCCTATACCAGCAACTCCACGGGCGCCTATTACAACGAAGGTGGTTTATTTTAAGTCTAAGCTAACGTGGTGCTGAAAAGACCCCTTTACCGTAACGAGTCCTGTGCTCGCAACGTTCTCATCACAGGTATGTCCTGTGCCGCTCGTTTATTCCATTTTCCTTTGTCATTGTCACTCTTTTATATACCCGTCTCGTTTGTCTGTTTCTCATTTTTCTTATTTGCGGTAATTTTTTGGACGGATTTTGGCAAAATATTAAATACAAAAAAAATGATAATAAAATTTTATCGAAGCAAAAAAAAACAGCTGTAACAACCGTGTCTGCCAGTGACTACCATTCGTCGTAAATTCAGCATAAAATTGTAATTGATACAGAATCACTACAGCCAAATCCAGTTGCCGCAGCCCAATCAACAAACACAAATGCCCTTAATACTTGCTGCTGAAATATTGTCGTACACCCTCAGCCATTGCTGTGGTGAGGTTGACTACGATGACTAATCTCACTTATAGGGGAAGGAACCACTCAAGCTGGGCACATATCGCGCCTAGCCAATTGTGACCAATTGGTGCCTGCTGACGAACATCAACGTTCCCCTTGAGCGAGGAAGGCAAGAACGACCTGGGCCCATTTCGCCCTATTTCTTCTGCCAGTTCCTCCACCACAAGCAAAGAGCGTATGCCGCTCGTACCAAACATGGCTGTCGCAGCCGCCTCAGCGCTCGAGCGGCTGCACCCGGAGCTCCTTGACCTCGTCGTCGACGAGCTCGTCTTCGTGTCCGACATCAGCGCCCTGCGCTTGACCTGCCGCACACTGGCCGCCCGCGTCGCTCAGAGTCCGGCCCTGCGGCCATATGTGGCCCGCAAGACCGTCGAGCTGACGGTGCGGGATCTCGAGACACTGGTAGCCATGACGGAGCCAGATTGTCTGGTAGGCCACCAGCTGCAGCACCTGACGCTCAAGGGCATCGCCCGCAACAAGACGGCTGTGTACATGAGCAAATACAGCGACCTGCCGCCGCCGAGCCATCCGGATGAGGACCCAGAGCAGGACCAGGACACACTGCTGCGAAATGTGCCCGAAGAAGACTCGGACGACCACAAGCGACTGTTGACGGCTGCCCTGTCTAACATCCGCAGATATGGACGGCTTTGTGGCCTGGCCTCTTTGACCCTGACAATCGGACCCAGCACAAAGCCGCGGGCCATTTATATTGTGCCGCGGCACAAGCGAGGAGCAGGAACGTTTCCAGAGGAAGTCGACGCCGGAATAGGAGGTGGAGGTGGTGGTGGCAGCGACAGCGACCCCGGCGGTGATGGCGATGGAGATAACGACGGCGACTACGTGGCTCCGTACGAGCTGCCGTACCGCCCGTCATGGCGTTCTGTCTGGGACGCCGCCGAGCGCACGTTTGGCGTGGCCATGCATGCCATGACGAAGGCACAAGTTCCCGTGGCCGACGAGCTTGACATCTTCCACAGTATGATCGGTGTTGCGCTGCCATTTGATGCGTTTCTGTCACTCACACGCGACCCAGCCGCCGTCCCCACCCCCATCTTTTCATCCCTCAAACGTCTCAAAGTTCACCTGTCTCTGCGGCACCGCTCCGCCGCCGAAGAGCGCAATGTGACTGCCGCCGAAGTGGCTCGCCAGGAGCGTGAGGTCGCGACTGACGAGTTCAATGAGAACCTGATTATCTCGCACCTGCAGGCCCAATTCGAAGCGGCGCACCGGGCACAGCTGCACGCCGAATGGGCCGCTGCTCGCCGCGTCCTCGAGACCATCACGGCGCCTACGGAACTGGCGCGCGTCATGCCGGCACTCGAAGCCGTGAGTGTGGACTGGTACCACATTGGACGCAACATGATAATACCTACAGAGAAGGAGCTAGCATGTTCCTCATCCCCATCACCACTGCAAAAATCCGTATCATCGACTCCCGACGGCTCAGAAAGGCCAGGCGACAGAGACAGCACAGACGACAAGAAGACACGGCCATTACCTCGGCTGCACACACTCAGCTTGCATGGCGTCCGCCTCGACGGTGCGGAGTTTTTAAAGTTTATCGACACTGCGCGGCCCGAATATCTCTCCTTGTGCTACCCCCAATTCATACCAAATTCCTTTGAGCCAGTGCTGCGCTACCTGACCGACCCGGACCTGCGCGACTTCGCCAAGATCCAGGCCATGAAGGACCTGGATGTGCGGTTGGTCGACCTTCGTCCCTCGCCCGTCCGCCGCTTCGAGCTCGACGACATTATGGACGGCTACGCCCTCGTGCACTACAATGTGCCGGGGCGACCCAAGTTCGGCTATCTGGACATGCCGGACCTGGGACCCTGTACTCTGGTGCGACCTGACCCCAGTCTCGACACAACCGCGCCCATGACACAAGCGGTGGCGGCAGCATTGGCGTCGGTGGCGCCGCCCGACTCTCCAGACGCCGCGGAATTTGATCGTCAGGAGGACGAGGGGATAGCCTTACAGCCGCCGCCAGCACCGCCACCGGTCCTGGCTACGGCTACTGCCCCGACCACAGACGACCCGCCTGGCGGTGTCCGAATGGTGCACCCACACACACGGCCCTTGGGCTCCGGCAGCCGCTGGCGCTGGGCGCGCCAGAATGGCAGCGTCTACGGCCCACCACGTGCCCGCTACGACCTTCCGCAGCTCAACCCGGGCATGGTGCCGAAGCCACACTCCTTGACGCGGATGCGCGGGGACTTGCGGGCAGCTACAGGGATGTCGGACCGGCTGGAACGGAGGGAAGCAGCGGCGGATATGCAAGCTGCTTCAGTGGTACAGGTGACGGAGGCAATTGCGGACCAGCTGGCACAGGGGCAAGCACAGTCGGAACAATCATCATAAAATGACTGGTTGTTCCCACTGTGATATTATGGGCTCATTGTGTACAATATTATGATATACTTCGACATACCAACTACGGTTGTAGCAATCTATCATGTTCACACTACCAAACTCTCTGCCCACGAACTCTTGTTTTTCTCGCGATGCGTTTCTCGAAACCGGGGTTGCACAAAACCCCCCAACGGCGCCAAGACGATCCAGTTCAGAAGGCACCACCATTTTGATTTATTGACGGTATCTTTCAACTTGCCTACGTTGCTAATGCGGCCTTGTTCCTGGCCGCGGGCGCTAACAGGAGGATGCAGAGAGCCGATGGACGTGCGGACAAGAAAACTCTGCAGCCTTTTGCAGGCTCCGACATTTCAACACTTGTTTTCGGGCAGGCATCTCTATTTCGACGAGCCAAGATGCAAAATGTGTCAACATCACGAACGGCAGTGACACGAACGATACGAGTGGGCCGTCCAAGAGAGGAGAAATACAACATACACATTGCAAAAAGGCGGACGCACGCATGTGGAGTCCAAAAAGAACGATGGGGTCTCTGGGCCAGGGCCCCAGAGAGAATGAGGCTCTTTTGCATCTTTTCGGCATGAGTGGAGAAGATGGAACTCCAAAAAAAAGAAACTAAGAAACTGCGTTTGTGATTGACGGGTGCCTCGTGGGTGTCAACAAAGCAACAAGCAACAATCTCGCCCTGGTAAGGTAAAAGATAGAAACAAGCGGAAAGTCGTGGACCGAGGCAAGAATAAAGAGAAGGCTAAAACAAAAGTAAATGCTGCCTCGTAAGTCATACGTCGTACTGTTCCCTCACTTCCACCCTCATGTAGCCCAGGATGCGGCAAGGCGTGCGCTGTTGGGACTTGAAACAGACGGGACGCCTGTAGCTGGAGGGATACGGGAGTTTGGGGGCACTCTCCTTGCCGCTTCTTCGTGTTTGTTCTTGGTAGTTTTGAATCTATGCCCCTGGGTGTTGTTTCGGGCACCTTATTGGGTACGAAGAAGCAGATACGAGGTTCTTGTTTATTTATGGCATTGTTGTACTCTGTATTGTTCTTCTTTAATTAGAATGTACGAGAAAAGAGCGCCATAAATCGAAACGAAGAGTCACTGACAGCTCTTGTCTCGAAATGGATGTCGTCAGGAGTATTAACATCGACATCACGAAATCAAAAGCGACACACGTCTCCACAGCCCCCCCCCAATATCCGCACCCTTGTTGACTGTTGACAGTATCGAGCCGCCGTCTCTTTGTTTCTTGCCGAATCCGAAAAGGCGGACATTGTGCTCGAAAAATGCGTTTGCCTTGCATGATGCAGATTGTGGCCGACAGGGGGGGGGTGATGCTGCACCAGAACGCTGCTGGCCTGTCAAAACGCAGCATCCGGCCCAGCTCTCCACAAAATCTTCAAAACGCACCGCAAACACCCTCCAAACCCGTTTTCGCTACTGCAGCCCGCAACCCCAAAAGCCACTTCAAGCCACCTTGAGCCCCATCAAGACCCGTCGGGATGCGTCAAGGCGCCCCTCTTTTTCGCGATTCCCAGTGATTTGCATCAACTCTCCGTGTTAGCGACACCGCCAATCCAGGCACCACTTTAAAAAGCACTTTACGGAGAAAGAGAATCTGTTCGCAGGCTGCCGGATTTCCTGGCGTCTGATTTGGCACCGAAGGGGGAACAAGGCGTTTTGAACGCGGGATGCCCACAAAACGTATCACCTCCCGCCCATTCTCTCTTTCTTTTGTTTCTGCACCTGCCGACTCTTTACGAGTTTCTTTACACGTTTCTGGGGAGTCAGAATAAGCGGACAATGAAGAAACCATATTGCATAGTGCAGAAGAGGCCCAATATAGAGAAACTCGTAAACCAGGAGACAATATATAGAGTAGTTTAGAAGGCGGAGGAACGACTATTAGTTGGTACAGTAGTTGACCAGCCGCCCAAAACAAGAGGACCCGTCAATGGGCTGTTCAGAGTCCAACAGGATGTAAAGGAGAGGGTGGGCAGACGTGGCATTTTCCGCATTGACTGGTGATGAATGGAGAACACCAGATAGATATGGAGTTCAAAGAAACACACAAAAGATGCTGGCATATTGACCCGAAGGAATTTGGAATGCAGGTCATCGACAAATATTCTCAGTGTGCACGCGTTCACGGCTCTGAAAGTCTGGACGCACATGTTGTCGCTCTCTGTGTTATTTGGGTATCATAGGCTGTTGTCTGTTGGATGTCGTTGGTCATTTGGACCATAAATTGCCTTGTGTTTGAATTGTTTTCCTTTCTGGCGACAGCACAGCCCCTGGCAGTTCTTCGGCAACTGTAAAGTCCCTTTTCGGTGTTCAATATGATGACCGGACCTCTTCTCGTGAAGATTGTCGCTTTCCCCCTTGCGTCCTGATATTAATTGTCCCGAATCCATTTTCTTTTTCATGGATGCCGAATTACGTCGTCGCTTTTTTTGGGTGCGAACATTCGTTTATCACACTGTGACAAGCAATTGACAACCGAATTCTGAACTTTGCAGTGTCTGTGCTGTGATACGCAGCAGCATACAACATACACACCGAACACTTTGCCGAACCAACCCCTGGTCAACGGCTGTTTGGAGGGCAACACAGGCTGAAAAAACATGCGGTTCGGCGGCTCGATGCATCAAGATATCCTGAGAATCCTGTTGGCTAGATTGTATGCGGTTTTCGGTGTTGGGGCCACTTTGATACGACACGATGGCATCGTCGATGGCCCGTGACGGTGACCAGTCAGGGCCTGATCCGGGTTGCAGGGATTCCATTGCATTCTTTCAGCCTCCTTTTATCAGGACACGAAACAAGCACGACCGCGCCCATTGACATCTTGACTTGTCATTTTTGGCTTGTGACTATGTTTTGCGTCTTGAGTCTGGTGTCTTGTTTGTTCTCTGTGTTTCTGTCAAACAGATGCCAGCACGCCGAGTGGCTAATGCAGGGGTGCTGGGTGCATGCAGGATGGGATGGGATACGGCGCGACAAATGGGTTCCTTTGTTGTTTGTTTTTTGTTTGGGAAGCAGCCTGCTGTCTGAACGGAAACGACAGGGCGAGAAGCGAGTGGGAATTGAGTGCTGCACTGGACAAGGCGGAGGGTGTCAAGCGACAGGAGACAAGAAAGGTAGTGGACAGGGATGGCGGGCCAGGCCAGACTCAAGCAAAAAGGTTAAATTCGACACGACTTGCAGTGGGAACAGTGGACATCTCGATGTAGGTCTTTGCCTATTTCGGACAGCAGTGCGAAAACGACCAACGGAAGCGAGAAATAAGGCAGCAGGGAAAAACACAAGCCATCATGGAAAGCCATTATTTTGATTGACATCGAGGCGGCCTCTGAATTCAAAGAGGTTCGAAATCAAAATGAACATGCACAGATCCGATATATCAAATCAGGCAGGAGGGAAGAACCGGCAGCAGATAGCAGGTTTATCTCGTATTACTCCGTAAAGCCAGAAAAACGGGAGCAGTCGGGAGACAGCCTGGGCCACATGACCAGTCCGGGGGAATATCGTCGATGCACCTGCAATTGAGGCTGTGGCGCTCCATCATCAGACTCACACGGCAACCAACAGAGCAGCCAAAAGGACACGGCAATCTATTGGCAATATCTGCTTGCAGATAAACAGAGAAATACAAACCCCCCCACGCGATCAGCCATCAGGGAGAGCCATGGTCCATCCGTCCCGTTTGCCGTTGGGCTCGGTCTGAAGGGTCCTCAGACACTGCAAGCAAGGCCATCGGCTCTGAAAACCAAAACACGGACCAAATCAACCAATCAAAAAGAGCCAAAGCTGTCAAAAGGGGGCTTTTTATGCTGACAAGAACGAATGAGCCCAAACGGACACCCCTGCCGTGGTTAGTCATATCTGCATGAAAGAGTCAGCGCTGGGCCACCCGATATGTATGTGCTTTAGGATTCGGAGTCTCGTCAGCGAGCCGGAGTTCGCAGACACGTTTCCAACATCAAAACGCCACGGCCAGATATTCTGAAAATCGAAACCGTCTGACGAAACTGGCCCAGTTGCTACTTTTGGCTTTGTTTTGAGCGTGGCTTTGTCAGACAGGGCTCGAGGTCAAGGTCGAGACAATGTCGGGACTGACCACAACAGAACACGCTGTCGTTTGCGGTCGATTCCCAGCTCGTATTATGGAGAGTTACGGTCGTGTGGCACGAGAGACTCAAAAGGGGGACACAGAAAGGGGACAAGGAGAAAGAAAACCTGGAGACTAAACAGCAAAGCGAGAACGACAGGTGCGAAGGGAAGAGCGGGCACAAGCTTAAACCCGCATGTGCCCATTGATGTGTTCCGGGATTGGCGGCTCGCGGTGTGCATTTGTCAGGCGGACAACAAAGAAAGCCAGGCGCGAAGGGACAGGCGACGGACAGAAGGTGGGAGAAAAGCAGGGAAGGAGCCGCTCAAACAGTGGGAAGACAGTTGAGTATCACGCAACAGCGACCCATCAACGGCCAGAGTCGCCAGGAATGCGCGCCAAACACACAAACGAACAGGGGCCGTTTTAGCGCTGCCAGGCCCCAGGGCCCCCCAAGCAATCAACAACCGAAGAATATGGTTGCCTCTCCTGCTGTCTTGCGAAAGCCGTGCAACCTCCATTCCGCACTGTTCCTGGCTCACCAAATCCGACCACCAGAGCCAATCACCGTCCTTCCGTCATCCGCGGCGCAGTCAGCCTGACGATCGACAGCGCAAAAAGAGTTCCTAAAAGGATACACCAACGGGACAGGGCCCGCCAAAAGTTTGCCCAACCTGAGGTTGCGAATCGATTTTGTTGTTAGCGTCTCCCGTCTTTTGTTTCTGCCTATCTTAAAGCCCGTTTCCACAGTGGATGCGCTACCTTTGGAATTGTCGTGCCTCGATTTCTGGACACTCAAATTGCGCTTTTCCGGCACTCAGAATCTGCCTCTGCTGAATGAGGCACCCCCATTGCTGTAGTATTGTATCCTTCGTTTTGTTTTATCTCTCTGCCTTGGACCATGTTCACCGAGCTTACTCAAGACGAGACAAACGAAAATTACATGCCCAAGCGTCGTGAGACGACCCTACTGTCTTCGCCAAACACCGCAGGCCCAAAACTCACCCTGTCCGCACTGTACAAGCAAAGTGCGCCGTCCCTTCCTTCTCTGTTCCTTGCTCGCCAAACGCAGAGCGTTAGAAAAGGGAACTCCGGACCCACTCATTCTCTCTTGCCCAGTCCCAAGGATTCTACCAAGGAGGCGTAGTCGCTTTGCGCTAATCCCTGTTGGGAACAATTTTAGGCAACCACGTTCAGCACGCCCCCCATATGTCGTCCCTCGTCCGCTCACTTTTCCCAACGCACGCCGGCCTCATTTCTTCCCTTTTCCTCTTCCCACTTTCTGTCAACCTCCTAACGTCCCGACGTCCAACTTCCAACAGCATCTCCTCAGGCACCGTCGTAGCGAAGCCAACATCCCCTGGCAGCTAAACCGTGCCAGCGAGCGAACAACGACGAGGACCGACCGCCGTCTGTTTCGCTGTTTTCAGTCTTCTATTTGGCCTCATTTCTCGTTTTGCCACATCGCCATTCTTCCTTGTCTTTCTGCCTTCTTTTTGCTCTCGCATCTGTCCCAGCGTCATTCACTGCACGCGTTGTGCATTACATCGGCCGCTTGTCCTGTTCAACCGTCACGATCGAACCGCCGCCGCTTCCATCTTCCGGCAGCCTTCATCCAATCTGAAAGCACAACAAACCTGCTTTTTTCATCGTGCCATTCGCGAACCCATCGTTGGGGACCATCATTCTCGTTATCATCGCGTGCTCTCGGGACCCATCCGAGTCCGCAGACGAACGACCACGACGTCCAAAGTCCTAGATATTCCGAGTTAAAGTTAGAACTGCCCGCTTCTACGTTTGCCTCCGTTCTTCCACGTTTCCTTTCTATCATTCATCCCTATCCTCTCCTGTCCTATCCTGTGTCCTTTCTGCACTTTCTCATTCCAACTCATCTGGCCCCATCTCTTCCTCTTCCGTATCCCTCGCCGTCACTTTCTGCCCTAGCGTGAACCCAAACCGCAAGCCGCCGCCTTGTGACTCACAGGAGTCACTGTCGACGTCTGTTCTCGTCTTCCATTCGTCTCTTGTGCTCCATCTGCTCCATCAAACAGCCTCCTAGTTTTCAGTCATTGCATCACTTCCCGATGGTCTAAGCCTAAACCAACGCAAGGCTTGTCTCCTCATTCACTTTTCTCTCTCGTCTCTCCAGTTCCAAGGTTGTATCCGGCGCGAGTCGCTAACCACAAGAAACAGTCTGCGCGTCAATTCTCTCTCCTGTCTCTCCCTCCTTGACCCCACACTCAGCCAAGGACAAAGAGCCACAGATATCCACAGGGAACAGGACTCTCTTCAGCCTTCTCTGAAAGTTTCCTCCCCACACACAACCCTTCGCATTTATCATTTATTATAAACTTGGCTTCTACCCGCCTCACTCCCCCCACTCCCATCTTTCATCATGTCTTCTTCTTCGCCCACCCTTTCCACCAACCCTCGTCGTGTCCCGGTGACTCGCATCGGCTCTCCTGGCTCTGGTCATGGCCTGAGCCTTAAAACCAACAACATGCTCCGCAAAGGCGCTACTTTCCACTCGCCTACCAGCCCTATCTCCGACATCGACGCTCCCTTCTGCCCTCCGCAGCTGGCTCGTTCGCAATCCAACCTGGACGACGTCGTCGACGCCCACCGCCGTCGCGTCGCTCTCACTCTTGACAGCATCGGCAAGACCCTTGCCGGCACCCACATCTCGTCCCCCAAGAAGAACGGCATCAACGCCGTCTTCCTCGACAACGACAGCGACTGCGTCCCCAAGGGCCTGCTTGATCACGCCCTCGGCTCGCCCTTTGCGCCCGGTGAGCAACCCCGCCGTGTTCTCCAGCCTCGCCCTGTGAACCGTCGCCTTTCCAACAACCACCACGCCTCTGACAGTGGCCTCGGCTCATCCATCGCCTCGTTGTCTGGTAAAAAGCAGCAGCAGCAGCAGAAGCAGACTGGTAAGAGCACCGCTACCGCCACGAGACGCGCTGCTGCGCCCGTCCAGGCCAAGGCCGTCACCCGCTCTGCCGCTGCCGCTTCCACCGAGAAGCCCACTGGTCTGAGCGCTCGTGCTACCAACCGTATCTACGAGCACACCGTCAAGCCTCTGCTTGCCAAGCCCGCCTACAAGGCTTTCCACCCCATCCTGCTCGAGTGCACCACCAAGATCAACAAGCGTGATATTGTTTGCCTGCGGGATCTTGAGAAGACGATTCTTTTCCTCGCTCCGGTAAGTGACGACCTCCGTAACGATACGGGCGTCTGGGGAAATACTTACCGGTTTTTGTGTATAAAGGAGAGGACCAAGGTCGCCAAGCTCTATCTCGACTTCTGTCTGGAGTCTGTTCGTTGCCTCCAGACCACCGTCGAGTACTTGTCCGAACGCGAGCAGACCCGTCCTGCCGACCTGCCCTACACCGCCGGTTACTTTATCGACCTCGTCGACCAGATCCACCACTACGCCCAACAACTTGCTGACGCCAAAGCCAACGAGAAGGCCGGCTCTGTCGACATGGATTTCCACAGGTACAATCTCCGGTCTACAGCCACCGTCAACCCAATGCATCTTACTCTTGCTAACCCTGATGCCCCAAACTCTAGCTCTGATGAGATCAAGCTGCACGGCGGCATTGCCGTCAACGGCCGCCCCGCCGAGCTTGTCCGCATCAGCCGTGACGGCCGTGCTGTGTCCATTGCTACCGGCCTGCCCGTCGAGCTCGAGGAGGACATGAAGGACACCATCCGCATTAAGCGTTCCGCCAGCCAAGAGCTGGAGGACGAGGAGGAGATCATGCGCTCCATGGCTCGCCGCAAGAAGAATGCCCCGCCTGAGGAGTACGCTCCCAAAATGTGCAGTGTCCCTGGCTGCACCAAGGAGTTCAAGCGCCCCTGTGACCTGACCAAGCACGAGAAGACCCACTCGCGCCCTTGGAAGTGCCCCCTCGAGTCCTGCAAGTACCACGAGTACGGCTGGCCCACTGAGAAGGAACGTGACCGCCACATGAACGACAAGCACTCCGACAACCCGCCCATGTACGAGTGCCTGTTCAAGCCCTGCACATACAAGTCCAAGCGTGACTCCAACCGCAAGCAGCACATGGAGAAGACCCACGGCTGGACGTACGTCCGCACCAAGACCAATGGAAGCAGCAAGACCGCGACTGCCGCTGGTGCTGCCCAGGTCGCTGCCTCACCTTCTATCAAAGACGGCAACCTGATCCAAGGTTCGTCCTCGTCGGTGCGCGGTAGCCTGGATGCCTCGAGCACCACTCTGCCTACCCCGCAGTTGGTCAACCTGCCGACGCCCGTGAGCGCCCGCAGCCCCAACGTGACTACCCCCAACTACGATGAGTTCTCTGCGCCTCTGTTCAGCAACATAGAGTTCCCGACGTGCGCGCCCGGCGATATCCTGGCCAGCGACCTGCTTCCCGCCGAGCTCGACGATCTCGACTTCTCGCCGCTGCCCATGGATCTGAATGACGCTTCTGCTTACGCGTCGCCGTCCAACGCTTCGAGCCTCGACAACAACTCGGCCTACCAGGACATTGGCCAGGATATGTCCATGTACGAGGACATCTACAGCGCACCCATGCAGCTGCCGACGCCTGAGCCCATCTTTGCACCCAACTACGCCAACAAGGAGCTGCTTGACCAGTTCATGGCCCTGCAGGCCCCTGAGCTGTGCGCTCCCATGGTCACCCCGGCCCAGCAGCAGCAGTTGGCTCGCCTGCAGATGATGCATCAGCAGATGCAGCAGCAGGAGCGTCAGAACCAGCAGAACCAGCAGCTGGCTCACAACACTCTGATGCCCCATATCTCGCCTCTCGGCGAGGCTAACACCATGTTGTTCACACCGGATTCGATTCTGGACGACGAGGGTTTTGTCGATTACTCCGACGACGCCACCAAGAAGGGCACGGACTTTATTCTGTTCCCTAACGCCGACATGGCCACTCTGCCGCAGACCACTATTAAGCACGACCCCGTGTTTGACACTCTGTTCGAGGAGATGACGCCTAGTTTGGCCGCTGGCTTCTCGCAACCGACCTCGCAGATCTATACCAACATGGACTGGTAAACCTTGAGTATTAACCTCGAGTAATACCACATGTATTTAATTTTTTTTTTCATTTTCACCCCTCCCATCATTGTTCCACTACACATCATCTTCCCTCGATCCTCGCATTCGATCCCTCCCCATTTTCACATGATATTTTGTGATCCTTTTCTGTTTACACGGCCGGGTTTATTTTTAGCGCAGCGTATCAAAGACAATCACTGTCCCAATATGGGGCGGATCTTATTGTCAACAGGTTTTGTGTTTCGCTGGTCATTTTCATTATTTTCCTCGCTTCGATTTGAGTGATGTGTTTGTTTTATGACAGTTATGATTTCGTCGAGAGGAGGAAACAAAGTATACTTTACACTTTTCCAAGACAAAGACCTTTTTCCCCTTGCCTGCTTTTCTATTTTTTCCTTCTTCCCTAATATGGGTGTGACAACCTTGTTCGAGAACAAAGGGAGAAACAACAAAAAAACTCGCAAAACGAAAAAGACGCCCCCAAAAAAAAACGCCAACGGTACTTCCTCGGTTGGGTCTGAAGGACAATACTGTTTTTCTTTCTTCTGCTCTGGCTTGTCTAGCATGCCTTTTCTGCTTCGTTCTTGGCTTTACTTTGCTGCCTTGTCCGTTATCTACGTCATGGGCCTCGTGTACTTTCTACAGTCTAGTTGGTGTCTTTCTTGTACTACAACAACCATTTATGTTTGTACCACATTCATACTTATGTGAGATTTATGATGATCTTTTTTTTCTTCTCTGGACTGCAGATTTAGAGAAACAAATGTGATCATGAAAGTTGTTCGTGCAAAGAGTGACAGAGAGCGACAAGTACTGGCAAAGTGAGAGAACGTAAAATTTAGTTACGTCACATCACCTCCCAACACAAAAACAGACAAAAGCAATGTCTCCTTTCCCTTTTCTGCCCTTTGTTAGATAGGACCACCCATAACTACAAAAATGAACAAAAAAAATTATGTAGAAAAAGCAGGCACGCAAAGAAAAATGTTGTTTCCGTTTTTAATAAAATAGTGATTTTATGACCCTATTCCGTGTATTCTCTCCAATATCCGTCACGGAGTACAACATATGTGATGCCTATTAAAAGTGGAGCACTCTCAAAGCAATGTCACGTGTGGCCCTGAGCTACGAAACTGGAAACTGGCCGAGTTTTCTCTCGCATACTCTTTTTTTTTGTCGACCACCGTTCCCTCGTACCAACTTTTTCACCTAAGGAGCTCGACGCCCTTTTCGACCCCCACGATACAAAACGCGACCACGTGTATACCGAAGGAATAGAAGAAGCCTTATTTTTGAACTTTGTCGATCCTTTCCCCTCGACTTCCTTGTTTTCCAGCGAAAAGAAACAGTCCATGTGTCCGATGGCCGCCTCTCCTTGACGATGCTCCTTCAGAGGACGAGAACCTTGACTTGGGATAAGCTAGAGGGTCCATGAGACCCCTTTCTCGACAAAGAACACACAAACATATCGGAATAGGAACGCTTGTTTCAAATGTTACCCGACGTAGGGCTCCCTCTCTGATGAGTTTCTTTGTTTGCTGTTCATCATTCGGTGATTCGGGGAGATGTCGACATTTATCACGGGGACCTGCGAATGAAAACATGGCACCGTTCATCTCATCTTGACGATCACCTCGGCACCTAGATGCCTTGACAACTTGACGCCTTGACGCCTTGACGCCTCTATGCCTTTTTCTTGTTTTATGTCGTCGGGTCATGGCACATCCCGTGCCTCTATCTCGATCCACGTGGTAAGCCTCCATCCAAGCCCATCCGACTCGTCCTCTCTCTCTCTCTCTCTCTCTCTCTCTCGCCGGTTGTTGTCAATCTACATGATGAGGTGCACGTCAAAAGAACTGCACATACCCCTTAAAATAATCTAGGAAGAGCCGTCTGAGACTGTCCCTGCAGGGATTTCTTTGGCAAAGGGAAAGAACAAAACCACAAAGCTGTAACCAGCTCTAGGGCCTCCTTCTTCTCCTTCTTTGCTCCTGCCATTAGGCTCGTTTACCTGCTAGGTTTTCTTCTCTTTCTCTCCCTTTTCTGCCCCTTGATCCCTGCTCTGTATCCATTGGGCCTTTCTCTTGATTTTCCTCTCCTGTGTCTCCTTTGGGATTGATACGGAGGGGATGCTCGAGGGGGGATCCGATTGATGGGGTTGGTCGAGCGAGGGGTGGAAGAGGACAGCGAGGGAGAAGGCATGACCTGGCAGGCGGGTAGGGAGGGTAGTGCTTTGAATTTGGGGTTTCTGAGACGATCATGACAATATAACACGAGAGAGAGATGCTGCACTGTTCACGGCATGTTTTTGTTTTTGTTTTGTTTCAATATGCTTACAGTTGAAGGTTTTCCTACTCGCTTAAGATCACGCCGGTTTATGTCGGCACCAACATCTAAAGAGAAAGCCTTTTCTATTGAATATCTGTCCTGTACCAAGTGGTGGAGGATGGACGGGTATATCTGCTGTATGCAGCCAACCGTTGCCTTGATATATCGCAATGCGTAACAGGTAAGATCGTAGTACATAGGCAGGGGAGCAGCACGTATGGGCGCAAAAGAACCAAGTCTCTTCCTGGCAATAAAGAAGGTCACAAATAGCACTGTCTTACTTGATTGCAGAAATTTGAGTCGCAGCCGCCAAATAGACATATCTATCTATAAAATATACATGCAATGAAAGAAGCCATGAAATTCGTCAACCGTGATATGATCATGCTCGTCAACTCCATAAACTCCTTCCTTTGACGGACCTACTCGCTGTCGCTATCAAACACCAGCCGACGGCCTCGACGTATCCCGGCCGGCCGTCTCGAGACAGCTTTGTCTCCTCCGTTGAGACCATCGCCATCATCACGGACTACGTCACTCGAATCGTCCTCGCCGCTGAGAATGAACTCAGCACTCTTCGGCGGTGGTCCGGTCGTTTTGGCGGGAGCCCTTTTCTTCGGAGCCGCCTTTGACTTGGTAGTGGTGGTCTTCTTTTGTGGTTTCATTTTTGTAGTTCCAGCTGGTGCTTGCTGGTTGGCACGACCGTGCCGCTCGCTAAAGACCCCTTCGTCGTCGTCGTCGTCACTCTCGCCCCTCGTTTGGGAGAGGTGGATGGGCATCTCAACCGACCCATTTGTATTTGCCGTGGACTTCGCCTTGTTCGTAGTACGCTTTGTCGCGCCGGTCTTTTTGCGAGCGGCGGTGACAGGCGGAGGGGAGCTCGCCATAGGCGATGATGTGAAGACCATCACAGATTTCCGGCTCTTGGAGACCAGCCGCCGGCCACCATCTGTGGCTCGGCCGCGTCGTCTTGGCTCAAAACCGTCGTCGCTGTCGTCGTCATCGGTGACGGCATGGAGAGGCTCTTGCAAGCTCGATGTCGGCGCCACTTCAACCTCATCGTTGTCATCGACGATAAAGTCGACCAGATCGCCGCCGCTGTCCGATCCATCTGTCTCGTAGTTGTCGCTAGTTCGCATGCAGTCGTCACCGCGTTCCTCTAGACGACCGTAGCTGACAGCGCCACCACGGCTGCCCCGGCCTCCACGAGCGCGTCCTCGACCACGGCCCCGTCCTCGTCTACCTCCAAAGTAATCAACCTCCTCCTCCTCTTCGGCCGCCTCAGCTTCCTCCGTAATGGCCGCAAAGCCACGTCCACCGCCACCGCCACGAGCGCCACCGCGCACACGCACACCTCGCGCTCCACGGCCGCGTCCACGTCCACGGCGTATACCGCGCAGGCTTGCGCCAGTGCCCGCCGGCTGCGAGAAGCGAATAATATACTTGTCCTTGTCACTCTCCGGAGACGGCGTTAGACCCGTTGGCTCGCGGGGGCTTGGTTGGCGACGCGGCTCCCTCTGATAGACTGGTTCTGGGCGTGGCGGTTGTGGCGTTGGCTCCCAAGACAGCACCTCCTCGGGCGTCGGTTCTCGACGTGGTGGTGGAGGCGTTGGTTCCCAAGAGATTGGTTCGTCGTCAGGGAAAGGTTCGCGAGGCAGTGGTTCTCGAGGCTTGGGAAAGTTGGGCAGCGCGGGTTCCTCCAGTAGATCTGACATGTCGGACATACCGGGGATGTCAGAGAACTCATGGTTCGAAGGAACCTTTGATAGCTCGGGCTCTTCTGTTTCTGCGAAATTCCGTGACACACTTTGTAGCCCTGGTGTATTCCGCTGCAAAGGAGCCGACTTGGCAGTGGCTGCCTGTGGGATTTCAGGGAATGTCGACGTCGCCTGGATGTCTTCGTCGAAAGCATCATCTTCTATATCTTCCATCATGGCTCCTACCTCCTTTTCCATTTCTTTCTCCAATTCCTGCTCTCGATTCGCCACGCCAGTCTCTTGTACCACATCGGGCATGGCCATATCCATGACTTTGCCAAGGTCTGAATCGCCGCCCAAATCATCATCTAGTTCCTCGTCATCCAGTTCCTCATCCAGCTGATCGAGAATATCAAACGACCTCTTCTTACGGGTGCTGCTACTCGGTGCCGGGCCCACTTTGGTGGCAACTCTATTCGCTTCAGGGTCGGAATCATCGCTACCGTCGGGAAAGTCCTCGAGGATCCGCTGCACGGTCGGCTTGACTGGAGGAGCCGGGCCCAGAGTAGCGCGGCCATACATTGGTAGTGGTGCACGGGTCGCCGGAACACGCCTCTCGCCGGCACGTTTTGAGGCAAACGTCCGTCGATTCGATTTCGGGAAATCATCTTCGCCAGATTCGTCCTTCACAGACGCATCGCCTCGTCCACCACCACCACCACCACCACCACCACCACCGAAGCTATATGATTGAATCTGAGAGCTTCGCTGGCGTGTCATGCCCTTCATAGCTGGCTTAAAACTGCTGCTGCTCAATTTCTTGGACCAGCGTGATGATCCGTCGTCCTCATCATCCTCGTCGTCGTCGTACTCCTTCTTGATAGCGAGCTGATTGTTTACGTACCCTACTGGTGTAAGTCTTGCCCGTTCCGTCATCGCGGATACAGGTCCGACGCGACGGCGTTTAGTCAGGGGCTCCATGGATAATGGCAGCGTGGTTGCAGTAGCAGCCGATTTGGGCTGCGCTTGTGCCCGAGTCCGGGATTTGGCTGGTTGTGGGTGTGCAAAGACCCGTTCTCCTTCCGAGTCGTCAGATTCGTCCGAATGGGGGGCAAACTTTGGCACCGTATGGCGCATATAGAACTGGCCCTGGGACCTAGGCCTGTCGTAGGACCCTTCCACTAATCGGCCCATGAGCCGAACGTTGCGTCGAGTAAAGGCACCATGGTGCAGGTACTTTGTCGGGCGCAACTTTTGCAGGAACTTGGCGTCGGCGATGTCGATGACCGGTGTGTTGTCCTGTGGTCCAAATGCCGATGCGAACGAGGAGTTACTGTTGAAGCCGCCACTCTTATTGGCGCCTCTCAAGTCGGTCCCGAGGCCGGGAATGTCAACCAAGAAAGCCGTCTCAGCTACTTCTGGAACCACTGGTCTCGGCGCCGCTGCCTTGGGCCTTACTTTGAAGCCCAGCTTAGTCTGGCCATCTTCTCTGACGGTCGATGCTGTGACAAATCCCGTCTCTGCGTCGTCGGGCATGTGAAACACCTTTTTCGACGCCTTGGGTAACTTCCCGCGTGCTTTTCTGGGTTCCGGGAGGGACATGTCCTGTGTGTTTTCGATGGGGATTTCGACATGACGTTTGTCGACTTCTGGCTTAATGTCCCGAGGGACAATCCGCTCCGAAAGGTCGAACCGGAAGTTGAATCTCGACCCTTCACTGACAAGCTTTTGCATGTTGGAGTATTTGTCTTGCGCTTCGGTAAACTTGTCCTCTTCCTTGCCTTTCATGAGCAGTAGCAATACCCGACCAGCGCGCTTCCGGCCTGTCCGCCCCATGCGCTGTAGCATGCGAATTGGCGAGGACGAGGCATCATAGCAGATAATCAGGTCGACTTGGCCAATGTCCAGACCTTCCTCACCGATGGACGTTGCCACAAGGACATTGAACTCGCCGGATTTGAATCTCTTAATTGCTTCAATCTGGTCTTTCTGCTTCATGCCAGCGCTGCGTTTGGAGTCGGCCTGGCCAACAAAAATCGATGCCTTGACGTTGGGGATGCCGCGATTGAGATTCCGCACAATGTCTTCGGCACTGTCGCGAAACTCGTTGAAGACAATGGCCCGCGTGTTGGATCCGGGCGGCTGGTCTTTGAAGTGTTCGAACAGCTGCTCCTTGAGAAAGGTGAGCTTGGGGTGGCTCTCAAAGCTGTCCTCTTTCATCCACCGTTCGATGGTCATCATCATCTCCTCGAAGTCCGGGTCACGGAAGAATGCCTTTCGATTCTTGCTACCCTTCTCGTCCTTTTCAGTCTCGGCTCGAAGCTCAGCCAGGTTGTCGTAGCAGGCACGGATGCCGTGAAAGTTCAAGAGCTTGATCGAGTGCGCCAGGGTCTTAAGCAACGCAAAGGTCGCCATAATCATAAATTTTGTGCCTTGGTTCAGGTGCCGTGCTGGTCCGGCCGCCCAATCTCTCTGGGCCTTGAGAAGAGTAAACGTGTTGAGGGACATCGGGTCCCGGCCGAACCAGATGCCCTGCTGGGTGAGTCGGTCACAGAACGGCTTCAATGCCTTGGAGAACAGATCCTGCACACACTTCATCTCGGTCGACGGCTCCATCGTAAGTCGTTCGATGTCTCGGTTATGGACGTACTGGCGAATGTCGATGGAGTCCTCCGTGCGAATCTCAACATTGGACATGCCGAGGTTGTCAATGACTTCCTGGACCGCCTCAACGGAGGACCCAGGCGTCGCCGTTAGTGCCAACACGCGGAAACTGTTAGTGAATCTGCGCATAAAGCCAATGACCTTTACATACGCGTAGTCGCCGGTCGCGCGATGGGCTTCGTCAATGACCAAAAGGGCAATAGACTTGGGGTCGGCGTAGCCTTTGGAGAGGTCGTTTTGCAGCGTCTGTGGAGTCATGAAGAACAAACGCTTGCTCGCCCATTCAGCCTCTCGTAATGCGGGCGGTGTCTCGCCCGTCAAGAGCGTCGTATCTGACCGGGGAATGCCAGCAATGTTCAGGCAGGCATCGACTTGCTGCGAAACAAGGGGCTTTGTTGGTGCCACGAAAATCATTTTCGCATCCGTTGTCCAGCGGTAGAAGTTGAGGATGACTGTGGCCGCAATAAAAGTCTTGCCTAGGCCAGTCGGAAGCGCAACTAGCGTGTTATTGAAGAGGCTGCTCTTCACGATGCTGAATTGGTAGTCGCGGATGGCACCCAGGTTCGTCGGGTAGACCCAGGTCTTCATGGCCTCCTTGTCGATCTTGTGGTGCGTAGGTTTCTCGGCTGGCATGTCCGATACAAAAGCATGGTTGTGGTGTGCAGCCTGCGATGCTTCTGCCTGGAGCATATCGCCATGCAGCGTGGTCTGTTTGAACGACTGTTGGCCCGATAGCCTCAGCGGATTTCTTGCGCTCGAGATGATCGAGCGTTGTGAGTGCGAGGCAGCGCCAGTATAGCTGGCAAATGAGCTGTCGAATGCATCTGAAGGCAGATCGTCCAATTCGGCGGACAGGTCGATGGGCGCTTGAGCCGTTGATTGCCGGAAATTGTTATTCTGTAAAGAGTCAGCACACTCATAAGTCTAGTATGCGCATATATGGTCCTAATGTACCTGAATCAGAGGCCCGTCTCTTGGCAAATTGCTGTCTATCGGCTGGGGGCGAGGAGGGGCTGCCATCGTCACTCCGGCTGTGTGTGGCTGGAAGGTGGATACGACCGGTCGCCCGGTATTCGGAGTAGTGCTCCAAGAGCTGGTAGATGTTCTTGGTGTCGTCCGTGTTGTGGACACAGTCGAGGGCGCCGTGACTGCTGTCATTGGCCTCAATGAGGTCGACAGTCGACTTGATTGCGTCGTCTCATAGGCGAGCATCAGGTCCTCGTCGGCAACATCCCCGCCAAACAAATCTTCGTCGTCGTCCATCTCAAATCACAGACACAGCCCTGCCCTCAGGTTGGGATGTCATTGACGTAGATGGTGTGCTGGCTGCTCAACTGTTGTCGTCGTTGGTATTGGCAATGAGGTACAGCAAACAGCCGTATGGAGCAGAGTGACGCGCTATCCGCGTTCAGGCACTCAGTACGCGGGATGCCCGAGTTCCCCTCTGTCGCCAAGTCACGTGAAGAACAAATAGTTAGCAGGAGGCGGGGGCAGGCGCAAGGTTCAATAAATGACTAACAATGCACTTGCTGCCTGCAGAGGCCTTCCAGTGGGTCTTTATCCAGCCAATCATGGTGCTCTATCTATTCTCCCAAGCCAAACTCTTCGCTCTTCCCGCATGCGGCATCCGTCAAACATGCAAGATGCGGAGGCATTGCAAAAAAAACAAAGAGCCTTTCTATCTCTTCAACTAAACGCGTCTCCCCTTTCGCCAGCACCGATAAGGACTACAAATTCGGCTGCGCCCCTCATCACCCTCCGATTCTCGTTTCCCACCTACTCATTCCATCTCTAGACTTTCGCAGATTTCGACGGCGGCACTCTCGCCACATTTGCATCACTCACGATCTCTTCACCATATCAACAACGAGTCGCCACCACCACCCTACGATCGAAGACCGACGCCCAAACAACGCGTCGTCTTTGTCCCTCCCCCTCTTCCGCCATTTTCCCTTCTCCAATCGATACCCCCCCATTTCTATCGACTCTCCCAACCGACTTGAACCTGTATCGACGCAATGGCTCCTCCCACTGGCCCTCGCGCAGACGCGCGCACCACGAGAAGCTCTACGCGCAACAACACCACGAGTGGCAACACTGGCGGCGGCATTCGGAAGCGGGGTGGTGCTCCCAAGACCGATCGCAACGGCGATGTGGTCATGGGCAACAACCCGGCTACGAAGACGGATGGCCGCAAGTCTGGCCAGTCAACACGAGGTGGACGGGGAGGCTCACGCGCCGTCTCGTCTGCTGAACAAAAAATCAAGAGGCATTTGGGCGTTTCGGGCGAGGCGAGTCTGGCCAAGCGGATTTCTGAGCTCCCACGGAAGAAGTTCAGCAACATGGCCAACCGGAAAGTGTTCAAGATCGTCGGCCTGCAACAAAGCAAGGCTGCAGGAAACGCCGACCGTGGTGAGCGTGGCCTTCTTGACTTCATCGAGCGGAAATCAGCAAACATGGGGCGTGGACTCAAGATTATCAAGGTATGTATTTGAAACTGTGACGTGTGTAACTCTTACGTGGATTGTCTCTTTGTTTGGACAGCAATCTTCACTCCAGATCTACGGACCTACGTTGGCCAACACATCACCACCGAGGGCGACTTTGGTCCCCATTGTTTTCAACTAGCCAGCTAACACGGCCGCCTCAGTCGCGACTCGACAACGACTTTGTTCTCATAGTCATGGTGGATCAGGAGGACGCGGAGGAGCTCATGAAGCTCAACAACTTTGTCTTTGCGGGCGCAAAGCTTACCGTGGCCGAGGACCCTCAAGGATGGCCCGGCCAGGCTACACCGAAGCCCAAGCTGTCCCAGGAGACACTAGAGCGGAAGTCACAGCTACAACAAGTGCTTGCCACCCGCTACGACGCCGGAGCCAAGCTCCTCAACCTCTCTCGGCTTGGCGAGGACCCTGTTCTTATTGGGATGGGGTACCTGGAAGACAAGGACCGCGCAGAGAAGACATTCAAGGTTCTGATGGCGATTTGTGACGAGACTTTCCCCACAGCCGACGCCAAACGTGACGCAGTGGTCAGTGTATCGCTCGCGAACAACAACATTGACTGGGTCGGCCAAGTCTTCGATCTCGCCGAAACCTTCCCTGACATCAAGAACCTGGACCTCAGCGGGAACCAGTTCAAACAACTCAAGAGCTTGAATCGTTGGAGAGGCCGCTTCCGCAACCTGGAAACGCTTCTCATGATTGGTAGCCCCGTGGAAACCGAGGACCCCAACTACAAAACGGAGCTCATGTCGTGGTTCCCGAAGCTCATGAATCTGAGCAATGTCCAAGTCCGGACGCCAGAACAGGTTGCGGCGGAGGAAGCTGCCAAGGCTGCAGCACGCCCCATCCCCATCCCACAGTTCGGCTCCGACTTCCGCGACGGCAGCGGCATTTCCGAGACCTTCTTGACCCAATTTATCCAACTTTACGACACGGACAGAGCGCAGGTGGCGTCCATCTTTTACGATGATGCCAGTCAGTTCTCTCTGTCTGTCACGACACAGACACCTCGCGACAACAGCACGCCGGTGTTACCTTGGGCAGCGTACCTGCGCTATTCCCGGAATCTTACTAGGATTACCAGTCGGAGTGCGCGCGTTCAACGGCTCGTCCGCGGCGCTGCCATGATCAAGGAGCTGTGGAACACACTCCCCCAGACACGCCACCCCAACTTGACGACGGAGCTACACAAGTATATTGTCGACTGCCATCCGCTTCCAGGCATCATGGACCCCACAGGCCAGAGCGCGACGGGCGTGGATGGTCTCTTGCTCACCATCCATGGTGAGTTTGAAGAAATCGATCCGACAACCAGCAAACAGGGCAAGCGGAGCTTTACGCGGACATTCGTTCTTGGGCCTGCTGCACCGGGTGGCCAGGCCGCCTTCCGTGTCGTCAGCGACATGCTCTCTCTGCGAGCACACCAACCCATCCCCGACCAATCGTCACAGGCCTCGTCCGAGCAGGACCAAAAGCAGAAGATGATCTCGGAGCTGTCCAAGGTGACAAACATGACGCCCCAATATTCGGAGATGTGCCTCGCAGAGGCGGCGTGGAACTATGACGGCGCCGTTGCGAAGTTCCAGGAGTTGAGAGTAAGTTTATTTTGTCTTGTCTCATCGTTACCATTCTCGCATCTACAGACTCGCTAACAAATTTCGTCGCAGCCCAACCTTGGTCCGGAAGTATTCATGAGCCCGATGGTCTAGGGACCCGGTATGATGCTGCAACAGGCCATGCCATGAGGCATGCCATATCCTACCATATCCTACCACAAACTGCACGGGTATACATGATGGCCATGCTTTCTACTCGAAATGGTAGCTATCATGCAACCACTGACAATACAAAACACAACATTTACTGGAGAATATGGGACGAGGATTGCCAAAACTGTTTCCTTTGGACAGATCAAACGGTTGGTGGTTTTTCACGCGCAACCTGGGACGAGTTCGGCTATCGAAAGAATGACAGATCGGCTGCGCGGAGTTATTCGAAAGGAAACCAAAATGGATACGGGATTTGATCTGCTTTTTTATTGTTTTTTTATGTTGTTTTCTTGTATTATTGGCAAAGTCGGGAGTTTTTGAGTTTTTTTTCCTTCTTTTTTCCCCATGGTGGGCAGTCATTATTGTTTGCTTCTGCTGCGTCGAGGCGGTCTCACGGCTGGGTCATTGTTATGTCTCTTTTCTTTTGTCTTGCTGCATGCGTCTGGACTTATTTTTTAACGATACCAACCAACGCGCTTCTTCTTTTTTCTCCTTCTCAGCCAGATCCTCGTATAACAATGCCGAGAAGGATGCATCTATATTTGTAAGAAAAATTCTCCGAGCAGCGCAAACGAGGCCCACAGTACTTGGCGTTCCGCAAACAGAATGTCACGGATGACCAGCGAGTACCGGGATAAGAACAACTGGGAAGGGAGGGACGGAGACCAAAGACAATGAGATCCAACAGAGAGGCGCTTCTGGTATGCATAGTTATGGCGTGCCTCGCCCACGTCGAGACCGCATCCTACCGCCGAGTGGAAGGCCATGGAAGAAAAGACCAACAGAATACTTACCATTTCTGAACCAGACTTCGACCTTACTCGTGACGAACTTTTGAGCCGCCCGCGTATATGCCCGTCTGGTGGTCGTGATACCGGGCGAGTGATGAGTGGCGTGGAGACGGACACTTTTATCCCACACAGATTGCTAGAATAGAATCAAAGTCTTTACGATACTAATTTAGAAATATACCTGCGTGAGAACATCTATGTTTTTTCCTTTTTTTCCCTTTTTTTTTTGTTTCTTCATCGCTATCCTTATTTATTAATTTTTCACGGCGGTGTAAATTCGTCCATGTGATTGATCTTTCTCGTTTTTGTCCTCTCCCCCTCGTCACACCCTCAATATCACACTACTCCATAGGGCTGCAATCCTTTGGCCCCCAGCTACAGATGCCGATCTGTCAAAGATGATGGAATGCCGCCGAGCAGCCAACATCACAGGTTAGATGCTGTTCCATGTGACGTAGATGCCGCCCAAGGACGGAAGCAAATGTGGAGGGCCAGGTGCGTTCGTCTGTCGTTTTGGCCAATCAGGTGTTGCAGGCCCGCATCGATGCTCCGGTTCGCTGCACCTGCATGTCGTTTCCCACCACTCAGGCAAGCCAAACAAAGCCGCGCGCGAAATTAAAGGTCGTCAGCAGCCATGGGCAGCCAAAGAAGTGAAAGCAGACAGACCTGATCAAGAGGCCGAATTCAAAACCTTTGTCGATTTTCCACAGTGCCGCCCGGGGCTTTCAAAGGTGGCTTTGGCGGCCCTTTAATAAGAGTGTAATAAGACGGTCAAGGCGGTATGCATAAAGATGCAATTCGACGTTATGATCAACGACGACGAGTAAAACCAGGCGATTCGCGAGCCACTGATACCCCCAATAAGATGTCAAGCCTAGTGCTACGGTCGAGAAGGTGAGCAAGAAATGGTATATGTGAGCCATGTTTCGCTTTGTGCCTGCGAGCAGGACTGCAGTCCATGATCGTCATATCCTGCTCGAAGTGCCGAACAGTTGTGCCCTTCGTAGATTGAACAAAAGATAACAGCTTCGGGGTCATACTGGCCCGACTCACGAGAGGCGTGATGGCATCGAGTGCTGTGATGTTGGTGTGGTTATATATTGTCGACGTTGCTGAACTGATATCATATCCTTCGGCGCGTCAATTCGTGTGTTTTGTAAGATACCGTGCAATTGTCAGCATGGGCGTTTTCCAACACGCCCTGACGCCGTCGATACTAAATCCATTTTATCAATGGCTGGTGGATGCTGCCGAATTTAGATTCGAGACTACGGGCTGGAAGGAGACATTGTGACGACACTGCGAAAGAGAGACAAAGCTTGCCCATAGGCGGCATAGCTTCACTCGAGTTCTAGTTCGCCTTGCAACGCGCCATATGGGCCAACATGAGGGTATTATTCTGTTCGCAAACAGAGGCCCAGTACTCCGCGACAACATGCGCCGTCAACACGGGAATTACCCGTAAAAGCTGAGAAGCCGTCCCTTGAATTGACACACCAAGTGGTTTGTTCCTTGTGATGTTATGGATGGAGTAAAAAGACCCCAATGCGACGACCCTATAGCCAGCCAGCTGTTCAACCCAGCCACAACCCAAGGCGCCTTTTCGTGGCTACCTTCTCCGGTGGTTCGTGTGCGCTAAATAGGCAATGAAGGGCGAGCGTGCCGAGACAATTGCATAACAGAGGGTAAATGAGGGACCAACGCGCCAACAGTTTGAGATGCAACGGTGAGGCCCCAACCAACCAAAACCAATATTATCTTTGCCCTGGCAGGTCGCAGTTTGGTTATGCCGCACAGTTATCCAGGTGCTGCTCTATCTCTTGTAGGTCTTATCCTCTGAGCACTGCATATCGCAATGTGACGAAACATCGCCCGGAGAACAGTAAAATTGCTTGTGTCGTCAAACTTGGCAGAACCCGAAGACCCTGGGATAACCAGGCTTCTGGGAGAGCCACAATCGACCCTAGGCAGGCCTGGTTCCTGGGGCCGCGGACTTTAACAAAGAGCGCTCTAACGATGAAGAAATGCTCGCTCGGTCTTGATTCCACCCGCAAGGACGGGGGTGTGGGAAAGCGTGAAAGAAAGAAGTCGAAAACAGAAAGGGTACGGCGCCGTCATACATGGTATATCAGCAAAAGACTACTGCAAAAAGTGGTTTGGCCAGTCTCGTACTCCGTAAACACGGCTGGGTCCCGCTTCGAATGGCAGGGTGCCAAAGAGCGCCTTTGTACCTCGCCAGCGCTTTCTGTATGGCCCAGTGACAATACCCATATTCAGGATCCCCTTCTTGTCCGCGCTAACCCAGGGGCAGGCGTTGTGCAGGCCGGCGCGTTTCAGCAAGAGTGCCCCCCCGGCTCTCCCAGTGGGGTCGGGTGGCTTGTCTCTTGCAGCGGCAGAGCCAGTGGACATCGCTGGCGCCGTGTTCTCTTCGCTCCTCATAAGAAACAAGGCCTCTGTAATTATGATATTCTGTGACGTTGGCCGTGTGCTCGCAGTTGACCTTGCCTCGCTTCCCTTGTCGACCCTGCCAGGGCGCTTCCGACGGCAGCTGAGACAGACCAAACGAATGAAGTACTCAGTAGGACAGTCATGTTGCATGTCTGACTTTTGCTGCAACAAACAGTCTACAGGCAGAAGTATTAGTGAGATGTCCAGCAGTGACAGGACGAGCGAAAAGGAAAGAAAAGCACGAGTTTTGCACAGACACGAGACAAACACACGCCGTTTTGTTTTCTGTTTCTCTCGCCACCCGTTGTTTAGTTTCTTAGCAGCCGCGCAAGGGGGCTTGAGTGGGTGTGTTCCGTTTCCGAAGCCCATATTGTCCGAATGGGAGGTCAATCAGGAGCTAACCCAGGATGTTGGTCTTTTTTAATTACGTCGATATGCTGAGACGAGGGGAAAAGGTGGTTGTACTCGTATTTTGTGGAGGGCGAACGAGGGAACGAGGGAGGCATCGTGGCGTTGCCGACCTTTTCGCCCAAAAGAGCAATAAAAAAAAGGGGGAAGGTGCCATCTGCAGGGGTGTGTTTCCTAGCGTATGTATTTCTATATGATGGTACACAAAAATACGTGTATGTATGGTACTTAATTGTGTAGCACCAAAAACCAATACTTGTGCCCTGCCGTCCCTTGCAGGTACCCATCACAATGTACGCGATGTGATTGGCCAATGTTGACCTTGTGTCGCGCAACGCCTCCTTCTTCACTCTGCGAGGTCCCTCTCGAGGCTCTGCCATGCCTCAGTCGCTCTTTCCCTCCCGCCCCATGGTCGTGCCTTCCTAATTCTCCGTGCCCTCTCGAAGCAAGCGAAAGCGAGAGGGGCAGAAGGTGCCTTTTCTTCTGTCCCTCTTTTGTCCCTCGCAGGTTTTTGCTTTTTCTTGTAATCTGTAAATACTTCCTTCGTCATTCGACAAAACGTTGCTCCGCGCCGGTCTCGTCACATTTGCTTCGACTTTCGTCGCCAGCAAAGCTAAACGGCCAGCTCCAGTATATTGGTGGATATCCCTTGCTCTGTCCAAATACACGAAAACAGGGACCTGGCCACATAGCAGCCTTTTCGCTGCAGATCAATAAGTAAAAGGGACGAAAAAGCAGCAAGCGACTGGGACACTTGTACGGAGCATAAACTGACAGAAGACGGTGCAGTCCAACGTTGCCCCCTTTTTGTGTGTCTCTTCCCTGCAGCGATCAGCATCGTATTGATATTAGCGGCCGAGGTGACCAGGGGCTTCTCATTCAGAAGCAGCTCGAGGCAGCAAAACGTTACTTTTCACGGCATTCAGCACAGCCCTCGCAGCATTTTCCAGTCGGTGCGCTTTGAACCCGCCGCACGACGTGCAGATATTTTGCTTAGGATTTATTTTCGTGTCTGACTGCACACCCTGGTCAGCCAGCCAGCCATCCCCCCAGTCAGCACCACCCCAGTCGTGCGACAACGCAAGGACACAAACAAGGCCACGCAGCGAGGGTGCAAAAGGGAAGGATTGCTCCCTGTTCCTGGTGTTCCTGGTGTTCCTGACTTCTCACCCCCAGGTCCTTTCTCACCTGCCTCTCACCTCTCTTACCTTTCTCTTCCCCTTTCCCTTCTCCCCCTTTCCCGCTCTTTCAAAACATTCTCTCCATACACGACCTGTTGTTGGAAACACTCGTCCTCTTGCAGCACAGCAGCCGAGGAGATCCCTTGTGTTTTTCGTCGATCATCAAAGCTTTGCTTGAGGGGGCCGGCTCTCCCTTTCTTCTTTCGCCTTCTCGACATCATCCACCACCTGCTTCTCCAGGTTACGCCTTTTGCTTCATACGACTCGTCGGTCGTACCTCAGTCTCTCCGTCTTCCAACGGCCGCGTTGTTGGCGTGATATATCTTCTTTCTTTTCTCTCGGATATACTCATATCTTCTGTGGTATTCGCTGTTCGCGTTGACTTACATACCGGGACATTCTCTCTACCTTTGTGCACTCCCTTTGTTCACACGCGAACTCGAACACGATTTACATTCCTCACGAACTACGGCAATCCCCTTTTGTACTGCTCAACTGATTTTACATCGCCAACCGAACCACGCCGCCACTTAGCCGATAGCGATTTCTCTCATTCAGCTGTGTTTTATTGTTTTGCGCGTTGTGCCCGGACACCTTGAACGATCGTGACGTTTTACGACCGGATCTTCGAACCCAACCGGTCCCAACCTCGGCGACTTTGCCTTCTGCAGCGGGACTCTATTATTTCAGCAGGCCTGTCGGCTGGCCCTTTCCTGGAAGCCTTTCGTTTCTTGCTCTCTTTCGACATACCAAGACGCTATGTGGTTCCGGCATTAGGACGACGTGTTCGAGACCCAGCCGGCCTACTCGCTTCCGCTTTGACGGGGGTGGGCGGGATTCGATAGCACCAGCACGTTGTTGTAGAGCTCTTCGTCTAATTCCTTTCCAATTTTCATCAATATTCAGATATCTCACCATATCCCCAAGTGGCTGACTGTCACAATGCCGCTCCCTCAGCCGGCCGTGGCCTTGAACAACATTTGTTCTACCATTTTCAACAACACTCTCTACACCTATTCTTCATCGGCTTTCCAGTCTCTCGATTTGACGTCTGGCGCCAAGTGGAAGAAGCTGGACTACAGTAATACGTCTGTGTCCGGTGCCGTTTGCGTTGGCTCTACGCCAGGTGATCCCACGCTGGCAGCCTTCTTCGTCGTCGGCGGCAAAACCGACGCTGCCGACTATCCCGGTCTCCAGAAATACACCTACGCAACTGGTGTATGGGAGACAATAACCCTCGCGTCGCTTGTCACACAAAACCGACTGAATCATGGCGCCGCCTACATCAACGCGACGGACAGCATTTTGGTATATAGTGGTCAGCAAGATGACTCTGGCAGTGCCTCGCAACAAACTTATACCATTGGAGCATCGGCTCCATATATAGTCAACTCGGTTTCATCACCCGCGGCACCGTTAACACTGAACCCGATTCTTTTGGAGTGGTCCGACTCCCAGATCGCCATGATTGGTGGAAGCTCAACCAACACTGCTGTCATGCTCTTTGATAGTGCCAGCAAGAACTGGATCAACTCAGGTGCCAATCTACTGGACCCTTTGACTACCAACACGACCGGTTTGCAAGCGGCATTGATTACGGGCGACGACAACAGTAAGAATCTGTACACGTTCGATGTCACCGTATCGCCCAACCAGGTCAAGCACATCGTCCTGCAGGATGGTACTGGTGCACCTGTGATAAACGCCGGGCCCTCGAAGCGGTCTGCAGAGGAAGACGAGGCATGGAACGCAGAGCTTTCTCGTCGTGCCTCACTGACGGCGAGCAATTGGCCCGCGTACAACGCTTCTCTTGCACCGACAACGACGCGGTCTGGCTTTTCCATCGCCGAAGGTCCGGATGGCATGGTTGTGCTTGCTGGTGGTGGTGGCAGCGATGTCCTTTGCGTGTTTAATGGGCGCTCGAATTCATGGCGCAATGCGACGCAGATGCTGTCCGCCAAAAAGTCACTGGTACAGACCAGTTCTGCATCATCTTCGTCCTCAACGACCGCCCCGACGACGCTTGTTATTGCCCCCACTTCGGCTTCGGCCTCCGCGACTTCTACACTTGCAGCCACTTCTTCTGCCGCTGCCGCACCGGCCCCGGTGTCCCACAACCTCCCCACGAATGCTGTTCTGGGTATTGTTTTGGGCGGCGTTGCTGCAATGGGCATTGTCCTCATTGGTCTGTACTTCCTGATCATGCGCCGCCGCAAGCGCCGGAATTTCCTCGAGGCCGCTCACAGCCGGCGGGCGAGTGGTACGTCCTCATCTGAGAAGGATGCATTTGCTATTGCTAGCGACAGCTTCCCGCAGCGTCCGAATGCCGGTGGTAAAGGCACTTTTCGTGCCGGCCACCAGGCGCAAGACTCGCAGGGTTCCTTCTCTTCTGTGGCCATCTTGATGGGCCGTGTCAACCAGCCCCGTCAGCCTGACACCATTCAGAGAAACAACAGTGGTGGCGCATCTAGACGCGGCTCAACAAGCGACCCCTTCAACAAGGGCTTCAAGAGTACCATCAGCCGCCCGATCCCCCAATCCCAACCTGGGCCAAGCATGTCTGCCAACTCTGTTTCGCGCGAAATGCAGTTCGAGCGCGGTGCCGGAGCCGGAGCCGGTATTGGGGCGGGGGCGGCGTCGGCTGCTACTGGTTCTTACGGTCGCAGTGTGACCGACTCGAAGCAGCAGCATCAACAGCAACACCAGCAACACCAGTCGCAGCAAGGCAACAACCAAAGCGGCACACGCCGCTCGTCAGGCTGGAACCGTTACTGGTCGGGAGGCAGCGCGCTGAACATGCTTGGCTTCGGCAGTGGTAACGGCCATAACAGCCGCAGCTCCAAGCGCACAACGGTCGCCAGCGACGCGAGTAGCAACTATTCGACTAACAATCAAAACCGCATAACGCAAGACTCAGCGACTGTTCCGCCGCTGGACATTCCCGGCATACCGGAGGCGAAACCACGTTTCCAGCGTGTCAACTCGGGCTCGCCCACAATATCCAACTATGACAGCTATCTGAAGGATGGGATGCAGGGTAAGATCATGCGCTCCACCAGCCAGACGTCGTCAAAATCTGGATACTCAAGCGGCATCCCCGCCAGTGTTCATGATATGTGGGACCCGACGTCATCGTCCGACCACCAACCCTGGGGCTCCAACCGTGCGCCAAGCAGCGCGTACGGATCGTCCACCCAAATCACGTCTCTTGGCCCGGCATCTGGATCGGGCGGCAAGAAGTCGTATGTGCCGACAGGCATGAGCCGCCAGCCACAGTTGGCCATGGCTGACACGTCGTCAGACATGAGCTGGCTGAACCTGGGGGACGTGAACGCTCGCGTATGAGACAGCCAATTGTGGCGAATTACGAACGGCCTCGGCCTAATGACGACTATTCTTAACTTTCTCGACAGTCCTTTGCTCAACAGCATCCTCCCATTTTCCACCAAACCCGCATTTTATGTGTGTTATGACGGCTACACAACATCCGAGCCACCAGACGAAAGAAAGCCCCTCTCCATACAATTACGTCCCCTCGCTTATACCCTCTCTTCATCTTCACACGCCAAAACTAGCCACCGGCAGGCTAGCAATACCACCAAAACGGTACCTTGTTACTATTCACCATGTCGCCACCAAGACTGGATGCGAATCGTCATGAAGTGACGAGATAGGCATGATTTGGTTCACTGCCACTCTCACCACTCTCTCACCACCGGGCACATGTTGCCCTCCCCTATTCCATTTCCTTTTTATATCATTGTGCTGCTTTATTGCAATACTGGCATACACGGCGTGCTGTTTATCCTACATTTCTTTAGCCTTGTTCCTCGTCCTTTGTTTTCATTTTCTTTTGATTTGGCTTTCCATCTTCCAGCCTTCGTTTCTTACACTCCTTTGGCATACTCTTCACTGTAAGGTCACTTTGTACGCTTTTTTTTTCTGCAGCCTAATGCTGGCGTCTCTCTCTGTGTCTCCCTGTCTCGCTTCCTCGTCCTCTCGTCCTCTTTTCTCTTCCATCTTGTTGCGCTAGATACGACCTGGGCTCGGCCCCACACTGTTTCGTCTTTTCTTTTCGTCCTTTGCATTATACCTAAAAGCTGGCCCCCGGGTAGGAGTCCACAGCGTGGTAATATTTATTGTCTTTTGTTGACCTTTGAAAGGGGAAGAGGTGTACACACTCATTCCTGTTCTGTCCATAGCGATGGACGGGAGAGTGAGGAAGAATCTCATTTTGAATCTTGGTTCATGCATCTGCTACAAAGTCAAAATTTCGTTTATTTTCTCGCTCTAGTTGTCGGGGGCCCTGTGCTTGCACGTATCTGCATAGCATGGGTAACCGAAGAAATAAACGCAACATTCAAATACTTCGTTCTCCTGTACGTGACTGCTGATGAACTCGGTCGTTGATCGGCCCGCGCAAATAGACGGTAAGCGGGAGGAGAAAGTGTCTTTCATTGGGGAAATTGTGTCAATCATCATCCCAACCAATTCCATTCCATCAAATAAGTCAATCCAATCCTCCAGACGTGTCGCAATAAATTCGTCCAAATCCAAAGCTTCTGTTGTAAGCCTATCCATATCGCCGTCCCACAAGTACATTTCCATGTCCACGGTGGACTCTGATGTGGCGTTTGTGTTGTTTTGTGCCTCGGTATTGTTGTCGTCATTGTCTCATTTTTGCTGTCGTTTTTGTTTTTGTTGCTTCTGTTGTTACCAGGTGCGCCGTCACAGTGATGGACTTGTAGATCTCGCCTTCAAAGTCGTCTAGCTTGCGCCGCTGCGTGGCCGTTTCTGGCTGAAGAACAAAACCTTCGACAATGGAGCCGTCGTCGTCTTTGACCACAGCCGGATAGTCACAGTGAAGCACGGCAACGCGCTTGTAGCCGAACACGCGAGCAGGCTTGAGGCAGCGGGACACGTGGTCGACGTTCTGCGCTGCCGGTCATTGCCCAAGCAAGAAGTGGTTTTGCACATAATGCGCCGTAGATGAAGAGCGGCCGCGGTGTGTTGGGGTGAGGTGGAAGATTCTTATATATCCATACAGTGCAAACAGCATTTAAGTTCGCATGGTTTCTGCCGATTATGTTCAGAGAAAACAAAATATGATGTTAAGCAGTATTGTGACACAATTTTGTCGGTTTCAACACATGAGCTCACGAGGCTAGGTTTTGCCACGTTCTCGATGGGAGTGCATACCTCATCGTACACTCACGTGCACTTGCCCATTGTGCTACAATAAGTTGTAATACTTACTACGTTGTAGGCGCTCTGCGAACCTCTCCACTTCTCTTCACTCCAGTTCTCTTACCTGAGTCTCGTGTGCCTTTGACTGTTTTCCTAAACGCGATCTCTAGCCTCGGGATATCTTTACAATTTTGAACGTTAGTATAACCGTTCTACGCCAACGACAAGAATCTTTGGAGCGAAACGGCCACAGAAGATGAGGACGGAAAAAAGGGGTAAAGCAGAGTTGAGTACGCCCAGTTTCTGCCGGCGTGAGGTCGCGAGGCCTGCGACTATATGCATCTTTCAAGCCAGCTCTCTGACAAGTATGTCCTTTAATGTATGGCCTTGTACGACGTATATTCGGCAGTGCTGCTCTCTGTAGCGTATTCTCCCCATAAAGCAATACAGCGTAGTTAATTCAGTGTTTTTGCTCGCGTGAGGTCCTTTGCCTGATCGTCCCTTTCTCTATTTCTTTGTACTTATTTTGGGGTTTTACCTCGGGCAGGCCCGTCACGAAGGGACCGGTTTTCTCGGCCAGCGCTGTTTTGGGCTTCGGTGAAGCAAGACGATGCAGCTTTGGGTAGAGAAATGAGGGGGCAAACTTTGTTACTTTTAACGTTAAAGCCAACGGTGGGCAGTGCGGCGTTAGTGTTTTCCTTCCGTCTTGAATTGTTGACACATGAACGTCCGCGATTAACATGTTCGAGAATACTCAGTACTCCGTACGCCACGGACGATTCTGCCTCTTTGGCCTCAACTGTTCATCTTTGCGTCGTAGGGCCTTGGCGCGCCAAAGAGTCATGCAGCCGCTGTTCATTTTGTACGTGTACGGAGTAATTACATCGTTCCCCGTATTAATTGTGTCGTAAACTCCGTATGTCGTACGTCGCACTTGGTCCTGGGTTCTTCTGCCCGCACTCAACACGCCAATGTTGTCTCTGACCCCCACCCTGCCTTTCCTTTCAGACCATCCAGCCGCCGCAGCGTGGGGTTTTCGTGGTGTCAGACGAATTGCACCGTGCGAGACGGGAACGGGAATGTTGGGCTTCTTTGCGTGGGTGTTGCGAAAGGCCAGGGGAGCGTCGAAAGCAAGACCCGGAACGACACGAGAAGTTTAGGAAAATCGAGCCAGGAAAGGCAAAAACCAAGCCAGGAATACCGACCGCATGACCATGGCCACACCCTTCCTTCCCCAGCCAGCCACCTGACAAGCTGCATTCAGTTGACATGGCGCATATCATGAAAGCGCGACCCGGGATATTTCGATTCGTCGTCACGCCCACTCCAAGATGAACCTTCCCCCATCCTCATTCCCTCCCCCCCTCTCCCCCCAGCTGTGCGCAAGGTGCCCCGGATTCTTTTTCTGTAGCAAATGCAAGGACTGAATGGGGATGCAAGCTGAAAACCAAAATTAAACCCACAATCCTCTTTTCATGGGTTGACATCACACACGCCCTGTGATGTGATTTGCCCTTGTTCGCGATGGATGCTCTCGCGTCCCAATGGCCTTTCTGGTCACCCGATCGCCCCCGGCGGAGGAGAAGCAAATGTCATCACAACTGGCGATTGAAGGGGTCGGCCAGGACGAGGGCGTCGACCGACGGGCGTCCTGCGTTCATGCACCAGAGAGGATACCGTGGCATTTGCAGAATGACAGCCAGGGTTTGCAGACGCATCCGGGGCAGCCTATGTCCGTACACAATACGCTGTAATTGCTTTTGTACGTCGCTGGTGATGGCAAATACGCTGTGGACGGGAGCGCGTTTCATTCTCGTTGCTGGATCCAAAAGGGTCCTCCTGGGCAGCGCCCCAACAAGGGAACGCGCAAGATGCAGGAGGCAGGTGCAATGTTGCAACGAGTGGAGTGGGGAAATGGAGCAGGAAAAGCTGCAAGAAGGAGCTGGGACCAGATGGGGGCACGGAGCATATGCAACGAAGCAGCACCTGCAGTTTGTATCTCACAGGTATGGAGCAATTACGGAGTACGATTGCCAGAAAAGACTAGGAAGGTGAGGTGAGAGCTACGGAGGGGCCTCTCGGAGTGCTAGGATTCTTGTTGGACAGGCCGGTCGTGGCTGCCATTGTCTCGTGAGAGCTAGCAACTGCCAATGGGCGCATGGCGCGTCTGACGGGGAAAGCACGACTTGTGTTTGTTCACCGCAAGGACGGAGGGAAGAGCAGGAAAGAGCCCCGAGAGCAACTGCAACTGCTGGTCGCCTTTCAGGGCGGAGGACGTCTCACGTCTCTTTTTTTCGAGGCAAAACTGTGCGGTGCTGCAAATTTATTCGCTGTATTAGTTTGGTTTTTTTCAGGTCTTTAGCAAAGATGCTTTGTTCGCCTTCTACCCGCCGTATTGGGGTCTATATTCACTGGACAGAAATTTAGGGGCCCCGCTCATGCAATGGCAATATCGATTCGTTGCTGTTCCGCTCCTTCTTTGCCTGCCCCCCGTCTATTCGCCCCC
Source organism: Sporothrix globosa (assembly GCA_001630435.1). Lineage (NCBI taxonomy): Eukaryota > Fungi > Ascomycota > Sordariomycetes > Ophiostomatales > Ophiostomataceae > Sporothrix > Sporothrix globosa. The sequence goes on from LVYW01000005.1 coordinate 1,055,352, forward strand.
GACTTCCTTCCTCCGTGATTCTGACCTACCTTCGCGATGGCCTGGTACTTGGACTATTTCCCTGTCTCTCTCTCTTTGTCATTTTGTCATTTTTTTAGGCCTACCGCGCGAGGTGGGCAAGTGTTTTTGCCTTCGTCGCCAGACCGGCCTATCGGCTAAGGCCTCCGCTGTTTGGGACATAGTTAGGGGGAGAACGAAGGAACTGTCAAGCCCGGATCGCACCAGGGCCTGCCTGGAACGGAGATCGCAGTCCCACTTTTCCGTCGCTTTTCTGTCCTGTCGCAGGCCCATCATCTTCCATCCATGCTGAATGGCCAATTCCTGAGCTTCTCCTTATCGATAGGGCTCCCACCTACCTCGCCCGCGGTTTGCTTCGGTCGGAATTATTTATTTGTATAACCGGAGTCTCGCAAGCGGCGTAGTGAATACATCTTGATTTACTCTTCCCCTCGCGTTTTGTTACCAGGACATCGGCAAACTTTCGAAAAGTCCTTGTAGAGCCACGACGATGTCCTCTACTGGGAGCCCACTGGCTGCCCACCGCCCACCTGGCGAGCTACCACCCGGTTTCCGTTTATAGCCTTTGTTTCGCAGTCTGCGGCGGGTGGAGACTCCTTTTTGGTGGCTAGCGCAGGAGCCGGCTGCGATCTAAGCCTCGTAGCGCGGAAAAACTACCTGGAAAAGCGACCTGGGAGAATCGACTACGGGACCAATAACGACGCACAGTGGACAGGAAAGAGACGAACAGAGGCGTCGCTGGCGGTCGGTTGCAGCGCGCGCTTGGTTCTGCCCCCACCCCACCTTCCCTTCTAATCTTCTTCTACCCGTCCTCGTCATGTCCTTTTGCGCCTTCCTCGCAGTTCTGTTTCCTCGGGACGTTCTCTCCATTCTGTCCGTAGTAAGTTGTAGACTGCCTGGGTTGCGCTTGCCTGCCACCCCCACCGGCCGCCATTTAGCAGGCCTGCACCACCGCCGAAATTTCGATTCCTGACTTTCCCGTTCCTTCCTTTGTCAAATTGTGAGAGGGGAGGCCGTAGCGGAATCAGGGAAAAAAGGAACCAAACTCAAACCAAGGGAAAGCCCTTAGCCTTGCTTTTTTCTTTCTCGTACATTTTCCCTCGAGCAAATCAACTGTCCCAACCGTTGATGCTCAACCTGATTGTTCACCATCCTACCATGCCTTTGTCATGAGTCCAAACCACTACGACTCATCTGCACGACAACGGGCGACCGAGCGACACCTCGACCTGAAACGAGCTCGACAAGCCGCACCCTATTTCGCTCTCTCCCTTCTCTTTCTCTCCTCACCACAGCCGATCGTTGCCGCAGCCCGGTTCGACTCACAAGACTCGCAGCCATCCGATCCACGCAGACGAGCAGACATCCAAACTCGACGACAACACAACGGTGCTTTATTTTCTCTCACCTCATTCGATTGCCACCCGCCTTTGCGCTCTGCTCACCGTGGACTTCAGACTCCCAATTTCCGCTTTATTCCAGTTGGATTTTCCCGGTCACAAGGTCGACCCGACGACGGCTTGGAAGGTTTACAGCCATAACAGAACCATCCGATCTTGTTCCTTGACCACCTTACCGGCTGTCTCATCTCGGGCGCATTGATTCGGCACCGTAACACCGCCCGCTCTTTGTTTCCCATCATTGCAGCTCCGCGCCGATCTCGCTGCATTCCACCAAGCCGCACCTTTCGGCATTCAGGTTTCACAACCTCCCCACGTCCGGTTCTCGTACCTGCTATGGCCATGATGGGGTCCTCTGCCTGGAACGGCCAGGACCAGGCCATGCATCCTGCTGGCGACGAGGAGTTCCAGCAGTTTCTCGATATGAACGGCATGGGCAACCTCACCGACAACATCCAGTTCGACTTCACCGACTTCCAGAATGCATCCCCTGGCGCCTCGCAGTTAATACACACCACCATGGCGCCCGCCAGCGAGCCACTCGACACCCCCATGACTGGCGCACATCATGCACCCGCCCTCCTTGCGCAGGCGACCACCGGACAGCTCTCGGATGCCGGCCTGACCGGCACCGCCGGTATCCACTCCGGCTCTCACGCGCACGGCATGCACCCCGTTGTTACTACCGGCGGCGGCTCCCACGCCAGCAGCACCACCACCCTGATGCCCTCTGTGACGCCAACCGATGCCATCTCGGAGATTGACGCCCAGATCCAGTACCTGCAGCAGCAGCGCATGCAACAGCAGCAGCGCCAGGTCGAGGAGCAGAACATCGCCTTCTTTCAACGGCAAAGTCACATCGTGCCGCCAACGCCGCAAAGTCTGGAGCTGCAGGCCGGCAACCAGTTCTTCCACTCGCCAGACCCACGCAATCAGCAGCACCAGCAGCAGCAGCAGCACCCCTCGCAGCAATCGCAGCAGCAGGCCATGTACGAGCGGTATCAGCACTACAAGGAGCAGCAGGATGTACGTGATACCCCGTTTTTGCCCTCTCTCTCTCTCACGCACACCCTTGGGGGGGCCGGGTTTAAAAAAAAAACCCACAGGATTTTGCCGGTAAAATGTCTTACTTTGCTGACCATCGTCGCCTTGTAGATGTCTTTCACCCCTCTGGTGTCGCCTGCTGTCACACCGCTCGAGACACAGTTCTCTATTGATACACAGTTTACCGTACCGGGCGCCTACTTCAGCCCTCTGACGTCGCCGGCTCTGCATGCGCAGACAGACCCTAATTCCACCTTTGACCCACGCCTCAATACCTCCAGCACTTCGCCCCTCGACATGGATATGGAGATGCTCCCGGCCGCGGCGCCTGCTTCGTCCAACGCAACGTCAGTCGGCGACAACCTTGCTAAAAAGGCACGGAAAAACAACGCCTCCAAGGCACGGAAAGCCAACGTTCGCCAGTCCCCCATCACCAAGCCCATGCGGAAAAAGTCGACAACTACGCCCGTCATGAACGCCCAGGTGCTTGACCAGCTGGCCGAGTCGCTTGAGCACGAGGCTCTGTCGTCGCCCGTCATCCGTCAACAGTCGCAGCAACAGGCCTTCCCTAGCAATGCTCGCCTCACTCTCTCACATGGGCACGTTGGTGGCCCATCCTCTTCCTCTGCTGGCACGACCGACTCCGAAAACGACTCAGTGTCGCCTGAAACCCTCACAGATATGCCACCCCCACCCCTGCCAAAACCGCGGTCTGCACGCCCCTCGCCCTACCTCCACCCCCAGAACCAGAGCTCCGCTGCACCAAATCACAACATGGGCCCTGCGACGAGTGCGCCAGGCCCTTCCATAGCCGGTGCCGCACTCGCTGGCGGCTTCCCATCACCCGCCACGCCGGCCTCGCTGATGAAACTCTCTTCGCCGAAGCAAAAATCACACAAGTCTTCCCCGGCTGTTACACCAATTAAACGTGATGGCACCGCGAGTGGCAGCAACAGTGTCGGCGGCGGCGCGACCACTGCGGTCGGCGTCGCCAATGAGCACATTGAGAACTTTGAGCTGCCCGAGTCTCTGAGCATGGACTTCCAGAAGACGCACGTGACCTCTTCAAGTGCACACAACACCCCCTCCATCGAGACTACCGCGTCGCCGTCGCTTGATCCCATCGCGAGCGGCCGCGGCTTCCAGCCTCTGCCCTCGCCGTCTATCGCCAAGTTGGGCGGCGCTACGCGCTCGGCTACGCAAAGCCCTCAGATCCTCCCTGGCTCGTCCTCCACGCCCATCCTCGCAGCCAGCTCCAACCGCAAGACGCCGCAGATGCTGCCGCGCGGCTCGTCGTCTAAAAAGCGGCCCAGCATCAGTTCTGTCCAGGTGTCGCCCGCGCTGCGGCCCAAGATTTCGCCCAGCATCAAGCCTCTGCTTCCCGGTGGCGTCTCGTCCGTCGAGGACCAGGCGTCGCGGCTGCTCGCCACCAAGTCCAACTACCAGAACATCCTGGAAGGCAACACAGTTCCCGGTGTGTCGTACCCGAGTGAGCTGTCGACGAACCTGACCTCGAAGCGGACATCACACAAGATAGCCGAGCAGGGCCGGCGCAATCGGATCAACTCGGCGCTGCAGGAGATTGCGACGCTGCTGCCCACGCCGCCACCCAAGGACACCAAGGCTGGCGACGCTGCGGCTGGTGGTGACGATGAGGAGGTCGGCGGTGGCGACGCCAAGAAGGACGGCAAGCCAGCCTCCGGTGGTGGTGGCAACAACAGCGCACCCAACAGCAAAGCCAGCACAGTGGAGATGGCGATTGAATACATTAAACAGCTGAAGAAGGAGGTGGCCGACTTGACGAAGCGGGCGGAAGATGCCGAAGCAAAACTGCAGCTCAAGGTTGAGGAAACCAGCTAACACGAGTAGTTGCGGTGAAAGGACCGAACGAGAAAGAAAGAGAGAAAAGAAGAAGGGGGGGAGGGTTGTAAGGGAGAAGACAGAAAACCCATTTACTATATATCCACGGCGTTTTTATGAACGGGATTCGGCTAGGCGGGGCTGGCCGGACGGTGCGAGGATGGGAGAGGCGGACTCGGGTAGTCCTTTATTTGGTTATACTGTTTGCCTTTGTCTTTTGTTTCCTGTTTCTGTTTCTGTTGTCGTCTCTTTTTCGGCCAAGACCTCCCGACTAAGACTGTTCTCTAGATCGCATTGCCTTCTGCTAATGTTTTCTTTTTATTTCTGGTCTTCTTGTGCTATATTATACATTGCTTACGAGCTGTACTCTGTAATGAAAATACCTTCTTATTGTATCTGGTTCTTTGGGGGAGCAGGTCAACGGCAGATGGCCCAGTTACGTTACTAATTGATGTTTACGGGATCTTGAAAATGTAGTCATGCATGTTAAACCATTCAGTCGTGGTGTTCAAACTCATAGTCTAAAGGTCTCACTTAGTAGATACAACCCCTTTAAGAAGGATGCCATCCTGAATATCTCGTACGTTTTTGTCAGATCATTCACATGCAAGTGCGGGCATCTATAGCATGTGCTGTTTTGGTATATGAATAAAATAAGTGCCCTTTATAGCATTACCATGTAATTACACCTTTGGCAGAGAGCACAGCATAATTTCTCTTCCTTCTTTTCGGATTTCGGGTTTTTTTTTTTTTTGTTCCTTACCAGCTCGGAGTCAAATGGTGCAAGCAAGGATCTACAGCAGCTAATCGTAACACGACAGGTACAACATTGGCATAGGGACGGCAAGAGAAATATGCATATTGAGAAAGAGAGTATTGCGTGGGTTCCGGCTGGGGCATGATAAAGGATGCATGGGGAATTCGGGCCAAGAAAACTAGCCAGCCAAAAATGGTGGTAGTGGTGCAGCAGAGAAGTGGTAAGTAACGGTGATACGCCCTTATCACAAATTCCAGTTACACATATGGAGTATTCCATTATTATTATGCCTCACTTAACGGTCCTTTTTGTTTTTCTCTCGTCACCTGACTGTGTCATCGCTGGACTTGCGCGTAACCGAGCCAAATACTCGTCGGCTCTGTGGGGAAGGAGCGATCTGCTTGCACGTGGTCGGACAATTCAACATCAGGTTCGGAAGTTTTGCTTTCTCACAGGAAGCAACACTGGGATGAGCTAAAATGACGAATACTGCGTAAATAAGTTGAAGCCTTCACAATGCTTTTCTGTCAGATCAGTTCCTCAACGATGGCAACCAGCCATTGGGGTCGGCGTAGCCATAGCGTACGTGCTAACGATATTAGGCTTTAGAAAAAAGGCAAGGAAGGGAAATAAGAGCTCGGAATACGAGGGACAGAAACAACCAGGGGTAAAATCTGCCACAAATTGAGTCAGAGGAAAAGAAGATCAAAAAGGCGAAATACATTGGGTTGAGCAAAAACTTTGATTCTCCTGCCAGTCCTGTTCAAAGCATGTTCGGACTAATTTGGCCGTGCAGTGGGAAAAGCGGGTCTTAGCGTCGGATTTTCGGCGTTTTGGCGGGAAGTCGCAATGCCCGAGCAGAGAAGCGGGTCCTTCATTCTGGGCAGTTTTCCTGCCTAAATATGCCCATTTACCGCACACAACCACCAACCTTCAGCACTATATCCTTCCGACAGCGCCTTCCTCTTGGATGCCCCTTGCTCGGGGTTAAGTATCCGGCCGCGCGTTTTCGCCCCCACCAGACAACGTTTTAGTGACGTCTTGTCAGGTTCCCTTCAATCCCCCCCCCCGGTTCCTAGAAACTGAGATCAACACTCAGATTCTTGACGACTCCCCGCATTCGATCTTTGTTTCGTGACTTGTGAACGTGCGTATGTCCGACAGTGACGAGCGGTTGGGAGCTGCTCGGGCAGGGGTGCTGCCTAGTGGTCATCATCGAAGACGTAAGATATCAACAGACTAGCATAAAAGATGGTTGTCACAAGCCAAAAGAAATGAGAAAACAGTGAAGCGTAAGACGGCGGTCTTGGAGAAACGATAATTCATGGAACAGGTATGACGAACCACGGCAGGCTGCACCTGTTTGACGCGGCCACGACCTCGGTCGACAACGTGTTGCCCGCTGGATGAGGGGAAAGGCGTCAAAACAACCCTTCCATTCGCTGCCAGATTCGTTTTCCTGGCTGCCTAGCCACGTCGTCGTCCTCCTAGATTGTGCCAGTGTGGTGGGTGTGGGACGCGGTAAGCAAAGTGTTTTGGGGTGTCCCACGTCAAGGATGTACCAAAGTACCTTTTTGCCCGGAGCCCGAACGCCACTTGACGAGCCATCTACGAAGCGCGACTTACACTGGCCAGAACTCACACCAGCTCTGTGGCCCTTTTTTCTCTTTATCTTTTCTCTTGCGTTTCGGTGATTCACTCTCTTCCTCCCAAAAGCCCATCTGGTCTATTTAACCGTTCTCTGTTCCCCCTTCTAGTCATACTTGATATCTTTTCCTCTTTCTTCTTCTCTCTTCAACCCATCTTCTTTCCCGACTTCCCTCCCCTTTTCCTACTATCCCTCTGAATATCTTACTTGCTTTACGGTAAGTTCTTTTTCAACCCCCAAAATATCAAACAACCCATTCCCATATTCAATCCCTTACCAACCAGCAGACAAACAAAATGTCTTGGAACGAAGGCACGTTCCCGCCCAGCATGAACAACATGCCTGGCATGCCCGGGCCCCTGGCTTTTCGGCCCGGCCCGCCGCCGCCTCATCATGGCCGTCACCACCACGGCCATGGGCATCACCACCATGGCCCTTCCCCTCCTTTTCCCCCTCCTGGCTCTGATCCCAGCCCTGCTCCTGGTAATGAGCTCGCCTTGATCACCGATGACGTGGCGGCCGAGACTACCACCGATGCTACCGCCACGGATCCCAAGGACAATGACAACAACGAGAAGGGTACTGACGACAAAAACGGCAACGATGACACCCACGAGGGTGGTGGTCGCCGGCGCTGCGGTGGCCGTCACCGCCACCACCATCACTGGGGCGGACGTCACGCTGACTGGGACGCCTACGCGAGCGCGCCCTTCGGCGGGCCTTGGGCTGCCGGCATCCCTCATCCTCCTCCTCCTCCTTACGGTTTTGCTGGTCCCCATGGCCCTCACGGTTTTGGCCCTCACGGTTTCAGAGGTGGTCGTCATGGCCATCGTCACGACCATGGCCACCACGAGGACGGTCCAGGTGGCTTCGGTGAGTTCGGTTTTGGTGGACCCGGTCACTTTTACGGACAGGGACATCACGGTCGCGGGTTTGGCCGCCACGGCGGCTTCGGCCGCTGGGGCAGGGACGAGTCCGATGCTGCCACTGCCATGGGAACCGAGGCCGCTGAGCCCATGACGACTGCTGATGCCAAATTTGGTGATGAGGAGGGCACGACTACCTCGTCCTCTTCTTCAAGCAGCGAGAGCGAGAGTGAGGAGGACATCACCAAGACTGAGAAGGACGACTCTCCTTCTACGGTCCGTGGCGACACCCCCGCCGCTGGAGCTGCTGCGGGTGCCGCTTCTGGTTCCGCTGCTGATGCTGCCGCCAACGCAAATGGTGAGCAGCCCACCCCCGATAACTGTTTCGGCCGCCGTGGTGGTCGCTGCGGTGGTGGTTGGCGCGGCTGGCGCGGCTGGCGCGGTCCCCCTTGCTGCGAGAGCTGCGAGGGAGCCCGCTCGGCTCGTCGTGCTGCTCGTCATGCTCGCCATGCTGCCCGTGCCGCCGCATACGCTGCTCGCTCTGGTGAAGAGGGCACTGCCCCTGCCGACCATGCCGGGCCTGGTGTTCCCGGTGAGGATGAGGATGACGGTGGCAGTCCTCGTGGCTGCCGCAGAGGCCGTCACGGCGCTCACGGCCATGGCTTCCACAGCCACCACGGCCCGGGCCCCTGGGCCCGTGGCGACTTCTTTGGCGCAGGCGTCGGTCCTGGTGGCCCATACTTCCACCACCATCGCTTTGGCCCTCCTGGCCCGCATGGTGGCCCTCACGGTCACCACGGTCGTCACGGTGGCCGTCATGGCGGTGGACCTTTCGGCCCTGCCGGTCCCTTCGGTCCTAGCGGTCCTTTTGGCCCGGAGGGCCCCATCGGCCGCCACTTTGGTCCGGACGGCATCGGTCGCCGTAGCTTCGGCCCCATGATGGCCGCCCTGTCCAACCATCCCTTGGCTCGTAATCTGCGCGAGATGAGCCGCACTTACTTTGGTGATACCAGTGGCGCCCGTGATGCTACCCCGGGTGCCGGTGCCGTTGGAACCGCCGGTGATGATGACGCCGCCACCGATTATTTTGTCCCACCTGTCGACGTCTTCGTCGATGACAACCGTGGCGGTTGGATTTTGCACGTCGCTTTGCCCGGTGCCAACAAGGAGGACATCGACGTCCAGTGGGATGCTGACCGTGGCTTGCTCACCATTGCCGGCGTCGTCGTCCGCCCCGGCAACGAGGCCTTTTTGGAAGGTCTGATCAACGCGGAGCGCCACGTCGGCCTGTTCCAGCGTGAGGTGAATCTGCCGCCCTTTGGCAATCAGACGACCATGGACAGCAGCGATGCGCCCGCCAAGCAGGAGGTTGATGCTGCAGGCATCACGGCGCGCATGGAGAACGGCGTGCTGATTGTGGTTGTGCCGACGGCCGACAAGGAGTGGACCGAGGTGCAGAAGGTGGACATTGAGTAGGAGGAAAGCTGGAGAGATGGATATGATTAGGGCCCCAATTTGTGATGGCTCATGGGAAAAGGGGGTGCTACATGATGCACCTGCCTGACTTGGTGTACCTCGTTCTTTCCTTCATTCTACCATTTTGCCTTTCGATTTAGTCGTTGCAAAAACGACTGTTTATTCTTCAGAAAATCACCAGCCTACAAAACACGACATTTTTCAGAAACTACTGCGTCTCAATTTTATCTTGCAGTTTTTTCTTCTGTCCGTTTTCACCGCCAATGCGTCATGCTCATTTCTCTGTTTTCTTTTCAGGTCTACTAGATTGTGGCTCGTAAGAGCCAATGAATTTGCCAAAATAACAAACAACTACCAAAAAAATTAAAGTTTTTTTTTAATCCAATGCCATTATATTTGCCCCCTGTGTCTGCCTTGTGAAAATTGTGTCAATATAAAGACTGAAAACTGAATAAGTGACGAAGAAAACCGCACTTACAAGAAAATGATTGGATGACAGTTGCCCTCGCTCTGCTGCCTGCACAATTTTGCTTTCTGACTAATCGATTAGTGGTCCCACTTTTATGGGAGGCCCAAGCTCCCTCCCTCGCAGCCGCTCTCTCTTTCCCCCCATTCTTGTTGCCGCTGACAACAGAGGGTCAGAAAGACCAGGTCTGGCAACAACGCAAGGGGGGCGAACAGCAAAAAAGTGGGTAAATCCCGTCACTGATCGCTCCTACCCATAACAAAAGAGAGCACTGGAGGGCAATCCAAAACAAGCCAGAGCGACCCTGTACGGCAGGAGGCAAACGACGTGAAACCCTTCCTTCACACAAAATACGTACATCCAATTTCGTAGTCCAAGGGGAATTGGAATGCAACCTGCAGGAAACACAAAATACGTCCACATTTCGTCTGTGCTCGCCGCGACACGCAGACAAAGACACTCTGGTCTTTGATCGCGACACCTGTACATCATTCTGCATTGGCGTGTACTGTGTCCTCTCGTTCCCTCATTTTCTTCTGATAGCCTCACCATCACCGGCCATCTCGACAACGGCATCCATCGCGACATTCTGAGGCCCTTTCTACTTCTTTTTGGCCCTCCCCTTCGCCCAGACCCTCCGCCACCATGTCCGACACCGAGAGCGTCGACTACCTCCAGCCGGGCTTCGACCCCGCCAGCCTCACGAACCCCCGCCTACGCTCTATCCTTGTCACCTACAACGTCAACTATCCGTCCAACGCCAAAAAGCCTGAACTCGTCGAGCTCTTTAACGCCAATGTCGCGCCCCAGGCCAGCAAGATCCTCGCCCGCCGGGCTCGCGCCAAGCGCTCCAGCATGGGTATCGTCGACGCCCAGACGTCCGCGTCCTACAGCCAGAGCACAACGGCCTTTGGCGACTCCTTTGATCAGGAGCCTCCTCAGCAGTTGTCGCCCAAGAAGCGCCGTGGTCGGCCGTCGTCTCACGCTGCCACGCCACACATTGACGAGCACGACGAGGACGACGCGGAGGACGCCCAGCGCCGTCAGCGCCGCAGCAGCCCCCGCAAGCGCTCGTCGCGCCAGAGTAGCTTCCAGCCGCCCGAGTCGAAAGCTTCGTACTCGGTGGCCGGTGCCTCTGATACCGACACGGGGCCTGAGGCCCGCACAGGCGTTGCTGCCGGTCGCCCGCCCGCGCGGCGTGCCCGCACAAAGACTCCTCAGGTCAAGCTGGAACCTGCCGAGGAGGAGCAGTTCTTGGCCACTCCTGTGGCGGCAGCAACTGGCCGTAACGCGCGCCTGAGCTCCGCCGATGAGGACAATGACACCGTCTTTACCTACGACAACCCCTTCCAGAGCGGCAGCTCGCCGCTCTCGGCCTCCTCGCCCGCGCAGCGCCGGCGCACCACAAACTATGACGAGCCGGCCTCGCACAAACACATCTCGACAAGCACGTCTGGACGCGTTCCATCGTCGTCACGGAAGTCCCGTGTCGTGTCCTCGCCGGCAGCACAGCCGGCCTACAACTCTCCACCCATCCGTGCTGTTGCACAGCGGCGTAACTCACCTTTTGCCAAGGCGGTATCACCGTCACCCGAACCCGAGGAGGAGGAAGAAGAAGACTCAGATGAGGAAGATTACGACCCACTTGCGCCTGGCGAGGAGTTCACACCGGAAGAGCAGCTGGAGGTGACACAAGAGGAAGAGGTCCAGCGGCGCCAGAATATCGTGTCCAACCGGCGCTCTGGAAGGGGTGGCAGCAAAGCTGTGGCGCGGCAGAGAAGGGGCATCGTGTCTTCCCTATCCACACCGCTTCTGGTGCTATTTCTGACGCTGCTCGGTGTATATGGCGGTTGGTACCGCCAAGAGAAGCGCGCTGTCGGCTTCTGCGGCCTCGGCCGCTTGGCTGTCCCGCTTCTGTCGGAGCAGATCGAGAAGCTGGAGTGGCTGCCGGACTGGGTGCGCGACATCGAAATCCCAAACAGTCTGCAGGTGTTCATTGAGCCGACGTGCGAGCCCTGCCCGTCGCATGCCTTCTGTTACTCGGACTTTACCGTGCGTTGCGAGAACGGCTACATTGAAAAGCCGCACCCGCTGGCTCTCGGCGGCCTGGTTCCGCTGCCGCCCACGTGCGAGCCCGACGGCGAGCGTGCCCGTCGCGTCAAGGCCGTCGCTGACAAGGCCATTGAGGAGCTGCGTGACCGTCGCGCCAAATGGGAGTGCGGCGACCTCGTCGACGACGAGGGCCAGGTGCCCGAGGACCCGGCCATCGACGTGCCTGTGCTGAAGGAAGTTATCAGTGAGAAGCGCAGCAAGAAGATGAGCAAGGAAGAGTTTGACGACCTGTGGACCGCTGCCATTGGCGACATCGAGTCCCGCGACGAGGTCGAGTCCGAGCCGGATTCCAACTACGCGTAAGTACACTACTCTCCATCCTCCTCACACCTTCAGCCACCATCTACCGTTCTGAATATCTGACATGAACTAATTAGCCATCCTATCGGACCTGTAGCGCCACAGATCCCGGAACAGTTCCAAACACCCGCCTATCGTCCACCTCGCTCGCTCGCCTTCCGCTCACCTGCGCCGTCCGCCGTTCCATCCGACTCGGACTCGCAAGACATCGACTCTCTCTTTCAGTTTTAATCCTATCCCTCTTTGGCGTCGCCTACCTCCGCCACCAGATCAGGGCCCGCCGTGCAGACCGCGCCCGTGTGCCCGCTCTGGTGGATATTGTGCTGGAGCGGCTCGCGGCCCAGAAGGAACTGTGGCTGTATGAGGACGACTTTGAAGGCGGCGGCGGCGGTGCTGGCTCGGGACAGAGCGAAGACGCGGACGACAGCAGCTTTTTGCCCGACCCCTTCTTATTCCTGCCTCAGCTGCGCGATGATGTCTTGCGGGCGACGCATTCGCTGTCAGCGCGTGAACGCATTTGGAAGCACGTGCGTGCCGTTGTTGAGCAGAACAGCAACGTGCGCACGGGCCAGCGCGAGGGCCGGAACGGCGAGGTGGGCCGTGCTTGGGAGTGGATTGGGCCTGTTGGCACTGCCTCGAGCGTGATTGCCAACGGCAGCAGTGCTTCTTTGAACCCCTTGGAGATGAGCGCCGTTCGTCGGCGGCGCAGCGGCCGGGCGTCGTTGATGCCGACTGGCAGTGGTGCCACCTCCCGGGCTGGGTCGGCGGCACCGAGAGATAGCATCGGTGCCAGCCGGCCTGGTGATGCGTCAGATGCCTCGGCTAGTGAGGCAGGTCCGGCAGGAGGCGAGCATCGGTCTGCTTTGCACAAACGGTGGCAGGAGTCACGACCATTCTACTGAGACGTTGTATTTTGTATTTTATTCATTCTGGTTGCGTACCTATTGTTTCGTTTCTTGCCTCATCGTACTATCACTACATGCATGCATCTTGCATTGCTCACGTATATTTTCCTTAATTCATCTCGTTCAAACTGCTTGTCATTATTCGTCGTTTTGTCGATTCTAGTATTTTCCGTTTCGTATTCCCCTCTAGCAACATGTCGGTAATCACACTGCGTCACAGTACACGGAGTACTATGTGTTATTTACCTGTTTTATTTTGTAGAAGGTAACTTGATTTACTTTCGATTTCTTGTTGTGCCAATAATTCAAGAAAAGTATTAAAAAAAAACCCTTTGTCAGTTTATGATTTATATTTATTTTCTGTCCTCTTTGGAAATCTTTGTATCACCACGACCATAGAAGTTGTTTGACCAAATTCATATTTTGAATTAGGACACACTGGGAATTAGATAGACTCTTAATAGTACAAATAATATAACGGGCGCTTTTAAATGTAAAAGAAGTTGTTCACAGTCCCATCATCTGCGTAAACGCTTACGCTGCCATCCCAGCCTCCCGGCAAATTGTTCGTAGTCGCCGGATGTTCATATCGGTACCTGCCGTCGAGGTGTGGTAGCCAATGTCGGACCCGTTTCTCCCATTTCCAGCCATTCCGACACTCATACCTGACTGCTCCCGCATGACGGCTTGCAGCGCCGCCCGAAAGTCAGCATTGATTAGATTTGAGAGGACAAAGTACCGGTATACGTGGTTGTCCGTCTCGACGCCGGCCCAAAACAGCGGCCACTGGAATCGGTCGAGCTCGACGGGTCCGACGGTGCGGATGACACGTTCGGCCAGATGGACGATCTGGGCGCTGACGGCCTGCCGGTAGGACGAGGGGCCGCCGCCAAGCGACGAACAGTTTTGGCACGAGTAAGGTGATTGTTGTTGTTGCTGCCGTTGCTGTTGTTGGTAGGTTCCATAGTTGTTGTTGTAGTCGTATCTGTTGTTACTGTTGTTGCTGTCATTCACACCGTCCATGCCTAGCAGACCCTGTTCCTTGTCCTCTATAGAATCCTCCTCGCCGTACAGATCCCCGGGCGCGGCACCTGCCCGCAGCAAGTGTAGCTCCAGCGCCAGATGGTGGCACACAGCCCAATCGGCCATAGCCAAGAGGCGCGAGCGATGGCCGCCGCTGGTGGCGGCAAAGGCGGACAGGCGGAAGACGGTTGTGTAGCGTGACCGCAGAGAGTGAACGTCGCGGGCAATTTGGGCGATGGAATCCGGTGGAGAGGGCGACGAAAAGGAACGACGACTCGGCCTGCGACCTGCGGTAGTAGCTCTGTTCTGCATCTCCTCGGCCTCGTCCGTCTCCTCCGTCTCGTAGACAAGGTTCAGACGGTGCACGGCCACCCACGTCTCATTGATGAGCTGGAGGGCGGGCCAGTTTTGGTTGTCGTCGGCAATCTCCTCGGGTGTGTAGTCGTCCCAAAAGTCGAGCAGGGTCGTGCGGGCCGTCTCGTAAAAGCCAACCTGGTTGCGCGGCCGCATGCGAAATTGCATCGAGAGAGCACCACCCTTGCCAAAGAAGCAGGCCGCACAGTCATACCAGTAGAGCCAACTGAACAAGCGGGACACAAAGGACCGGTACTTGACGGGTGGCAGTGGCCGGTCGGCGGAGGTCATGCTCTTTGCAGATTTTGCTGTGCTGACGGGTGAGGCTGTGGTAAGTGGCTGGACTGAATCATATGCAACTGGATAGTTGGTGGTATTGTCGGTCTCGTCTTCAACTTCGCATATGCTCAGGTTGTCGTCTTCCTCGCCTACGACACTAATGGGAGGCGAGGCCCAGCGCTTCTGGGAGTAAGTCGTGGGTAGAGCCGATGGAGGCTCGCTGCTCATGAGACCACGCTGGAGCTGGTGTTTGTGCATGTAGTCCCCCATTGCCTCGCTGAACGCATTATGCGAGCCCCATCGTCTGCGCTTCAGTGTGTTGCGTCGATGGATGAGATACTCGAGCCAGAAGCATGCCACCACGACCACGTGGCAAAGGCTGGCCTCGGCAGTTCCGCGGGGTGCGGCCACCAGTTCCTGGAGGGCTGCTTGGCCGGCATCATAATGGTACAGGGCGAGCTGGCGAGGCGTGTCTGTAGCACCTTGTGTACTGGGCGCCACAGTCTGGCTCGCTGGGCCACCGGGGGCACTACCACCACCAATGATGTTGTTGCCGCGCTCGGCATTTAAGCGCCAGTCCAGCTCGCTGAACGAGGCGGCCAACATCAGGTGTAAAATGGGCTCATGGTGGATGGCTAGTTTGATGAGGATGGCGTGGGTGGACCAGACGGGCGACTTGGAGCCGATGCTGAAGCCGACCTGCTGGTGGAAGAGAAGGAGGGCTTCAAAATGGCGCTGAGTCAGGCACATGCGGCTGGGAAAGCTGGCGAGGACAATCGTGGTGGTGCCCAGGACGAGGCCGTTTATGGGCGACGGGACCACAGCGGGCACGACTTGGAAGGCTGGGCCCGAAGAGTTGTTGTGGGCAACTGTGCTGCAGTTGGTCGGGTTCTCTTCCAGCACGACCGGTGTGGGAATGGCACATGTCGGTGTCCCCATCGCCATTGTAGAAGGTGGTGGCAGTGGAGAGAGTGGTGTCGACAAGTCGCTAAAGAACATGTAGCCGGCATCCTCCATACTTGGGAGATAGGAAAAGGGCGATGGTATACGCATCGATGGCGATCCAAGGAGATCGAAGGAAGAGAAATCCAGGCTGGTGTCTGCAAGCGTGGGAGTTGCTTGGTGGACAGTGCTGGTGGTATTCATTGGAACACATGTAGGGATATCGTTTCTTGTGCTTTGTGGCATAGTCGAGTCATCCGGCTGGAACTCTGTGTACTCGGACGCTGGCGTAAACAAGCTCGTGTCGTCACTGTTGCTACTACTGCCGGCAGTTTCCAATGTACCTAAGTAGGGTGACGTGCCACTCACGGTCGGTGACGACAGCGACGAGATGGTGGCCGCCATGGATGCCACTAATGGTCCGGATGATGCTACAGCCGGTGCCATGGAGGTTGTCATTGCGACAGAGGTTTTAGGCACAATCTTCTGTGGCCGCCAGTTGGTAAACTGCCGCTTCTTGATCGGCCCGGCCCCTCGGCGCCGGTCATGCAGGCACATGATCTTGCCCTCGGTGCTGTAGCCGCAGCGGAGATGGAGACGTGTGCACATTTTGCAGCTTGGCTTGGCCTCGTCGCACTTGACTTTGCGGCCGCGACATGTCAAGCAGCCCGACTTGGAGCGGGTGTTGGTAGAGCTGGCGCCACTCTTTTTTGGTTGGGAAGGCATGGTGGTTGTTGATGTGTCGTTGGATACGAGGTCGTTGGTAATTTTTGAATAAAAGAGAAATACGCGCTTCGTTGTTTAGATCATAAACTGTTGTGTCATGATGAGTAAATTAAAGTCGAGGTGATGAACTGTTTGGAAATGTGAGCCGAGTGAGAGACCAAATGAGGGAGAGGAGACGTCATGATCGAGACATGACACAAAAGCAGTTGCTCCGTTATTCATCCGTGCGTGTCTCTATCTCCCTGATCTGTTTGGCATGTCTCGTTCTGCTGGAGAAGTCAAGACGAGAAACGGAGAAAAAGGAGGAAACAAAAAAGAGGCAGGAGATGCTATGGCAGTGACGATGGCTCTTGTAATAGCAATAGGGAAAACAACACGGCTCACTTAACCGTTTAGTTGGATGTATGCGGATGCTTGTGGCGTTTACACAGCCTGGCCGCTCGACAGTCTCCGGGATGACGAATGTGGAGAGGTTCTGGAGCCATTGCCCCAAGCCAGGCTAGGACCCAATACTAAAAGCGCCTAGCCGGGCTGGACACTGCAATGCAGAGCGGTCGTCACAAAAGAGGAGCAGATGGGAGGAGGGACGCTGCCGTCGGCAAATCGAGCCAATAAGAGGCTCCAAAATGCGCCTCGCGATAAGTGCATTGCAGGTTGCGGGCAACGATGCAACGACAGGCCTCGGAACAAGCGACGGGGAGCGGAAGTAGCCAAATATACGGCGTCCGAGAAAGAAGTCCTAGATAGTTAAGACAAGGAGGCAGTGCAAGATAATGATGTTCGATTGGCGAGGAGACGTGCAATAATGAAACAAGAAACGGCAAAGAGGAATCAAAGCAGACGAAGCCTCCTGTCGAGTGAAGATGTAGATGTTGCAATATGAAATGGATGAAGAAATGCCAAATGCATGCCCGAAAAGTTTAAAACATTATATGGATTACCAATGCCCCCAAATTTCCAGATAAATAAATAAATAAATAATCAGCACAGCATTAATCAACGCCAATGTGCATTAACAAAGATGAAGGCACCTGGCCACCTGATCACGCATGCCCGTGACCATGATGCCCGTGGTAACTAGGCCCTGGTGTGCGGCGGGGCCGCTTGCGCCGCTCACCTGATAGGTAGTTGTAGGTACTGGCAACGCCGAGCGACGTTTGAATAAGCTCCTCGACCTCGTCGCAAATGTCGTGGATGTCGTTGGCAACATCAACGTCCTCTTTGCGCACACTGGCTGTGGCAGCTAAAGAGAGCGGCGGCAGCCCGCCGCCGCCGTACGGCGACGCGGGGGAATCAGACGCGATGGAGTTGTGACTATGACCCTGACCCTGACCCTGACCCTGACTGACGTATTGGGCGTGGTTGTGATAATCCTGCAAGGTGTTCGCATGATGGTGACCAAGATTGTGGCTACCGGACTGATTGTACCCCTGGCTCTGGCCTTGGCTGCCGTATGTGTGATGCCCTCGGTCCGTAGGGCTGTTGTGGAAGTAGTAGGGTGGCATGTCAGGGTTGGCTGCAGCGGCGGCCTCGCGGCTCTGTACTTGGCGCAAGCGTATACGGAACACCGCCTCGAGACGTCGGTAGAGGATGGCACCTTTGCGTGCATAGCCCCAATTGGGTTGGAAGGCACGTAGGATGCCCTCGCACTGCAGAATCATGTCGAGCTGCTCGGCGACGATGGACGCCAGCTGCTGTTCGGGCGCGACCGGTGGCGGCAGCGAGTATGAGCTTGGCGTACCGGACGTGCCGTAGTTGCCGAGGCTGCCGCTGCTGGAAGGCAGGGTGCCACAGCAGAGGTTGAAGTAGGTATGTAGCAAAATACGGCACACAACCAGCATGCGACTCAAGGTCGTCCAATTGAGTGCCAGCTGGCGGTCGACAAACTGGGCATACACGCTCTGGACGTACTTGCCAATGGTGCGGTGGAGATTCATCAGGTCTTCGGGCTCGCTGGGGCTGGAGTTGAAGAGCGACGGGCAGTACAGCAGCATGAGCATGCCGTGGTAGTTGGTATTGAGCCACGTTATGGTGTTGTGGAAGTGAACGGCGTGGGCCTCGCGCCGAGCAAGGAGTGTACCCTGCGTGTACCAGTTATCGGCAGCACCGCGCAGCTCATCAATCATGGCGCGGCGCTCTCGGAGGCTAGGCAGGAGCATCCGGTGCTGTTGCGATTGCTGGTGGAAGGGCGCAGCTGGATGGGACAGGGCTAGTCCGCCATGGTCCAAGTGCACAAGGGAGAGGCAGCGGCCCTCGATGTCACGCAGGGCAATCGCCTGGCGTGCAATCTGCAGCGTGGTAATGTGCTCGGCCTGTTCAGAGGCGGCAAACTCGTCGGTTGTGACACCGGGAAGCGATAGGTCGGAGTCGTAGTCTTGGACGGCCAGGGAAAGCCCGTAAACACTGGCCACAAGGCGGTCGATGGAAAAGATACACCAGAACAGTCGATGGTGAAACTCGGATTGCAACATCTGGCTGGGCTCCGAGGCGGACGACCCTCGGCGGTTGAGACCGAGCAGGACAGACTCGCGGCCCAGCATGCCGACAATGACCCAGGGCGACCAGCCGTCCGGGTCAAAGAGCGCGTAGATGGTCAGCAGGAGCAGCACTTCGACGGCCAGAATAGACCGGTTGCTGAGGCAGATCTGGACGATTTCTTGGTACGGCATGCGGATCTGTGTGAACGCCTTGGCTGCATTGGTGCGGTCCTCTTCGTCAATGTCGACGCTAGCACTTGCGCGGTGACCGAGTCCGGCCATGCCGTTACGGAAAGTTTCGCCACCACTCCGGGTGCCGCCAAATCGAGAAATGGCTTCCAGGCCCACAACCATGACAAGATATAGGCGCACAGAGGTGAGGTCGATACTGTGGCCCTCCTCAAAGACGGCATGGCCAACGTGGGACTCGGCCAGGTCTATGATGGAGCTTTCGTAGAGGCAGGGATATGAACGGTGCATGTGACGAAAGTAAGCGCGGACGAGGTGCATGTGGCTGAACCTGGGCGTGTACGATCGCACAGGCGGTAACCTAGGCCGGACACTGAGAGCATCGGAGGGATTATAGCGTGGCGTTCGGCTTGCGGCAGCCATTGGAGGTACCGTGGAGGGTGGTGGCCCGTGGGGCTGATGCATATGGGGCGGATCGGGATTGTCCATGCTGGAGGGCGTTGGCTGTTGATGAATGCTGCCGGCAGACGTTGGCCCCGGTGGGATGCCGTCCATGTCAAGATCCTCAGGTGGTGGGTTATGGGATACCACGGTCGGCGCCGACTCGGGTCCTGGAGCTGCACCTGTCGCTGCTCCTGGAACCGCTCCTGGAACCGGGGCAGAACCTGCTCCCAGGCCTGGTGCGGGCCCTGCTGTCGTTGTTGCTATAGATGCCCTTGCTGCTGCACCCTCCGCTAGCCGTCCAAGATGTGGCACCGAGTGCAGGTCGTAGCCTGTGTCGTAGCACGAAACTGGTGCCGAGCCGACGGGCATCAGTGAGTCAACGAAGTTGGACAGCCACGTCACACGAGCACGCAGAGCAGCAGCCTGGTTGGCGGTGCTGGCAACGGGCGATGGGAAGAAGCAGCGGGCACCCAGGCGCTTGCAGGCGGTGCATTCGGGGAGGATGCGGTCGCACTTCTTTTTGGAGTTGCGGCAACGGAGGCAGGCGTACATTGCGACGGTGCCGTCGCTGCCCTGTGTGGCGACAGACTGCATGCCGCCAGCCGAAGGCGTGGTGCCATCCTCGCCCTGGCCGCTTTGACTCTCTCCAGCGTCCTCGCTGCCTTCGCCACCGTCCATGCTCTGGTCCGTCTTGACGCGGGGGCTCGTCTTAGAGAGCCGCCGGGCCGCTGCTGTATTTGTCGGTCTTGGCTTCTCGACACGGAAGCGGTGCCATGAGCCACCCCTTTCGGGGGTGCTGGGACCCGTCTTGTCCATAGTGGGGTGATGTGCAGTGTGGGGAGAGAAGGAAGCGTGCGCTGGGTATCTGTATTCGGCAGTTCGTGGCGATCATCCAATGCTGGTCCCCAGTTCACGTCCCCAAGTCCACCAGCTGTAAGACGGAAAAGGGACCAAAGAGGAGATACAAGGCCCGCCCCGGTCGGCCTGCGTCGCCCGAAGCGCAGTTGCAGGCCAGCGTGGAACAGGTTGGGCGGGTCTCGGGAAAAAAAAAAATATAAAAACAGAAATTGGAATAAGACAGTAATAAACAACTGTAAGGCACGAGGCGGGAGTCTGTGTGTGTCACCGAGAGCGGCAAGCAGCACCACACGCACCCACTCTCTCTGTCTCACAGCCAAGAAGGTGCCGAGGCTGCGGGTGCAGGTCTGCGGCAGACGCAGACAGGTTGGCAGTGTCAGGTCAGACCAGGACCAGCCAGGGAACTCAGGGCTGATCAGGGCCAAGCAGCAACCGTGAGCAGGAGCAGGAAGCTTCCTAGCGGGTCGGATCGCGGATAAAGTACCGCCTTGGTAGTGCAGCAGCAAAGTTGGCAGACGCGAGATGGCCTATGCGCAGGCAGGACAGGACAACGAGCGATTGGACAGCAGGTAGAAACAGAAACAAGATGGAATGGGAGCGAAAACTGGGCTTGTCGGGCAGGCGATCCCGACGTTGTGGAAGCTGGGCTGAGCGGAAAAGGATTCGAATGGGGCGGTGGCGGGCGGTGGACGGGTCCTTTGATGGGACGCAAGACGAGAAAAACAAAGTGAGGCTTCAGAGAAAAGGGGACAACCAGGCAGACCAGGGGCTGAAAAAGGGTGAAAAAGCGAGTGAGCGGAGAGGGGGGACCGGTAGTCGAAATTTCGGAGTGGATTTTGTGGGCTCTGTTTTGGACTTTGCTCGGCGTGGGTTGGCGGGAAGGTACGACCGGAGAGGCTGCGCGAACGGACAGGAAATACAAAGAAAGTGTTACTACGCCATGCAAAACGGGGAAGGAACGAATGGACAGCAGGACCTGGAAAGTAGACAAATGGAAAGGGCGATGGATTGTGGTGTCGGGGCGTTCTTCCGCTTTTTTGTCCCAAAGTAAGGAGTACGATGAAGGAAGGAGCAAAGGAAGCCACAAAGAAAGGAGACGAAACGAGGTCAAATAAGACAAGTGAAAGGCAGCAAAACTTCTCCCTACCAAAAGAAGCCCAAAGACTCACTAAATGTCGTACTCGTCTCCACGAACCTTGGCAGGTAACTTTCAGAGGATCCTTGGTTTTCGGGTGGAATGTGTTTTGTCGCCATCTGTCCAACGAATTGCGACTGTTGTTCTGCACTTGCGGGGCTCCAGGGTGTTACAAGGCAAGATTTCCACTGCGAAATTCAGGCCGTCTCAGTGCATTGGTGTATCTAGTATCAAAGTATATTTTGGCTTCCAAAAAGTCAATCAAATACCGTCAACAAATTTACAACCAGGAACCATACAAAAATATTGGAACAATGATATTGTCAACAATGTTCCGTATCCGGATCGCAGCCAAGAAAATGCTCAGTTATATTCAACATCAGAAGTTAAGTCTAAACAACAGTCACCGCTCCGCCGGCGACAGGTCTCGGGCTCTGGGCTGTTGGTGACGATGCTACTGCTGCTCCGTCTTCTTTTCGCGTTTCGGCAGCCGTGATCTGGTCTTCTTGCTCCTCGTTGCGCTCGTACTTGCCCACAGGGAAATACCGCTGGGCCACAGGCACCAGTGTGATCGTGACAATCTGCAGCGCCAAGAAGACGGCCGTGAGTTTGTAGCCAACACGGAAAAAGGGCGCCTCGCCCGTATTGAAGCTGACCAGCGGCAGCCAGGCCACAAAGACGTAGGCCACAGTGTCGGTCAGCGCAATGACCAATGCGCGGTGCAGGTAATTGTACCCCAGGACCTCGGTAATGTATGTCATGTAGACGCCGGCCGTGCCCGTAGTGAGGTACGTCAAAAAGAAGCCGGCCAGAATCGCAGGGATGTTGGGGTCGGCTTTGTGGTCTTTCGTTACGGTGACCGACAGGATAATGGCGCCGATCAGCGACATGGAGGCGCCCCAGACGATAATGGGCCAGCGCGTCCGCAGGCCGTCGCTGGTCCAGGCGAAAACTAAGGTGAAAAAGACCAGGATGCCAAAGCCGGCCGTGGGGATCAGATTGACCTTTTCGACCGAGTAGCGCCCTGTTGCCTTGAGCCAGACGTTAAAGTACGAGTAGACGCGCGTGGCCTGGATGTAGCACACAAACGACAGCGTAAACAAGTAGACGGGCCACTCGCGGAACAGGTTGACCACCGTGCGCACGGTCAGGCGGCCGCGCGCGCGACGGCCGACGCTCTGCATGCGCTCAATGGCACGCTGCTTCTCGTGCGGCTTGAGCCAGCGCGCACGCGTCGTGGTCGGGCTGTTGGGGATGGCAAAGAAGCCGTAGGCGGCAATGGGCACGCCAATGATGCCGTCAAAGATGAATAGCCAGCGCCACGCAGCAATGCCACGCACGCCGTTCATGTTGGAGTAGAGGGCGGCCTGCAGGTAGCCACTGAACATTTGGGCGACGCTCGACGAGGCCTGGTAGATGCAGGCACGCTTGCCCTGCTCTTCGGGAAGGTACCAGTTTCCGAGCAGGGTCATGATGCCCGGGTACGCCGACGCCTCGAGTAAGCCGATAAAGAAGCGCAGCACGTAGACGGTGGTGACGTTTTTGGAGGCGGCCATGCCCGTCACGAGCAGACTCCAGGTGAGCTCCAGGGAGGGCAACCATATGCTAGGCGATACATAGGTAGCCATGATGATTTGGGACGGGATCTGGCCGATAATATAGCCAATGGTCCAGAAGGTGGTGAGGTAGTTGAGATCGTTGCCAGACATAGCCAGGTCCTCCTTCATGCCCGAGACGTACGCATTGGACACGTTTGTCTGGTCAAGGTACTTGACAAAGTAGGCGAGGCACACGTAGCTGAGGATGAACCAGTCGATTTTGGCAATCAGGCGGCGGTCTTCGGGCGACTTATCGAGGGAGTCCCAGATGATGCCGGCGAGACGCCGCCGGTGGGACACTGGCGAGGAAGTGGGGGAGTGAGTGTAGGTTTGCGGAAGGCCATCGTCCTTACCTGCGCTGTGTGAGCCCTGTTGAGATGAAGTGGCCGTGTCGCCGCTCATGGCCTCCTTGGATTCGACGACGAAGTCTTTATCTGCCATCACGAAGACGGAGGGACGTGAGAGAGAGGGAGCGAAAAGAGAGCACAGAGGTACCACAATGTTGTGCGTCAGCGTCTATGCACTTTTTTTCAACCAATATATAGACGCTGGCGCCTGGTATCTCGCTCCAGAACCTCAACTGCTCCTTCTTCAGCAGGAGGCCAAAAGCTTGGAAATGGCACACAAAGGCCGCGTGCTGTGTCTCAGCAACCAGTCCGATGATACGATGCACAATGCACAACAGTCGACCCACGCGACACGATTGTCGTCGTGGATCTTGTCGCTGTCGCTGTCGATCGTCGTTTGTCAACGTGCCGTCCCCAAAGCCCAGTCCTGCCCGGCGGACGGGAAATTGTTGCACGGCGGCAAGTTGATTGTCGATCGGTTCAACAAACGTGACCCAAAAACCTGAAGCAAGCCAGAAAAATGGGACAAAAGGCAAGAGCGAAACGTCACGGGCGATGCGCGCTAGCGATGCCACTACTGCTCCTTCCGGCCGTTCTGGGTCGCCCAGGGTCGTTCTCGAGCCGCCTAGTGCGTTTAGGGAGGACTCAAAGTGAGGCTAGAGGCCCAAGACCAACGGTTTAGCGCAAGACAGGAGCGAAGGGATGAATATCGCAAAGGATGAATAGAACAAGCAGAATAAAGAAAGAGCCAAGAAGCGCGTAGTTATCAACGTCGGAGACGGCAAAGCTTTCTTTGTACGAAAGTGGTTCGTGCAGGAAGGAACGACGCAAGACGGAAATGGCAAGAGAATACCGTCGGAGAGGGAAAAGACGGAAAGAACGAGGCTCGACGCTCCAAAGAAGCTCCCCCTTCGAAACAGAAAACAAACCTCTGCTCTTCTCCTTTTATATCTTGCGAACCAGGCCAAAGAGCGGTCAACTGCGGTCAATTGCGGTCAACCGCGTCGCCGTTTTCAGTCCCACGCATCGTTACCCCTCGCGACCCCCATCTTGTGCGACCACTTGCCTCGTTCTGTCCGTCGCCCAGGACACTGCTTCGCTCTTTTCTTTGCGCGCAGGGGGGATCGTTTCTCGTATTCCGTTGCCTTTGGCCCCCAAGGGCCATCCATGTTCCTTGCCGTGGGGAGACACATTGGGAACTCTCTCGTCCGTGCTCTGGTTCCCAGTCACTGCCTGCCGACGGGACGATCCATCCACTCCTTGGTTGTCCGGATTCAGACGCCTGGCCTTGGCACGAGCGAAACAATGTGGCACCCTTCTGCCCATATTGGCCATGCTGTGGTCATGTCCGTGTCGTCTTCTCTCTCAGCTGCCCATCAGGCTGTCGACGTTCGCTTGAAGTGCGCCTGGGTCCAGCAAATCAGCACGCTTCCTTGAAGCCGAATCCCGGACGACGTCGCATGGAGTGCTGGATTCGTCTCGTCGCAGCCATTGCCAATATTTCGTGCTGCTTGTCTGATTGGTGCGCGGGTACCGGAGAAACCGCCGTTTATCTGCGCGGGGGGCGAGAAGGTAATAATAATACGACGTGCTGTCGAGGAGACAATGACGACGAAAAGTGTGAGCGAAAGTATAGCCGTGGGATGGGGAAGAAGAGAAAACGAAGAGCAAAGAGAAGAGCAAAGAGACAGGACACGGAGATGGGATGAAAAAGGAACTGCCAGTCTTATACGAACGCATGTCTCGTCCATTTGCCCAGCTGCCAGGAGTGTCTGAAACAGAAAGAGAGCGATCGGGATGGAGCCCCGACAAAAAGCGCGTTTACGACGAAGGAAAGTAGCTTCAACTTACATTTCGGGCGGGAAGTGGCTCCCAAGGAACGGCGGTGGTAGAGTCCGCGGCAGACGGTGCATGCCGCTATAGCAAGACGCACAGTAGCGTACAGTCCATGGTTAGTTGACAGGACTTGCGTTACATGGCGGGCGGAGAAGCAGCTACGACCTCAAATAGTAAAACGATGCCGCCCTTAGGCTTGCGTTCAAGCTTGCGCAAAACGGGAATATTCCGCCAGAGGTTGCTTGTGCCTCCCTTCCCAGGCCACCGGATATAAGTACTTTGAGGGTCGTAGCTCTTTCCACGCGAGGCGCCAAACGCGCAGAATTGACCAGATTGGCAACACACTTCAGACTCTGGTCCACCACCGCTTTGGGACTGCGTGTGCCAGATGACGACACGGAGAAATTGTCCACAGGGACGCGATAACGTCTGTAGGCTCGGAAATGGTGGCTGACGAGCCCATGATGTCGGGGCGCCGCGTCCGCCGAGGCGAGAGAAGACCACGCATACAACATACAAGCAGCAACGCGCGGTGCACAACTGGTGCAAGACTAAACCCGACGGCTGGAGGACCGTATACTTACCAGTGCCGCGATGGTTGCCATGGCTGGTGGACTAATACCATGACGCCGAGTGGCGGGAGAAGGACGCGCATGGAACAGATGATGCCTTTCTGCACTGGCAATGCTTGATCTTGTGTCTCTTTCCCTCTCATTCGTAGTCAGTCGTTCTTGCCTTGTTAACGATCCTACCTCGGACGGTCGAGTGTAACCGTCCCTTGCTCTTGACGTGCCTCTGATAACGGATATGCTAGCCCGCATCGCTCTTTCCTTCTTAGTCCGGCCTCCGTCATGGGATCCCCATAACCATATCACTACTTGTATGGTACGATCGCTGCTTCCGTATCTTGTTTTGTTATTTTATTGTCAAGCCCTCCCCTTTTTTTTCTGTTTACATCTTCAACGGGCCGTCTGCAAACAGCATCCTTCTTTGCATCGTCCCCTTTCGTGATCAACATCGCGCATTTCGCCGTGGGCAGTGTCGGCCCTGATCGACATGCCACGAGACGCCCTGTTCGTGGCCGACGACGAGCCATTAAATCCGCATCCGCCGATCAAGGTGAGCCTCAGACTTGGTATTTCGAGATACAAATTGTGGAATATGAGATCTTTCATGTAATCTTGTGTCTAACACATCCAGGTCGTCATCGTCGGTGCCGGCCTCGGCGGCATCATCACGGCCATTCTGCTCTCACACAAGGTCCCGAACCTCAAGTACACCGTCTTTGATCGCCAAGATCGCATTGTAAGTCAACAAGATCCTTGTACTGGAAACAGCCGTGGCTAACCACCATCCAGGGCGGCACCTGGGCTGCTAACGTCTATCCCGGCGTGCGATGCGACATACCATCACACTGTTACCGTAAGACAGTTTCCTGCCGCCACACCTCGCTTGACACGCATCCTTCTCACTTCGTGTTTAGAGACAACCTTTGCTCCCAACCCGAACTGGTCCGAATACTACTCGACCGGCTCCGAGATCCGCGCATACTACGAGAAGCTCGTCGATGACTATGGCCTGCGCTCCCAGATACGTCTCCGGCACGAACTCCTATCTGCCACTTGGCGTGCCGACGGTGCCGTCTGGGACTTGGCCATCAAAGACCTCAACACAGAGGAGGCCTTCCACGAGACCACACCCTTCTTCATCAACGCCCAGGGGCGCTTGAGCCGGCCCAAGCTGCCCAACGTTCCTGGCCTGGTAGACACCTTTGCCGGTACCCTTGTCCACACGGCCACCTGGGACCCCAACATCGATCTCACCGGCAAGCGTGTGGCCGTCATTGGCAACGGCTCTAGTGGCCAGCAAATCCTGCCTCAGGTGGCACCACGTGCTGCGCACGTCGACCATTACGTGCGCTCGCGCGTATGGATCACACCCACCTTTCAAAAGAATCTTGTCGAAGCCACGGGCGACGATCCCGGCGCCCACCGGTATACCGATGCCGAAAAGGCTGCATTTGCAGCCGATCCAGCCGCCTATCTCGCCTACCGGCGTACCATTGAAGGCAACCTGCACACCAAGTTCCAGCGCAACATTCTCGGCAGCCCAGAGAACGAGGCCTTGCGGGCTTCTTGTATCAAAGCCATGCGCCAACGCGTCGGCGGCAGCCAAGCATGGCTGGACCGCTTGGTCCCTGACTTTGCGCCCGGATGCAAGCGGCTGACACCCGCGCCGGGCTACCTCGAAACCATAGTTACGGGTGCAGAGGATGGTACGGTGGCCTATGTCGACACGCCCCTTGTGGCCGCCACACAGACGGCGCTTGTCACGGCTGACGGTGTGGAGCGTCCCGTCGATGTGATCGTTGCCGCCACGGGATTTGCCAACGGGTTTGTGCCACATTTCCCTGTTGTCGGCCGCAACGGTGTCGACCTTCGCCACGACTGGTCCGCTGAGGGTGCCACCGGCTACCCAGAGACCTATTTCGGTGTCATGGCGCCTGACATGCCTAATTATTTTATGGTGCTGCAGGCCCAGGCCAACGGCGGTGGTGGGTCGATCCCGCTTCAGGTGGAGCTGTCCGCGACGTACATTGCCAAAGTGCTGCGTAAGATGCAGCTCCAGCAGTACCGCAGCATCACACCAAGTCGAGAGGCCACTGAGGACTTTAATGCATACTGCCAGGGCCACTTTCGAGACAAGGTGGCCAGTGACAACTGCAGTTCGTGGCTCAAGGCACCCGGCGACGGTACAGCAGGCGGCCGCACGTTGGTGTGGTGGCCCGGTTCGGGCCATCATCGCATGCAAGCATGTCTGGACCCACGCTGGGAAGACTTTGAGTTTGAGCAGAACCGGACACCACAGGCCCAGCGCAACCGGTACCACTACTTTGGCAATGGGTGGACGACCATTGAGCGTGACGCTAGCGGTACGGAAGCACTCACAGGCTACCTGTATGAAGTGGGAGCAGCAGACTTGCGCTCTCTGCATGAGCGATGGTATGAATAAGATGAGAGGAGAGGACGACATACGATCTATAATGAATAATGCATACAAACGTCAATTCATTCATGACAGTAAGTAAATATGATAAATAAAAGATTCAAAATAAAAGACGAGTGGTACATTAAGTAGAGTAAAATGTATTACAACAAAACGTATACAGAGAGTCCAGACACACTTGACCACCCTCTTTTTGTGTTGGCTGAGAACCACCAAGAATAAAAGACCAAACGCCAGGCAGTGAGACGCCGTTTCGAAAGCAAATAAAATCAAACGCCGACCCACAGGCCATCAGTCGGTCTCTTGACGCACTGGCTATCAATCCACAAAAAATCGTAAAAAATAGAAGACATAACTGAGACAACAAGACGAGCTCCAAGTGCAAAACAAACGAGCAAATGCGCATCCGCGTAAATATATATGTTGGCACAAAGTCGGACAAAGGAAATGGTTGTATAAGGAGCGTGTAAACGAGGCCCATGCAAGGCTCGTTGAAATAAGAATGAACAGAAAGATATGTCTCGTCTATATTGTATCACAGATCTGTATCGTCGCCGTCTTCGTGAATGTGAAAGCCAATGTCCGTGTCGCCATCAATGTCACGCTTGATGGTCGTGTCTGGGCCAAGCGGTTGCGTGGTGTTGGTCTTGACCAGCCGCCACGGTCGCCGCGTGCTGGGATACTCGCTGGGTTGACTACTCACGTCTGAGTGGTGCTCCTCTTCTTGCGCCGTTTGCAGCGGCTGTTGCTGCTCTTGGCCATCTTGCTGTTGCTGCTCTTCGGCGCTGTTGTCCTCAAACAACGATGGCGACAGCGCGTCTAGGTTCTTGCTGTCCGACATGCTCTCGTCTTCGTCGTCATGGCTACTTTGTGTGCCGCCAAGCTGCTGACGACGACTGCCAAAGGTGTGCCCGATGTAATCTTCGTCATCATCGTCGTCGTCGTCGTCGTCGTCGTTGCGATCAAGCTCAACTCCCGGTCGCGGCTGGTCTTTCGGTAGCAAGCGTCCCTGTCGCGGGTGTCCTTGTTCTTGGAGATAGTACTGGTCATCCTCGTGACCTTGTTGGGGAGAGTCCCGCAGTCCAAGCATGTCTTGCTCGTCTTCGTATACTTCAATGTCGTCATCCTCGTCATCATCCTCGTTGATCTCATCGCCGTCTTGCGTCATGGGGAAGTCAAAGTCGTCGACATCGTCGCTGTCGTAGGCAGCCATGATCATATCCTCGTCATCGTAATACTGCTGCGCACCGTTACCCAGGCCCAGAACAGAGGGCATGGGACCCCGGCTGCCGTGCCGGCTGTTCCGCAAGTACCGTTGCTCATTCTCAAGGCGGTGGACTCGCTGCCGCTTGCGCCGGCCGCTGCCACTAGCAATGGATGACGCTGATGTAGGCGGGTGGTCTGCACCGGCGGTTGTGCTGAACGGTGTCGCGTAGGCAAACGGGGAAGGACCGCGGACGCGCTGCGGTGCCGGCTGGTGCTGCTGACGGTGCTGGCGCATCTCCTGCTCGAGGTGTTGTTGCTCATCGGCTGGAATGGCCCACATCGCAGTAGGGCCCGGGCCTGGTGTGACGCTTGGGCTTCGGCTGTACCGCGGCGTGTTACGGGGCCAGAACTCGCCGAAGCTTGGGGAGCGTGTGCTGCGGCGCCGGCTGCGCTTGTTGACGCCAGCGGCCATGGGAGGCGCCACAGAAGCAGCGGCCGCAGCGTGAGCGTGATTGCTGCCTGCCGAATGAATACGGCGTCTGCTGACAGCACCAGAGGATGCACCCCGCATCATAACAGGGCTTGCTGACTGATGTGACACAGGCACCGACGTGGTGCGTATGGGGGGTGGTATACGCCGAGTACCAGATGCCAATGACGACGGGAAGAATGGTGATAGAGACCGACGCAGCGTGGTAGGCGCTGAGGGGCCGCCATTTCCGGGCTCAGCCTGGACTCGATGCTGTTGCTGCGGAAGGCGGTGCTGCATAGGCGACTGCGCAACAGTAAAGAACTGCTCAGACGATCCAGAGGTACCGATGGACACAGAATGAGACCGACCGGGTGTGGTGACAGGCACAGCAGCAGGCCGCGCCGTTGATGGATACGAAGCACGGTGGGCAGTCGGTTCCCGTGCATGTCGTACCGGTGTTGTGCCACGACTGAATGGAGAGGGTGAAGGGCGGCCCATGCGACTCGAGGGCATGAGAGGCGAGGAGGCTGACGAAGACGAGTCGGAGGTCGACGTTGTTGGTGGTTCATCCAGCTTGCTGTTCCATGCCCAGCATGCATCGTCAATACCGAAATCGTTGTCGCCAAGGTCCACCTGAACCTGTGGCAATTCGCGCAGCTGCTGCCATGACCACCCGTTGTTATACGCCCGGCGCGTCTGCAAGTATGCATCAGGCTGCGTGACATAGAGACGGTGCTTGCCACCTGATGCCTTCATGACGACACTGGCAATCATAAAGCTGGCATCCCAAATGGCAGGCGTCAACATCTCTGAGCGCGTGAGAAACCGCAGGCGTGGGTCTTTATACACCTTACGCAAAGGAACCCAGGGCTGCTGCAGGGCCAGGAACTGCGAGGTGGCAGACGAAGATAAACGGCGATCCCGCCTGGCCTCTGCAGTGTCGTTGGAGCGCACGTGTCGCAGGATAGGGCCAAACGCTGTGGCCATGGCCATCTGCAGGCTGCGAGCATCGGGCCTGCGCACCGTTAACGTCTGCACAAGGCCGCGGCTGCGAAGGCGACGATCGATATTGCGCCCTGGTATGCAGGCTCTAGGCAGCAGCCGGGGCGTATCCGCACGTTGGGCGGGTGTCGTCCATTCGTCGTCACCATCAGCGTTACCGCCGCTGGAAGACGCTGCGCCGGCTTGTCTTCGCTGTGCCGCTGCAGCCGCCGCCACGGCCTCAGTCGCGCCAAACTGAACGGCCTCCACCCAGACACCTTTGAGTGGGAATGGTAGGAAGACAACTTCGAGCTGCCATGGTCGAGAAATGGAGGGAAGCGCCTGCTGCTGGAGGAGACTGACACGCTCTTGGAGTGCTTGGAGCTGGCTTAAGACCGCGGGATCTGTGACGGCGGCCGGCCTCGGCATGCGGCTGTTCATGCTGGTGGTCGTCGACAATGGGGCGCCAGATGTGGAAAAAGATACAACGCTGCTCGACGTCACAGTGGCCGCATCGTTGTCGTTGTTGACTTGCCTTTCAACCTCGTCCAAGCGCGACTCGAGTTCGGTCATGCGCAGGTCCGTGTGATCGGCGCGCTCGATGCACTCTTCGTGCGCCTGGTGCGCTGCAAAGGATGCTGATACGGATGATGCAGACGCAGAAAAAGACGGATTTTCAAGCTTGTTGAGCCGCGCTTCATGCGCCTGGACAGCATTCGTCAAACTTTCTGGCCCGAGAGGACGAAACGCTGACGTGGACGAATGTTGCTCAGAAGGTTGTCGGGGAGGTGACCCAGACAAAACTGGAAGTGACACGGCCTGAGTGAGTGTTTGCAGGCCCTTGCCAGCAAAAGGCTGCATATACCGTATCTGACTCGTGTAGGATGTGGTGGTCGTAGTAGACGGTGGTGGCTGCTGAGAAGGCGGTAGTGGCCCAGCGTGGGGATTTGAGGTTGGGTTGGACTCTGCAGCAGCTGGAGGAGCCTCGCCTTGTGCAGGTAAGTTGTAAGGACCCCAGCTGAGTGTGTCCGGGATAGAGTAATCAGCTGGGGGTCCGGCAATGGAGGCAGCACCTGATAATGGAGCTGGCCGTGCTGGACGGACCGGAGTGGTCTCTGAGGTTGCCTCAGGCGCCTCAAGAGCCTCATCGTCTTCTGTTGCCACTTCGTCGTCTCCCAACTCGGCATCAGCGTCTGCCATGGTCAAGGCGCGGCTCTCTCGCGCAGCGTCGGTGATCATGGCGACGAAGGATGAGTCCAAGTGAACGGGAACGTCAGAGGGAAATCCAAAGGAGATATCTGGCAAGGCCTGTTCGTCGCTCTTCACTTCCTGGCGGCAGCTATCCTCAATCGGTTCCTGGACGGCGTTCAGAGGCACTAGGGGCAGACGTGGCTGCTCGTTCTCTTGCCCAGGAAAGGAGGTTGAGGATGTCGGTAGTAAGAGCTGTGGTGGAGATGATTTTACGGATGTAGACAAAGGTGCTCCGGTGGGCGCTGCGGCGGTAGTAAAAAATGATGTAGTGATCGATGCCCGGTCCAATGACGAATCGCCGTTGGGGGTGTGATCGTGGAAACAGGCATGATGTGAGCACATGCACCAGCCGGTCTGGCTGGTATCCAATCCGGCAAGGCTTCCATTGAAAACGTTGTTGGCCGGGGCGACGGCTCCAGCGCCAAAGCTCGGTGTCATGGGCGTAGCGGCAATGCTATTGTTGGCTCGGGTCCAAAAGCGGCGGCAACCGCAGTGAGCACCACTGGATCCATGGCTCAAGTCGACATAGTTGCAAGGTCCGTCGGGGAGGCGTGGCGAAGATTGAGGTTGAGGGTCCAGTAGTTGCGGTGGCTCCTGCTGCTGCTGTAGTGGCACAAGCTGGGCGTCGTTTGCAGGCGGCCGTGCTGCACTGTCGTCGTATATGTCAAAAACAAAGGACGAGGGCGCAGCGGGATCCTGGACATTATTATTGGACGACAAGGCGGCAACGGCAGCAGAGGCGTCGAAGGAAGTCGCGGCCATTGGCAGCTCCGGCGGAGGTCATCTCCGGGAGACAGCCGTCCTATCAGGGCAAGTGCGGGGCCGGCGGTGTTGCCTAGGTTAGTGGCCGGGAAACAGCCGCTAACAACAAAGTAACACGGTCCAGGGAACAGTGGTCTACCACCGACCGGCACGGGCTGCGGCGCGTCCGAAATCCAGGAACGGCAGATCAAGACAGATGTCGGTCGCGCAGAAGGAGAGTCGTTGGTACTTCTCAATGTACTGTATATATCAGAGGGGGTTGGGGCGAGACAAGGTGCAGTTTTTGTCGGTGTTGTGGTGGGACGAAGAGCTCGTGGAGAGCTCACAAGCAGGATCCGGCGCAGGACATGGCACTGTGATACGACAAAGCGGTCAAGTCAAAGGGCCGTCCGAAGTGAGAAAGGCCAGCTGCGGCCGAAACGGCGGCCGTGATGGCAGCCTCAGGTATCAAATCTCGAGGATAGGGGAATAGGGATCGTGTCATCGAGTCGGCCGCCGAACGGGCCAACAAGTCAAGAGAAGCCGTGCGGAAACGGGCCAGTTTAATCCGGCCACAGAGGAAGAAAGCAGGCGCAGGCGAGAGCGCGGGAAAGGTCGAAAAAGACCTTGAGGGGGAGGGCAGGCGGCGGACGAGGGCCGATAAATATATAGAGAGAGATAGATATATATATTCGTAATGATGTCGAGATGCCGGAGGCACGAGGCTGCGTTTCGTGAAGCTGGTCACAAGGACAAGGCGCGTTGGCAAAATTGGTGCGTGAACAAGACAATAATAGGAATATACATAATAGGGTTCGGGAGGCAATGAGAAATGGCTGGGATGTCAGCCTGGTTTCTGGAGGATGGAAGAAGAGGGTTGACGACGTCAAGAGAAGATGCGGGATGAAAGTGGGAGAAAGGCAGGTACGGCCAAAAGTGTTAAAGCACAGTGACGATTGCACACTGCAAGGCGTCAAGGCGTCGGACACGACCCGGGCAGGCAAGTCTTTGAGGAAGGAATGGGGGGAGGGTGGGCAGGAGGGGATGGGGAGAAAGCAGGTACTCGGACAGGGGGTTGTGGGTACACGGCAAGGGCGCAGGTGGTGTTGACGAGTAGGAGATGCAGAGGGAAGGAGCTTTGAGCACGACGAGGAAGGCGCGCTCGAGACAGCGCGAAGAGGACAGTGGAGAGCAGAGGAGGTTCTAGGACCAAGCCGCTCGCTAGGCAAAAGGCTCGGGCAGTAGTTCGCTGGCGAGCTGAGGAGAGGAGAAGACTCCAGAAACGAGCCGAAGAGGCAGAGACAAGACCGCCGCCTGCGCAGAACAGCAGGCAAACCCGGTCGAGGTGGTGTGGAATTGTGGAGCTGAGGTCGAGGAGGTTTTAGAGGTCCCGAGCCTACTATGGACAAGGAGGGAACACTTGCACCAGAACGGGAAAGAGCACAGCAGCACTGAGCCTGCAGATCTGAAGGAACACCAGACATAAAGGGAAAGAGCGAGAAACGAAACGACACTACGCCTTTTTTGCCCGCAATACCGCCATGCCGCAGCTTGGGCGCCCTGGACGCCTGCCGCAAGTTTGTTGGTTGCGTACCTAGGCAGCAAGCAGTCTGACGAGAAGGGCGAACGCATGCAACTCTATGCCTCTTTACCGTGGGGTGGCAGGAAAAGGCTGAGGGCACTCCCCGCCATCGCTCCTTCCATGTCGCAGCTTGACACACCGTAGACGGCCCTTTTGGGCGAATCGTAGACAACCAGCAAGAAGGGAAAGAACGAGACAAGCCGGCCGGCACCGATTATTTCCCCGGCTGCCACTTCTCAACATTTGTTCGCATGACCACTTCCAACCCCTGCCATCTCGCCTGGGTTCTCTTTCTCACTTGGCCGCCCGTGTGGTATTTTCCATTAAACACCCCTGGTCAACCCACTTTAGCACCGAATTAGCCTCGCGGCCCAGCGCGCTCTCCACGCGTTTGGTGCAAGCGGCGGCCAATAAGCGGTCGGCACGCGTGCCGGCGTGGGCTCTGGGCTCCTCCGTTCTCTCACTCTTTTTCTTTGTTCTTTGGGCTCGAACACGTCTGAAGCAGATCTTTGTTAGGCTCCGTAAACAAACAAGCGGGAGTGGCGTGCAGCTGTTATTCGTCGGTTTCTCAGATGGCTTACACGGCACCCTTTTTGCGCACCATTTGGCGAATGAGACGACACATCGTCTCGTCTTTCCTTGTCATTGTTGTTGTCTTGGAAGCGCCAGCCCCTATTTTTTCTCTGTTCTTTACGTGTTTTGTTGTGACGCCTTTTTACTTTGCATTTACCAAAGCGCGACATCAAGGGATAAAGTAGTTCTCTTGCAAGTCGTGTTACTTCGTAAAAGACCAGGACAGGGCCGAGATGAAGAAAACAAGAGAGGAGAACACGGCAATCAAGACACAGAACAAAGGACATCCCTTGGCTTGAAACGCCCGGTCCCCTCATTCAGATCGATACGAGTACGCCGTCGTTCACACCGGTGCTGGACTGTCTCACAAATGAAGTTGAAAAGTGTCCGCCAATTGCCCAACGAGCTAGCGTCTATGGGACGATCCTTCCTGCCGTCCCGCCGAGCAGCAAGAACGCTCCTATCTCGTGCTGTGCACTGTGCAAGTGCACAACTGCACTGCTGTCCACGCCATCCCATCTTTCCCGCTGCCGTTCTGCCGCGACCATTTATGCCTGGCCAACCATTCTGCTCACAAATGGCCATCTTACTTGGTATCCCCCAGGCACGCCGTGCCCTCCTTGCCCCGTGCCCCAGGCCCCATGCCCAATGCCCGCGTACTTCGTATACAAAGTACCTGCAGCGTGTGGCCGACCAACCGCCTGGTCTTCCGACCTGCGTCGTGCGTTGCGTCATGGCCGTCGTCAAGACATATGTGCAGAGGAGGGGGCACGGCGTACATAGTGAGGTGCATGATATCAAAACCAGCTTGAAGCGGCCTTTGCATTTGCCCGTAAACCACTGTCCGAGTCTTGTGCGCACGCGTACATAGTTCAGATACCCCATAAGATCTCGACGTTCCCTCCGCAGCCCCCGATTATCGCAGAGGCTGCCAAATGGCCACGTCTTGGGACATCTACGCCCAATCGGTTTTAAATTTCCGACGGCATCGGCCGCTTCACAGCATGTTCGTATCTATGGATTACGATGCACAATTCTGCACGCAGCTTGCCTAGATTTGTATGCATTGCATTCAGATTGGCCGAGTATATAACGTGAGGAGATGTGCCCGTTAGATGACGAGAAAAATCAAAACAGATAAACAGAATGTGATGAAAAAGGGGTGGATAACGAAAATGTAACAAAAAAGATGAAAGAGACAAGAAACAAAGTACTACATGACGAAAACGCCCACGACATGCATGCCCAGCAATCATGAATGAAAATGGCGGAAATATGGAAGAAAAACGGAGATAGGGGAGAGAAACGAGACGGAGCGAAGACGAAATGTCGCAGGGCACAGCGCACAGCCGCTTGATAGCGCTAGAAATGATCCCATGCTCTGCTTCCTTACACCTCGCCCCAGCTGCCCATGGGGCCGGCAGACGCAATCATCGACCCAGTCCCAATCGATCCTCCAATATCCCAGTAGTGCCGCGACGAGTGCCGCGACGACATGCTACTACGCCGCGCCGACCGCCGCGTGCTCTGACTGGCACACGAGGTCGCCGTTCCGTGGCCGTGACCGTGACGCAGGATCGGGCTCGATGGCGCCGCTAAACCACCCGGTGTGTTCATATTGCGGAACGCAGGCATGGGAGGCCGCCGCTCGCCAGTCTGGCGCGCACCCGACGCACCCCGACCGACCAGCGGGTGGTGCTGACGCACGCGAGCCACCTTGGCCGCGGCCTCCTGCGAGCTCATGGTGATCGAGCCACTACCACCGGCACTGTGGCCGTGGTGTGCGAGGTGGTGGAGGTGGTGGCGGTGGGTATGATTGTTTCCCGACGCTGATCCGGAAAAGAAGCGCGAACGCAGGTAGCGGAACACGAGCTTGATGTCGAGGTCCTGCTCCCACTCGTCCTGTGTGAACGTTTGTACGGCCGTTGGCGTGGTCGACGTAGAGTTTGCTGTAGCGCTGCCAGTGGTAAGCGGCGTAGCGTTGTTTTCTGTCGCCTGACCAGGGATGTCCATCGGCCGTGCTTGGTAGATGGTGGGCTTGAAGCGGGGAAGCGAAGCCGTAGTCCCGGTCGGAGTGATGTCGTTCGTTCGCTTCTCACCAGAGGCCTCGACCGGCTCCTGTTCGCTCCCGAGGACGCGATTCGCAGGTGTGGTTGTCTCGGGGATCACCGGCAGGCCAGCGTATGGCAGCGGCATCTGCTGAACGCGGGTGAAGGTCGAAAACGCGCCCGGATGCGAGTTGATGTGCGAGTGCACAAACAGACCCAGCTCCTTGGCAATGCGCTCGAGCATGCGCAGCTGCCAAGATGAGGAGTCGTCGCCATAGGCGCCAACGTCCGTTGAGTCTGTGCCGACAGCGCCTGCTTCCAACAGGGGATTGGATGCACGGGGCGTTGAGGACAGGTCCACCTCATCGGTTTGTTCCTCGTTGGCCGCGATATCTTCGCCGAAGAGAACAGAGAGGATGCGGTCATCGATGCCCATGACTTCAAGCATAAACCTGCGCGTAATGCGAGACCACAGACCTTCGCTTGGATCATCGCCATCCTCACCTGCTGCCTTGCGAAGCTTCGTGAGACGATCATCCTCCTCCTGGTCGTGCCAGTCGGTGCTCGCCTCCACCTGCGCGGTCCTGTCTGCAGCAACAGCACCGGACGCGAGGGTCGCGTTGCCTGCAGTACCTCCAGCCCGACTTCGTCGTACAGAGAGCTCGGACCCGCGCCGCCGGCGAGTCTCTTTCTGAATCTCTTCGAGAAGTACGCGGCTGTGCTCCAGCCGCCAAGCCTCAATACGCCGTGTCCGTTCAATATCATCTGCGAAATCATCGTCGGCCTGCAGCTGTGCCAGGTCTAAAGACGCACGGCGCCGCTTTGGAACGCGCCGTGGGTTGAACTGCTCGAATGAGTAGAGGTGTTCTTGGACAGCAGCACTCAAGCCGGTGGTGTTGCCTAACCGGAATGTGCCGAGACCATCATGCGTCGGAAGGTTGACAGTTGTGGTGGCAGTGGTTGCCATAGCCTGCTGTGCCAGGTTTTGTTGTGTAGTAGGGCGGAAATCGGGGAGGTGGCTGTCGAGGCTGTCGAGCTCGGCGTCGTCTTCGGCGTCGGGCCGGGCATCATCACTCATGACAGCCTCATCGACGTTGGACTGGGAGCGTGCTGATGTGAGGAGGGAGAGGCGGAGGTTCGCTGGCCTCGCAACGCCTGATTGCGCGTGCGACGATGCATAATCAGTGTGTTCGAGGCTACGTAGACTGCCCAGGTCACTCAGCCGTGAACGGCCTGCTGTTTGCTGTGAGGATTCCTGGAGCGAGTCCAGAACGGACGATGTCGTCTCTGTGTCCGCGTTCGGCGAGAAGAGCACCCATGTTTGCGAACCCTCGAGGGCGGCAGGAAGTACAGTGGAGACGCGGTTGTCATCTCGTTCTTGCGACTCCTGGCGTGGCGGCCGTTGAAGTGCCTGCCGCGTGGGCTGATGGAAAGCCATGTGGGATGCGGTTCAAACACAAAAATGACGACAGAGATTAGAGGGCAAGGAAGAGTGACAAGAAAACGACGGCAAGGTAAGAATGCCGTCGTCGCCCACACTCCAATAGCAAAGTAAAATGGGAAGATGGCCCCAGGTCTCGTGTCAGCAATCAGTGATAGGAGATGGGTGTTATCGTAACGAGGATCCCGAAAACGGGTGTGCTAGCGGGGGACTAGAGGAACGAAGTGGGCAATAGTAGGCCAGAAGAAGCGACAGGACGGGTTATCAGCGTAATTTCGAGGACAAGACCGAGAAGCGGATTGACGTGATCGATGTGGGCGATGTGAATCTTGAGCTTTCGAGCGTATATTCGGACGTTGATGACCAGCGGCCGGGTATTGTGGGCGTGTAACACGTTGCGCAAAGGATTCCGGGCGTAAGCGAAAGGAGCGATGATAGACCGATAATAAGAAAGGCGGGCCGCCGCTATCAGACAATCGAATAACGGCTGGTTAATTACGACGTAAGAGTCCCTCACGAGAGCCGCACGAGAGCATATGAGGGTCGAAGCCAGAAACGTGGGAGAGCGTGCCAGACGACGGATGTGGGAAAATGCAGAAGAAAAGGAGTTGATCGGGCTCGTGTGACGAGGAGTCGGAAGGGAGGTTGACCGCTGTCAATAAAAGAGGGGGGCGCGATAAGGCAGTCCAGCCCAGCGACTTCAAAACCAGGTCGAAAGGCGCGAGTGCTTGACGCTGCCGAAGAGGAGAGATGTTGTCAAAAAAGGGGCGATGTTAACAAAGGGACGAGAAAGAACAAAATAGCAAGAAGGCACGGAGGACATTAAAAGGGAAATGACCGTTAGATCTGTTGGGGGAAGGAGGCCAAGTCCCGCGAAGACAGCAGATCAGCAGTGGGTGACAACCCAACGTCAGAGCACCACGCTGGTGGGCAGGAGCGATGGCCAAGGTCTCACGCCGTTCACTGTTTCTTCTCAGTCTATCACTTATCACACAGGGAGGGCAGGAACATCTGCGACAATTGGGCGGGCTAGAAAAGGGGCCCCTGCAGGAGCCGGAAGGAGTGAGGCTGGCTGGTTTGCTGGGTCCTCTGTTGGTCTGAAGTGACCGCGAACCAGGGCAGTCAGTATTGGCAATGCGTGACCCCCCTGCAGCGGTGGCTTCGTGCTCTGACGACAGATATTCGTATTTGTTTGTTGTCGACAGTTATCGAGTAACCTAAGATTCACGCTACAGCAGTAGTGCACGTTATACTCTGACTGAACTGGGCTGAAAGCAGCCAGTAAGGGAAAGACGGGCAAAAAGGAAAAACGAAGGAAGAGCGTGTGTCTGACTGACTCCCACCCTCCTTCCCCGTCTACGAGGTACTCCCTTGGGCGATTCCTCTCCTGCAATTCCGAGAGCTCAGCCGACTTGGCAGGCGCAGACGCAGAGAAGTGGTTGGCAGTCGGCGATGCAATTTTGGTAAGTCTTACGACGTATTTAAACCCAGAAGCCGCGGTGCCTTTGGGTGCTTCCAATTGCTTACCTCGCGTCATTCCATCATCGGTCCTTCGTATATCGCTCCTTCGATTTACATTTAAATCTCACATAATTCCCCTCGGCTTATGGTAAACACTGGCAGCTTCGTAACAACGAAGCAAACCCCGTCTGATTTTGCTTTCGTTCGGACACTCGCGGAAACCCCTGAAAACTTGTTCTCAGGGCCTATTATTACGACACCAGACTGAAAGGACGGTCCAGCCCATGCGTGCCTTCTTCTTGGCCAAAGGTGGCAGACTTCCTCGAGGTGGTCTGACTGGGGGCAAAGGACCGATAGCCATCGCCAGCATTCAGCAGGTCTAAAATGGCGACATAAATCGCAAATTTGGGGGGCCAAACCCGCCATAGCTTGCCAGAAACACGCGCCACAGCGTCCTCTGGTCCTGTCCAAGCTACCAACCGAACGCCAGCCAATGAGTGACCAAAGCGCTAATCCATTTCTCCAGTTTAATTGCCAGTAGGACACGCTGTGAGCACTACAAATGCCGCCAGTAAGACACTCCTGTGCGCCTCTTGTTCTCTTGTTCGCTCCGTCTTCCCATATTCAATGTCTGAAACCTTTCCGTACGTGCCGTCGCTTTCTACGGCGTCACACACGTCGGTGATAGAAAATGTTGCAAGCCATCGTCCAGCTGAATATTAACGAGTGCACGATTGAATTGAGACACTATGTGTGCACATGTGGTATAAAGGCTAATGTGACGACCAAAGATATGGGGATGAATGTGCCCGCCATTGCCCCTCGCAAGAATCCAATGACGCCAAAAGACGCCAAACAGCGATCACCTGGTCACATTTGCTTTCGTTGGGGAATCTAAAACAACAAAGTAGCCTACGACATAGGCGGAGAGGCGACCAGTGAGCAAGGAAACGTTTGGAGACCATGGCAGTAGATTTACAACGCCTACCTTCCAAAGCTGGCCACACAATTTGTCTAACATTGTCATGTAAGTTAGTGTTCTACAGCTACAAAACGCTGCTTAAGGCTCATGACATGAACTTTATCACGCACATTGCATATATTGGTTGAATAGTAGGTTTATTTCTTATTCGTCTCTTCCTGATTCTGTCTCTCGGGTTCGTGACGTTGGAGCCGTGCTCGTACTGCACTCGTGCCGCCGGTGAGCATCACAAGCGTGCCCAGGCAAAGTCGGGCAGCGTGTCACGCATTGCGCTTATAACAGCGCTCCGGCAGAGCATGTTCTCCTCTCTAGACAAGAAAAGAAACCCACTGCCAACCCACACGTCGTCTCCGCGTGTGCTAAAATAGAGTAGATGAACCAAAAAAGAAGACCACCAAGCGCCGCTCTGTGCCCGCGCGAGGGTGCGATTGTACCACCCTGGCATTTTATCGATCAACAGGGAAATACAACGAGAAAATGCAAACAATTCAGTCACTCAACTCCTCCTACCACTTTATGCGGAGAAAGCGTCGGGGAACTGCTTGATGTTCGCAGCCAGGTTGCCCTTGTTGCTCAGGAACTGGACGTAGGCGCCGTCCACCCGGACGCGGCCGGCAGCCTTCTTCTCCTGGTACTCCTCGCGGCGGAGGGGCGTGAAGCCCCAGTTCTTGGAGATGATAATCTTCTGGCGGCCGGGGAACTTGTACTGCGAGCGGCGGAGAGCCTCAAGAGCGAAAGCGCGGTCTGTGAAGCGGGTTAGTAATAGGTCAGGTCATATCGACAATAATGGAGCCGTTCCTGGACAAGAAGACATACTAGAGTCACGAGTGCGGACACTCAGGATGATCTGGCCGATGTTGACACGGGCGACAGTGCCGTTGGGCTTGCCCCAGGCACCACGCATACCGGTCTGCAGACGATCGGCACCAGCGCACGACAGCATCTTGTTGATACGGACGACGTGGTACGGGTGAGCGCGGACGCGCAGGTGGAAACCCTCCTTGCCGGCAGTCTTGACGAGGTACTTGTTGGCGCAAATACGGGCGGCCTCGAGGGCCTCGGAGCTCAGCTGCTCATACTCGTTGGAAACGAGGTGGATGCAGAGGGGGAAGTCGTCGACGGTGGCGCGCTTGCGGCCCAGGTCGAAGATGCGAATCTTCGGGTCGGGGACACCACGGTTGAAGCGGGACTTGGGGTACGGCTAGATAAAGTACGACGTTAGTACCTTGTTTGCTTGCGATGAAAACAACAAACCTTTTTCTTTCCTCCGCTCTCCTGATGATTCTTCCCATATCTTGAAACCACCACCGATCCCGGACCGAAAACAAACGAGCCTAGGCAGCCGAAATGACATTTCCATATAAAACGATAGTCAAAGCAGCAATGCAGGATGTGAAGTTGCATAGCCGTCGCTCATTCTCATCGTCGTCTTCGTCCTAGGATCGTGGGTCGATGACTTCCTCCTCTTCCCTTTGACTCCTTTCCTTCGCTCGTCCTTCCTTTCACGAACGCACCTTGTTCTTGCAGTACCGGTAGCAACGGGCGGGACGGCGAGCCATTGTGTCGGATGTTGTCTATTTGTCGTTAAGTGTTGTTGTGATGGAGTTGTCGTTGAGGGTTGGCGATCCAAAGGCTGATCGAGAGGTGTTTTTAAGAGAACAAGAAAATAAGCGGCGGGCGACGAAATTTCCCTTTGGGGTGGCTTCAGTTCGCCTCACTAGCTGATTTCAAAGCAAAATCGGCTTACCA
Source organism: Sporothrix globosa (assembly GCA_001630435.1). Taxonomy (NCBI): domain Eukaryota; kingdom Fungi; phylum Ascomycota; class Sordariomycetes; order Ophiostomatales; family Ophiostomataceae; genus Sporothrix; species Sporothrix globosa. The sequence continues at coordinate 1,097,905 of LVYW01000005.1, forward strand.
GAGAAGGTTCGCCCATTTTCCCGACTTTTGTCAGGCTTGGCCCGGCAAGTGACTCTCTTTGTGGCAGGGCCAAATTAAAGTGGGTCATTTAGGTCTTTCTTGCCCTTGGGTGACTCCTCCACTAAGTCCGGAAAAATAGGTGTCCCACTCTTTCCACCTAACAATTTTACTCATTTTTACTCATATTTTTTTTCCCGTGCATGCTATTCTTGCGCTGGCGCTAGCGATGGGAGGAGAAATTTCGTAGTTTGTCTCGACCAAAAGTTTTTGTCTTCTCGTTATTCCTTCCTCTCGACATCCACGACACTTACCGACAACAATCAATACATTTCGTCGACAACCGTTGCAATGGCCCCCAAGAAGAACAAGAAGGACGCCAACTCCATCAACTCGCGCCTGGCGCTTGTGATGAAGTCCGGCAAGGTCACCATGGGCTACAAGAGCACCCTCAAGTCGCTCCGCAGCGTACGTTTCTGATCCCGCGATGCTTGCCACGACGCGCATCTTCGACCGTCAAAGAGTCGGGCAGGCTGCTAACACGACTCGCTACTACAGGGCAAGGCCAAGCTGGTCCTGATCTCCTCCAACACCAGCCCCCTCCGCAAGTCTGAGCTCGAGTACTACAGCATGCTGAGCAAGACCAACGTCCACCACTTCTCGGGCAACAACGTGCGTTTATCCTTTTCCCCGGTTCCGTTTCTCTGAGATTGCCACCTCTGGTGTCGCCCCTTCTCCAGTAGACGGCCCAGACAGAAGCCGGTCACGGTTCTGCGTTTGACAAAACCGAATTGCGTCGCCCCGTCTCGCCTATGCGTGACCGGTGATCTGGGCCTGCCCTGCGAAGAAGTTGCACTCTACTGTGACTTTGGAGGGTATATTTCGTATCACTAACCCGTATGCTTTTTCCATCGTATAGATCGAGCTCGGCACTGCGTGCGGTAAGCTCTTCCGCTGCTCCACCATGGCCGTCCTGGACCCCGGTGACTCGGACATCCTGGCCGACCAGCAGGCTTAAGCGGACAATAGTCAAAACAACACCATGGGACTTGCGGCAAACGCGATGAGGATGGTTTTATGAATGAACATTGTAAAAATTCCAAAATACAAAATTTACCATGTTCCTTGATGGAATGTTTGCTTTTTGGGAGGCATCAAATGGCGTTCAGGAAAAGAAAGTCCACGACTGTTATGTGTCAAGGACAGTGATCTATTATACCAAAGAAAAAAATAGTCTTCAGAACAAGCCACTGTCCCCAACTTGAATTGCGTGTTCTCTGTGATGCCACATGAAGCATCAATTAACGCTGTGTTTAAATGCATATATCGTATATGCTTATAAGCGATCGTATGTCCATTTGTGTTCAATAACACGTGCGGGCTGTGCAACGGACGACATCATGTGAACAACCCATCCAAGCTAATGAACATACCTCCGAACAACATACGACAGTACAACATACTGAAATGTGCCGCACTGGGGTTGGCGACTGCCTGGCCTCTATCAAGCGCTTCAAAAGACTGCTGGGATGTGCCAGCGATCAGCGCTCTTCCGCATGAATGTCCTAATTGTCGTCGCAATCTCCCGCTCATTGCTCCATTTTGGGATGGCCGCCGCCTCATGTTCTTTCGTGTTTCTAGACGTTTCATTGGCACAGGGGTAGGGTTTCTGGGCTGGACCCAGTTGCAGATGCGTGTCCGCGATTCCCTCATCGGGCACGGAAGATTGCAGTCGTGCTTCCATGCAACGACGCGCGACCATCGCAACATGGTGAGGCGCGTTCCGTTTTTGGAAGCCGGGCTCAGGCCTAGCGAGATGATCAAAACAGAACATGAACTGTTCCAGAGAGCGGCTGCTTTGCGTCTATTTGATAGCATGTGCAATCGTCAACAAGACAAAAAGTCCGTCCGTAACTGGTTGACACATAAGGCAACAAATTTGCAACGGCAAAAGTACTTACTCTGTCCGCCGTCCGATGTAGCGCATTCATCTATATCTGTCCCGCCACTAGGAACCAACTCTATGCGAAAAGCATAATTGTGCACTACTTTTGTCGCACTTGCACAAAGGCAACACTATCAACGCATACCGGCTCCAGGATCAGTAAATGAGTTCACTGGTAGTGTCAGACGCGTAGCAACCAGCGCATTCCTCACCGCTTGCCTCCTCAGCCTCCCAATGACCGTTCTGACTGTCTGACGTCCCAATGTGGTCCTGCACGCTCGTTTCTCTGCGCCCCAGCTGGCCGGCCACAGAGATGTGCCTTCGTCGTGACAAAGCACCGTTGTCGAATCATGCCGCTGTCTGTTGTTCGTCGCTACAGTCTATATTTATCTCTTGTGGTGGTCGTCTATGTCGTAATTTCTTACCAGACAGAAACCACAGTGCGTCATGTCTCGCCGTGCGCCATTACTGGAAGGGACAACATACCACACGCTGCGAAGGAAGTAAGATACGTCTCCCAAATAACAATGTGGGTTTCCAGAGCGACTCTCCACTGGAACTTCTCCGCCGTGCAACCATTTGCTCTTTCCCCCATTCTCTTCATTTTCCTTCCAGAATTAGCGTTGGAATTACGCAAAGTTTGTCAGGGCAGCTCCGCCTAGCTCTTTGTATTGTGTTCCTGTGAAATGCACCTTCCCTGTGCCGTATGAGTTGTCCCGTACCTCCTTCCTGCCAGGGCCGTAATTAGCACTTTGCCCTCCGAAACGCGACGCCAGGGGTTGTTGGTCCTTCCTTCCTTGCCGTGCTAAACCGCTAGACTACCAGCAATACCGCGAAGCCTTAGCCCCTGCAAACGACCACCTTCCCATTTCCCCTGTGCTTCAACTTCGCTCCTTCCTGCTCCTTTTCTCACAAGCCACGACACGTACAGCCTCCAGTTTTCCAACATTGACGGTTTCTTCTCTTTTACTTCAGAAGTGACTGTAACTCGCTACTCCGTTGACTTTCCGAACTGTTCTGCTTTTTTCAGGTGTCAACCGCTTTCTCGCACCTTGCAGCGTAGCGCTCCCCTATTCGACGAAAGCCCGCATTTCCCTCTTGTTTACTCCACATTCGTCTTCAACTGGGCGCCTCTGCAGCTCAACGCCGCTGAAGAAACGACACATTAACAAAGAGCGGTCAGCACGAAGACGACACCACGAATGGAAAGGACAACGGCGGAAACTAAGAAACGCACGACAAACCCACACGGAATCACCATGTCGACGCCGACATCAAAACGGCCACCGGCTGGGAGCCGCGACTCGCCCACTGCATCGCCCTCCAGACAGCCGCGCGCTTCGACGCCCAGCAGCGGCGACCGCTCCGGCACCGGTACGGCCACGCCAACAAGCAGCGTTGGACGCACACGCTCAGTGCGGTCGAGCACCCTTGTGTCGGCTCGGGCGGCGGCGGCCCAGCGGCGTGAGTCGCTACTGAGCAACTCGAAGAGTGCGCCGTCACCTGGTGCCGACACTGTGTCCAATACAGAGGCTGAAGAGACCGCGCGGGCGGAGACCCTGGCCCTTCTTGACGACCTTAAGGAGCGGCTGAGCAAGGCAGAAAGCGCGAGCGAGCAGTACCAGAGACAGAACGACGTGCTGCAGGCACGGCTAGACGAGGTGGGCAAGGAGCACTCAAAGCTGGAGGAGCGCGTGCACGAGTACGACGAGCAGGCGGAGACGCTCAAGAACGAGAAACGCGAGATGGCACGCCAGATCCAGCAGATGGAGACGATCTATGAGGCTGAGCGCAGCGCCATGACCCGCGAAAAGGAGGATATGAGCAATCGCGAGGAGGAAAAGGAGCGCATTATCCAGCGCCTCAAGGACAGCTTGGCGCAGCGCAACGCCGACGACGAGGGCCGCACCTCGAGAATAAGTGAGTGATTGTTCAAACAGTGCCTCTCACAGTAGTCTCTCTCTCCTTTTCTAACACACTCCAGCAAGCAACAGCTCGCCCGGCGTAGACAGTGGCAGCTTCGCCCCGCCCTCGTCCCTCCACCGCAGCGACTCGCGCAACAACTCAAAGCTCCTGCTCCAGAAAGACAAGCTGATCGAGTCACTGCGCCTCGAACTGGCCGAGGCCCAGATCAAACTCGTTGAATCCGAGAACCAGGGTGGCGGCCGCTTGCACGAGGTCGAGCGGCAGCTGATGGAAGCGCGCATGGCCAACGCCCGCCTCATGGAGGACAATGAGAGCTACCAGCTGCTTCTGCAGGAAAAGACGCTCAAGGGTGACTTTGGCACGGCTGACTTTGGGTTCGGCGGCGGCCTTGGTCTCATCAGTAACACAGGTGGCACGCACAGCCGGCCACGCTCCTCAAACGAGGATGCCCTGAATGCGCTTGAAGGACGCGCGGTTGGCGGATCCAGCTTGGCAGACGAGTTGAACGACGCGGCCGGCAGCGACAGCGATGAGGCCGGGGCTGCAACTGGCGCCGTTACCAACGGCACAGACGGCGTCCCAGCCGAAGGCCAGCGCCGTTTGGAGGCCGAGCTCAAGTCGCTCCAGGACCAGAACAAGGCGTTGACGCTGTACATTAACAAGATCATCGAGCGCCTGCTGGAACACCAGGACTACCAGTACATCCTCGACAAATCTACAGACGGGAAGCAGCCACTGCCGCCAGCGGGCGCTACGGCCACAAACGCAAACACGGACAAGGAGCTACCCCCGCCGCCTCCACCAAAGCCGCAGCAAACAACACCACAGCCCAGCGCGATCCAGTCCTTCCTCCAGCGCACCAAATCGATCACCTCCCGTTCATCGGAGCCGGCAGCAGCTGCAGGTGCAGCAGCCAAGCGTCCTCGCCCAGTGTCCTACATGCCCGAGGCCGTTATGAGCAATCCAGACACCGCGCCCTCGATTCCCATCTCCCTGACCCGCACCACCAGCATGCGACGGCCCATGCGACCCATGAGCGAACAGTTCACGGGCGCGGGCGGCGGTGGCACCTCTGCTGCCTCTGTCGTGAACGCCATGTACAAGGGTGGCGGTGTTGACGGTCCTCTGTCACCCGGCCTGCGGAGCTCACAATTCTTTGGCAGCGGTACGTATGCCGTGTCCAGTGGTGGTGCTGGCTCGGGATCTGGAAGCGGCGCTCGCTCACCTGGCGGTAACGGCGCTAGCGGAAACTTCCCCGGCATGCGAAGTGAAACGTCAAGCGTCTCGGGTGATTCAGCGTCTGGCGAGCGGGCCAGCGGCGGCACCGGTAGTGACACGTCGCCGCCGCAGTCGTCATCAAACAACCAGAACAGCCCGCCGCGTCCCGTCCACGAGAAAACGGCCTTTACGGGCTCCAAGCCACGACCCCTGCGACTGGTCCAGGAGAACACGGACAGCGTCACGCCGGCCGCTAACAAGCGCGCAAGCTGGATGGGCTGGTGGGGAAAGAAGGAAGACGGGTCCGTTGCGGCACCCAGCGGCAACGGCGCGCCGACGCTGACTGGTATGCCCACCACGGCGGAACCGATTCAGGAGTAGGGCACTCTTTATCTTTCGCTGCTTCCCACGTAGCATTGGAGTCGTCAAGCCAACATAATGTTCCGCCTTATTTTATTGTTCTTCTCTTCCATTCATTCCCCTCTTTTGCACAACTGGTTGGATACCCTTTTTTTATCATTACCGAGAGTATGGACGTAGTTTCGCCTCCGTTTCTTTTGAGAGGCTCTTTCATGAACCTTTCTAACCGTCTTGTGAACGATCAGTTTATTTATTTTCACTTCTTCCCTTCTACTAGTATTTTCTGTTCACGATGTATGAGACGGAACGTGGCCGGTTTCTTGGGAGGGACATTTTGCCTTGGACTTTGTATATGACGAACGAAACAAACAGAAATAACACTGCTGCGGAATTTCACAAACAGATATAAAATGGCCATTACTAACAAAGCATGAACATGTTACCCCATGTATTTTCATGTGTACGTAACTCACATCTTACGTCGGATATCAATCTAATTGAAGACAAAAATGAGTATCATTTCAAGTCCAAGGGTTTTTTTTAATTATATTATATTTGTATAATATAACATAACCGCCTTCCTCTCCAAGCCACAAAGCAATGTCCGCTTGCCAAAGTAAAGGAAGGGCAATAAAAATGCAGGCAACGAAGGACAAAAGGCAAACATCTGTAATCCCAAAATAAAAAAGGACAAAATATTACACAGATCCGAGAGCGAATAAAGGGCATGCCTTGAAGTGATATTCTTCCATTTCTGTTTCCATTTATGTTCATCGTTACTAGTCGTAAGCTTTTGTTGTCTCCCAAATCCCTTGCTTGACGCGGCCCCAGCTTGTAAACAAAGAAGATCAAAGGAGGCAGGATATGCCCCCTCCAAGCAACTGTTTTGCTTCGAAGCTGCCTGCGAGCTAGAACCAGCAGATTCGCGCTGCTCTTGTCATGGTTGCCATCCAAGCGGGATCGTTTGCGGGAGGGCACTGCACTTTTGTCGTCCTTCCCGGCAGTAATTTTTTGGTAGGGCCCAGGTCGACGACCCTCCCTCCACGTTTGGGTGGGGGGACGGTCGTGATGGCCGCAGTTGGCGGTTTGTTCAAAATATTTCCTTTTTTTATCCCTAGACTGCAAAGGTTCGCAGCCTCCACGTTCTGTTGTACTGGTAAACGACTCTTGTCTTCCGTTTCTCCTATAAGAGGGAAAGGGATTAGATGTCGTCGATGGCGATGTCGCCAGCGTTGCCGCCCTCGTCGCTGCTCTCGTCACGCTCCTCGTCGAACTCGAAGCCAACGTCGCCCTCACCGCCGTCGCCGTAGGTGTCGGTCTCGTTGATCTTGGCGTGCTCGGGAAGTTCACCTATGGATGTTAGTTACACGTGTGCATGTGTATGTTTTATGTATGCATCTATGCATGCACGGTTGTGTTGATGTGGGTATGATGAGCACACGACCCAAACGGGCCAGCGCCATGCCCCGCATCAGACAACAACAATGACAACAGCAGCATCGTAGGTTGAACGCACCGTAGGCCTTGAGGTTACGGGCCTCCTCAGAAGAGTACTTGAGGATAACGTCGCCCTTGCCGTCCTGGAACTCGCGAAGGGACAGGAGAATCACGTCGCCGGTGTTGATCCTATATTGTGGCACGGTTAGAAACGCGTCCTGCTTCCCCGCTGTAACCCCGGACAAGAATCAAAACAGAGTGGTAGGCTTTCATGGAATCCGGTGAGCACAAACTTACCAAACCTTCTTGCGAAGCTTGCCACGGATCGACGCCAGGCGCATGGTGCCGCTGTCGTCAAAGGCGCGGGCCTCCAGACGGCCGTTGCCGAGCATCTTGATCACCTGGGCATACTCTGCGGACGAGTCAGCAGAGGCTCTCGAGTGCCAAAAAGGAGAACGGTGTCCCTCCTCGACTGCCTCCCGTCCTCACGCGGTCGTCACGTACCTTGGCCCTCCTCCTTGAAGATGAGTTCGCGCTTGTCCTTGTCGCTCTCGTTCTTACCCCGCCGCCGGTTTTTACCTCCCTAGAAAGTGCCACGGTTAGCCGCAAAATTTGGACACTGGCTGTAAATGCGATCAGATAGAGAGGAAAACACACCTTTCCCTTGTTCTTCGGCATGCTGACTGTTTGTGGTAATCAACGGTGTCTGTGTGCGGTCGGTTTGTCGATGATGTCGTTCTTCCAAGTGGAGGGATATAGGAAGAAACAATATTCCCAAGAAAAAGCACTGAAGTAGTGTCTTTGCTGGCCTGGCTCTGGACTGGTGTTAAAAAATAAATAACAGTAGAGCAAAAATGGGGAGAGAGGCGGGTGGCGATTGGCTACGGCCGCGATGAGACACAGTCCACAAATAGAGGGGTTGTGTTTAAAATCTGCCCAGTCTGCCTTCTGTTTTCGTCAGTTTGTTGCCCTGTCGCTCCTTCTAAACAAAGAGCGACAATGCGCCCCAATGGGCTCCTGCCTTGCACTTCCCTCCCTGCCTCCCTCCGAGCCTCCTTCCTGATTCTGAGACAAGAGTCAATCCTGCCATGTGCCAACGCTAGGCTCTCCTTGTCTCTTCGTTACTCATTATGAAAGGCCATGACTGCAATCTTGGCCTCACATTCTGACCCCACCAAACACTGAGGGGAAGGATGCGACATCAACCGCAATGTACCCCCCAGGCGACATGAATGGCTGCGGGCCAGGCCATACCTGTGATATTGCTCCGGGCACCTGTAGCAGCTGGCTCAGGGCTATCGCCTGCCCCTGACCACTGTATTTTCGAGCTTTAGGGCATTCGATAAAATATCACGTGATGATGACAAAGCTATTATCACGTGCTGTGACCTTCAACATTGGTTGTTAGTGTCGAAGACTCCGGTGTATGTCAACAGAAGATCAAAGACTCAACATCCAAGGGTAACCGTGTTACTAGTATCCCCCTCCCGTCATTTGACATTTTGATTAAATACAACTTTTACAAAGAGAGCCTCTCGGGTGCTTACGAGTCTTTGTAGTTGAATACCGATTTGGCAAATGTCTGCTGAGTTGTGAGGCCAGCGCAAAGCTGCCCAAACCATCTCTGTCGGCGCAGATGTTCCTTTAGTCACAAGCGTATCGCGAACCGGCGGACGAGCCTTGGGGTCCGTACTATGTATGCCATTGGTGGCACATGTATAGCCACAGAGTGCGGAAATCGACCAGGCAATATTGAAGTGTTGCTTCCAAAAATACACCGTCGTCGGCTGGCCTGGCCTTGTTCAACGTCACATGCTGTGACCCGTTCGGCTGAAGGCGACGCGCAGGATGGTCACACAGTAGCGAAAGACGAAGAAAGAACGGGCCAGAAGATCAAAACTTACCTTCTACCGCGGTCTTTTCAAGACACTGTTGTTACAATCCGTAAATGGCGCGAGGCTCGTAAATCGCCAAGTGTCTTTGTCAGACATTGTTTACGTCGTATTATGGTGCCGAGCTACAAAGTCATTGTATGTCACGTTATTACTAGCGAACTCCGCCTCACCATTTTGAAGACTACGTATGAAAGACACACCAGACTTGATAGAAAATGAGCTTCGAGAACGCCTTAGCAAGTAGAGAAAATGAGCTTCGAGAACGCCTTAGCAAGTAGAAGCGGTTGTTGTTTTCTATGATGCGTTGGTCATATTGTGCCACGTCGCCACCTGTGAGAGGCTGAAACCAGCCGTGCCTACAGTGTGGACTCTTGTGAACTCTCTGCAGTCCGTCGTCAGGCACATGTGTTTTCCTCTCCTCTCACTCTGACCATTGGGCAGCTTCCCATATGTTCCTAGTGATGTCGGTGTCTTGTGACGGGCTGGCCGCCGCCTCCTCGGAGGTTTGAACGTTACTGCTGCATCGCCGTCGCGTTCATTGAAATGTCTCAAATTCCCTCCCCGGTTTTCTCTTTCTCTTTCTGTTGCGATCGGTAAGTCGCGGACCCGTACGACGTACACATACGATAGGTTGTTACTCCATACCTTGCGAGCCCGTGACATGAACTCCCCTAATGAGATGCATGTTTCTGTATTCGGCGGTTGCATCCGACAAGGGGGCGAACCTGAGCCTGTCACCGTTTTCGTGCGAATATGGATAGGCAGCAGTCAACGGTGCAGCTCACAAAAAAGCGCGCACCAGGATGGGTAGGCTGTCACTCTCCCGTCCCTCCGTTTTCATAAATACGCCTTGCAAGATTTAAGCTATGTCTATCACTTTCTCCCGTCCATCTCAAGAAGCGTACCGAAGGTAAGCTTCTTATGTGCTTCTTGATGGGGTATGGAGTATTTACTGGATGTGTTGCCAGGAACACGCGCTTTTGCCTCGAATGACACTGCGTACACGTCGAGATTGTGTTCACTTGATCGAGGACAAAAGTGGCCACATACATCGCACATACGGGTGAGAAACCCGATGAGAAATGTACTCAGTATGGACGGCCACTTTCCCAACAAAAAGCGCCGACAGAAACAAACACGTTCCTCGAAGCAATTTTACCACTACCTCGATTCGGCAACGTCCTCATGTGGTCAATTTGCAACAGGGAAGCGGTGAGTATTCTCCGTAGGTCGTTCCAGCAATTGGGAAAGGCCGAGACAAGGGACAGGGAAATAGCAAGGTGAAAGTGGAGCCGGCAACGTGGATATAAAAAAAAGTAAAAAAAAAAAAAAGGCAACGGAACGGTCCAGCAGAGCAAATGGAACAAGCGGAAGAAGAGGAAGAAGAAAAGAGAAAGGAGACAAGACAAACAACACCCAGTAGCAAGGGAATTCGGGACCATGAGACGGGAAAGCGACAGGGGTGGCGAGCGAGGCCAAAAAAACCAGCGGTCACCTGCTCACTGTCACGAGAAAACCACAGCAGACAACAATATTCACTAGTAAAATGGGGGAAGGGGGAAAAGAGCGTCAGGGACGGTGTAATTACAACAAAACAGATCAGTCGGGCTAGGGTCAACGGCAAACATCCTCGAAATAGCTGGAAGCAGTAAAGATCCCCCTCGGCAAGTGCGAAGAATTGGTTGAAGAGAAACAAGGGAGAGAAAAGAATTCAAAAAAAGGACGAAATCTGCGGTCAACCGCAGGTACAGAGGTTCTTTCCAAAGGTACCGAATGATACCATATAAAATACGTCGGAATAAAAGTACTATGCTGCTCTGCCGATGTAACAGACAGGAACCAGCCCTGTACTAAGATTAGCGGATTCCGGGGGTTGCTTCTGGAAGGCTGCATGCGATACGTGGACTCGGTGGACTTGCCTACAGCGCCAGGGGGTTTGAAATACGAAAGAAAGGAGAGGAGTCAATAAACGTGAAAACCTTTTCAACAGGGCAACGTTTCGAGACGGATAACAACGCCCCAGAAAAAACCTCTCACCGACAGCGTTCGTTACGGAACAGGCGGCGCAATTTGGCACATTTGCGCGCTGCAACAGGGGGTGAAGGAAGGCAAAAACAAGGGAAGGACCGAGTCGATGACGGCATTATTCCCAGTCCGTTGCGCTGGCCGTGCATGCGCATACGTCGTAGATTGTTTTCCCTGTCTTTGCGCCTGCCGTTCGTCGTTCTTTCCTTGCTCTGGAAAGTTTACCCTTCTTTCCCCTTGCCGTTTGGTGCCGTATGGTGCCGTTAAGATGGGAAGGGATGAGAGGCTGCTTTGCGCAAGGGAAGAAGGGAGGGACGGAGGAGTGTGGCAGCCAAGGAGTGTGTTTGGTTGGGTTTGTTTTGTGCCATGGCAAGTATGGCAAGCGACGCAGCCAGGCAGCGTGGCACTTCCAACGTCGCTCGGGGAAGGAGCGGCTTGCAGGCTTAGCGCAGGGAAGGCGCAAACGGATGGTTCGCTCCGTTTCACTTTCCCAACTGCCAGCGGTGACGTGCCGACGGTCAGGACTTTTGCAGGGAATTGCACCAGCGGGTCACCATGGACTCTCTGAAATGTTGCTGCCTTTTCCAATGTCCCTCGCCCACTTCCTTGCTGTTATTGAGTGTGCATTGCCTCATTTCTTGATTTTTGTCTAGTAATCGCGGAGCTTTTCGAGCGAGAAGTCGTCAGGTAGCTCCTTCCTTCCGCGTTCCGTTGCGCATTTACAGAGTCGGACTGCTCACAACTACAGCAGCAGGGCAGGAACGAACAGATGGACCAGATTCGCCGCTGTTGGTTGTCATCAGTCACACTGTGTATACGGATTCACACTGTGCAACATCCACACACACAGGCCCAGACGCCCAAACCCCATGGTTTCCACCGTTCGAAAATAGCGCCCCCTCTCACACTCCCAGACTCCGTCGCTCCCACACACGCCCCGTCTCTCCCAAATATTAAGGTCCCGTCTGGACCGGATCCACTTTTTATTACGCAGCGCAAAAGCACGATACTGTGCAAGACAGCGACACACAGCGCTAGTGCCACACTGAACAAGTACTGCGCTCCTTCCGTTTCCTCTCGGCCAGCCAAATTCTGTTGCCAACGCAGACAACGTCCCTTCCTCGTTAACACGCACGAAAGCGTCACATCAACAACGCATACATACATATCCCCATTGCCTTCCCTCTCTCGTCTCCCGCACCACCTCCTCCTTTTTCAATATCGTTTTTCTCCCATTTACTTTCTTGTCTCTCCACGCAACATACCCAACGCTGCCCAACGGACATCCGCGACTATCGTCTTGCACTCCGCGGCCTCTGTTATCCAGGCCCAACCCGTTTGAGACGTTTTCACTGTTCTCATTCTACAGTTTTACGGTCTACAGTCTACAGTTCGCGCCGCCTCGACCTCCCATTCGCCTTATTCTCGTTTCCGTGTCCGTCTTGATTACGACCTTTCTTCTAGGTCTCTGTCCTCCGTCTCCATCTTTTCCCGTCGCTTTTGGCGGGTACTCGTCCACCGTTCAATATCGCTGTCCCCGACCCCAACCTCCGTCTATCGTCAAAACGTCTACTCTCCGCCCCAACGGACTCGACGACAACCGCTGACGTTCAGGGCCAGCAAACCAGCAAGCCACACTATTTCCTGCTGCCCAGCCAGAACAGTTTGCAGGCTGACCTTACTGCGGACGCACCTGGCCATACCAACGTGCTCACTCTCTTCTCAACGCTCAATCGTCCTACGCGCCCGCCCCTTCTTCGTTTCCTGGAACCACAATATGATATCATGATTCAGACTGTGCTACCATTCGAACGTCGCAATTCCAGCTGAGAGACGAGCGCACGCGTCAGCGTATCTGGGACTTTTGACTTAGGCAACGCCCGCCGCCCTCCTCGAGAACGGCCCGTCAGCCAAACAAAACACTCAACGTATCGTGCTCCATTATCCCACGACACTGAACCCAAGATGGACAAGTCATCCAATGCCGTAAATGGCGCGTCTGCCAACCAGGCACACATCCCACGCCCCACGCCCGTCCGCGAATCATCTGCTACCTCGATGCGGAGAATCGATCTCGCACAACCCACAAAACAGACAACACAGGCTTCTCCATCTGTGTCTGCTGGTACATCTGCCAGCGCATCCCCGTTTGCTTCACGAGAGCCGTCACCCGCTCGTCCCTCTGCACGATCGCGCAGCGCCATGAAAGTAACCACAGCAGCTGCCACATCCGCAGCGTCGACACCGGCACAACCGACACTGGCTCCTCTCACATCTTCAAAACAGTCTCCGCAACCATCCGCTTCAGCAACACCCACGACACGGTCGCGCAGAAACAGCCAGCAAGAGACCAGCCCGTCACGGAGTCGAACCAGCAAACCCGCGGCTGCGACGCAAAAGGCTGCGACTCTCTCCTCTTCGACAATTCCCACTCTTCTTCCGACCGCATCCGATGCGTCCACCGCTCGCGCGCCCGGACCCCAGAAATCGGAACAGCCACGTGACAATCCGCGGTGGCCGGTTTCGCCACGCCTACGCTCGCCTCCTCCCGTCCTCAACCGGCCTAACCTCCCGGCGTCAGCGACAACCTCCGACATCCCCTCGATCAACCTGCAGCGCACATCGGCTGCATCGCCATCACTCGACGCCGCGCCCGCTCCGTCCGACAGCGAAGCCGAGGACCTGTACCTTCAGCCGGGCATGCGGACTCCAGTGCGCGGCGTAAGCGGCAATGTGCCAACGCTCGAAACTGTGCAGGAGGCAAGCCCTCTGGCTGGTTCCTCCCGCGCCGTTGATGCGGCAATGGAGAAGCTTGAGGTTGCCAGTGTAGCATCTGATGCTGGTACTACCACGTCAATGCCTGAAGTCGCCGAGGTATCCCCTGCGCGGACGATTCGTGCGCGCCAGCTCGCCTCCCAAAATTATGAGAGTGGGAGCGAGAACGGAAGCACGAAGAACAACAGGCGCACAGCAGCATCGGGATCTGCACCGCCACCTCTGGCGTCCCGTAACTCGAGCACCGTCAAATTGTCCGGCAAAGGCAAGTCGGGCGAGGCATCCCAACCCACGATGACCGTCGAGACCGAGACCGTAACGTCGATCCCGAATGTTGCCCTGGGCCCGAGCGCAGCTCAAGGACCGAACGGCAGTTTGCGCACGAAGCCAAGTTCAGAAACTATCCGGCCCAAGAAGGAGAAGAAGAAGACGGCGCGGAAACAGTCCACTGTCGCACCTGGCACCGGTACGTTACTTGAAATTATGAAACTAATACGACCGTAAATGTATGATGCTAACACACGTACAGCAACCTCGAAGGCCGACATCTTTGAGGCCAAGGTGGCGAGCGCTGTCGACGAGGCGAACACATCCGACTCGGAAGAGACGTTTGTGTACGATTCGAATCCGGCAGATAGCCGTGACCGCCCTCACCGCTTCCACCATTCACGGACGCCAAGTGCCACGTCCCTGGCCAACAATCAGAATGGTATGCGGTCGATCCACAGCATCCTCGAGGGTGCTGGCCCGAGTGCTGCCGTCAAAAAGGGCATGAAGTTTGTCAATACATTTGGCAGCGGCAGCGGTAACGACAGTGGCGTGGGCGGCGATGACGAAACCAACATGGCCACCATCCGCGGCGTGACACCCGGGTCTGGCCGCGGTACTGCGCGCCTCCATCACCATGTCGGGGCTAGCGGTAGCCACATTGGTCGATGGGGCCTCAATGGACCGAAGAACGGACACCAGTCTATTCTCGACAGTGAGTCGCCTTTCCCGGTCAATTCGGGCTCCCGGCTCAAGACATCTGTGAGCGGTGCTACCAACGGCGCCACATTACGCCAGGCAGGGGGCGCCAGCAGCCCACGACCATCAGGCGGTAGCGTCCGGGGCAATGGCGGAGCGTTTTCGCAGAAGAGAGGTTTTGGCAACGGAACCTTTGGCTACGATATGGACGACACGACACCTGGTCAGGCCGACGACGAGCGAACACCTCTGATATCTTCGTCTGTGCGCGGCCCGGGCCGCGCCTCCCGTTCGCGCCGCAATCACATGTCGCTACGATCATTGGAGCAGCAGTCGTACCAGCATCCGGCGCCATCGTTCTTGAACCGCTTTGCCAGCTGCCTGGTGTTGACCGTCATGCTTATGCTTGTGATCTCAGGCGCGATTGGTTTCATGTTTGCGACGTCCCAGCCGCTCGAGGATATCGAGCTGGTTAAAATTAGCAGCGTGCTTGCCAGCGAGCAGGAACTGATGTTCGACCTGATGGTACGCGCACACAATCCCAACGTGGTTGTGGTTTCCGTGGACTCGGCCGACATGGAGGTCTTTGCCAAGTCGCCCCATGCCGGAACCGATTCTGAATGGTGGCGGCGCCCGCATCCTGACGGCAACTCTGTTCACACGAACGACGCTCGCGGCGATGATAGCGAAAACAGCGACAACGGCGACAACAGCGCCGACCTTGACGTCTTGGATAACGAACCGCGGGACCAGCCCGATAGCTCTCCGAATTTCTTGCTGGGCAAGTTTACCAAGTTCGACAACCCATTGTCCTTTGAAGGATCCTTCTTCCACCATGGCCTATCTACATCCCGCAGTGGCGTGCGTATCCGGCGTCCGGGTAACGGCACAGACGGTGGCTCGGAGCGCTGGGAGCGGATTCTCGACGATGAGTTCGACCTCATTATCAAGGGTGTCCTGCGGTATTCGCTACCACTAAGCCAGCGCGTCCGCAGTGCATTGATAGAGGGCCGAGTCAAGGTCAAACCCAATGCGGCTGAGGACCCGGCACACCCTCCAAACGGCACGGCGACCATTTCGCAAACCAACTAGGCCCCTAAGCGTTACATTTTTTACAACAACGAACTTCAGTCACTCCTTTTGGTTTTTATATTTACAACCAGCCTTTATGACTCTCATTTGTTACCTGCTTTATTAAGATTCTGCTTCCTTTTCAGTATATCTTCTTTCCTTTGTACGCATTCTCCGGACTTGATGACCCCCATTATACATTGCACTCGTGGCACATATACCTGCAGATCGATATCACATATTGGAAGGCGTTTATTTTTTTTTTCTTCTCTCGTTTACTCTTTCGGTTGTCTTTGAATTTGGCGAGGATTTCTTTTCACCTTTTTTTTTTTTTCCTTATAAAGATTTGGTACTTGTACGTTATTACGTCTCAACCGCTGTTTCTGTCTCTCGTCCCCGCGGACTGGGTTTGACGGATCGTCCATTCGCTTGGTCGCATAAGGAAAGACGGCAAACGACATAGTCAGGTAGAAAAAGCGTCGGATTTGCTTTTGAGTCTTGTCCATATCACTGATTATTTCAACACGTTTTCTGCGGCACTGTCCTTGGACGGACATGCCCTTTTATTTTATTTTGCAATGGCATGGCAGGGACACACCCGATGGTTACTGTTTCACTTTTTTTCACTTGTGTCAACTGGTTGAGCCACATTTTTAAACAAAATACTATTATGAGATACACCCGCATAGCAAACGGAGAAGCACATGCCACTCGTATTGTCGAAAGGTTACAGGGATTCCACGTGCGTTTTCGTCTAAATATAGTATGGCTACGCAGAGTAGGTTTTAGGGATGAATCGAGTGTCTTCCCACATCGACTACTGCGTATGAGGTATTCTACGAATTACAACGGTACTTCGCGTCTCTTTTGGCCGACCATTTAACCTAGATCTACGTCTACGACGTGCTTCCGAGATCTGATTATGCGCAGTTCGATGACATATCAAGTATGGGCTGATGGAAAGTGCTGTGGTCCGCCTAGTAATAATGGATGTGTGAAATAAAAGGAGACGTGACAAAACGACAAATATGATAAGAAAATGGTAGTAACTAATATAGAGAAGAATAACGAAGCAGGGAATGAGACACAATGCCAGGGATGTGCGGTTTCAGCCCCAGCCCCGGCCAGTCGACACGCTTTGCTGCATTTCCGACAGAATATAAAGAGAAGGCAAAATAGACGAGGAAGAGAGAGGAGCGAAGGTTTCCCTTCTCAAACAGAGGATGAGGACCCCGCTGACGAAATCTACTTATGTCTTCCTTGGCATAGAGTGTTCCATGCAGAGTACGGAATACTTGCGACGCCCATTCTTTCCGCCAGTGCCAGGCAGTCCTCGGAACGCCTTTGTATGTTGTAGACATGGGAAACGATGTGCCCACTGCCCTGCCTAATGGCGTGAAACACGCATTTTCTTTACTGTTTCCCGGCGCTCATTCTGCCCTCGTTGCCTCCCTTCCTCTCTTTGCCCCTTTGAGCGTGCCATTTTGCTCTCCCTTCATGTTGTTAGAGGTACATCCAACTATTTAATTCATTTTATTTATCAATTTATTCTCGACATCTACGGGGTGCTCCGTAATCCGGTTTGATTTATCGTTTTTATTTCCATACACGCTCCTGCGTCTGTTCGGAGCAGGCTTCTCCTCTTTTGCCATAGTATTTTTGTGCCGGATCATCACTCTACCACGGTGAATTGCGTATTATGGCATGCTCCCTACTTTGTGCGTCCGGTCCCCGTCTCTCCCTTCCTCTGTTTTAAGACGACTCTACAATAACTAGGGCGCAAGCACAATCTGGCAAAGGGGTGGTATTCTGCGCCAAATCAGGCACAGCGTCTCTGGTCAGTTGTGTGTTTCTTACATGAGAACGAGTATCCATCCTTCTGTACGTGTAAGTTGTATTGCCACGTTCTGTTGTGCTTATTTTCTCAGGGTTTATATCTCGTCTCTGATTTATTTGCCGGCTTTCTCCTTTCTACTGTCCGCGATCTCGCTTCCATTTGCATACTTTGTTGGACTCGCTCTCTTTTACGCGCATTCTCACTCTCCCCTTGTCGTTTTGTTCCGTTTTTGATCGCTTTTCCATTTATCATTTATTTTGCGGCTTTATTTCCATTTATTTTCCACTTCCTGATTGGAATAATTCCTTTTTTAAATTCCCTCTATTTTTCTGACTTAAATTATTGCATTTCATTTTCCCGCTAAATCCCACCCACCACCACCGACCTGCGTCCGTACCTTTGAACCTTCCCACTACTTTCAGGCTTCCTGAAGCTACCCTGTCAATTGTTTCCTGCTGTGTTTCCCCCGGTTCCTCTTCTCGGTTTCCCTCCCTCCCTCCTTCCCCCCCTTTCGGTCCTGCCTTCCACTCTCTCATTGACTATTGCGGCCATTCTGGTCTTTCCCGTTTTATTCTACGGAATAATACTCTACGCAGTATTTATTTTATTTTATTTATTCCATTTGCCCCTTTCCTTTTACTCCATCTCTTTTCTTTGTCTGCTTTTTTTCTTCCCTCCTTCATCCCTTCTCTCTTCTTTTCCTTTTCCCTCATCACATCGACTACCAACATTGCAACGGCCGAGCGCACACCGAAAAACTGTGGATTTTTTTTAAACAATTTTCCTCGCTGGGAACAGGCGACAGCCCATTTTCCAAAGAGATTATTTATCTTACTATTTTTAACATCTCTCGCACGTTCACTCACACGTCCACGCATACCTACCACCCCCTAGCTGTGCACCCCCAGGCTTTTGCTCTTTTGCTCCACTGAAGCTTCCGAGTACAGAGGACGCAGCAAGGCCAGCTAACCGTGCTCCGTGCTGCGACGCGACCTGACCCTAGCTTGCCCATTTAATTTACCACGCCCAGAAGAGGCCTACCAATTCGTTGCTGCACAACAAGAGCAAACGGAACGCGCAGTTTTCTTTTCCACCCATATACTTTTATTTTTCACATTCGTATTTTATTTTACATCATTTACCTCGCTCTCCCCAGCTTGCCCTCTAACCGTCGTATCATTCACCCCAACCTCTTCTTCGTCCAAAACATCCCACACTTCATCCGCCATGCCTCCCAAAGCTGCCGCACAGGACGACGCGTCCAAGACCCACTCGACGCGACCGGCCCAGGAAGACGCCGCCAAGGTTACCAAGCCCGGCGGCAAAGGCTCCGGAAAGCGTGGTCGTCCCAAGATGGATCCGGCCCTGCGCAAGACTCAGGTCTACGTGCCCACCGGCCGCCCTCGCGGCCGCCCGCCCAAGGACCCGTCACAGAAGAAAGCCGCCACTCCTAAGGCGCCCTCCACCCCCGGCGCCGGTCGCGGCCGTGGCCGCCCTGTCGGCTCGACCAAGAAGGCGGCGACCAGCACCGCTGCCGCAGTGGCCAGTGTAGCGGCTGCTGTTTCTGCCGCCAAGACCCCCGGCAAGCGTGGCCGCAAGAGCAAGGCCGCGCTTGAGGCCGAGCGGCTCGAGAAGGAGGCTGCCGACAAGAAAGGTAGCGATGACGATGACGACGACGACGACGACAGCGAGGCCGAGGCCAACGGTGCGGACGACGACGAGGACAGCGGTGAGTCATGAAGGAAACGCGCGAGAGGCAAGTGAAGAACATAACATGGGAGACGAGAGAGTGGGAGAAGAGGTAGAACGAACGACAGACGGGAGGGGGCCTCTTCTCCGCTCAGCTTGCGTCTCTCTCGTTTTTCCTGCTTCTTTCTCTCCCCCTGCATGTTGATGGTCTTGGCTCATGTGGTGCCGTGAGTCTTCTCTTGTCTCCTTTTCTTCCTCTTGTCTCTCGCCCTTCCTCATGATTCGAAATTCTGTTTCATTCTCGCGTTCTTTCGCCCTGTTTTCCAAGTTTGTGTGCGCTTCCGCATTCTGGCTGATCTCTTTATCAACCACCGTCCGCTTTATGACCTCGGACTGTCTTCGAATCTTTCTCGTTCGCGAACGGCCGAGCATATGCAAACACACCTCAACACACAAGGAAGAGAGACGGGGGCGCAAAATAGGAGACATGAAAGGCAGCGACACGACGGGTCGAGACATTGTCTTCACTCTGCCCTCCCCCCAAAAAAACCAATGAAAAAAAGGCCGGCGTGCGCTGACTCTGCTCTTTCCCCTCTGCTAGCGACGAAAACGCCCGGATGGGGCAAGGGCCGTGTTATGAGCGCCATCCGTCGGATATTCTAGTCGTGCCTTGCCTCTCTTTCGGCTTCGTCTGTGGTGCCTTGTTCATTTTCTTTCTTTTTCTAGTTTCTGTGTATCTCCTATGTGTGCTTTCTCTTGACCGTTGTCTCTTCTTCTCGTTTTGATTTCTTCGTACCGTTTTATGTTGCGGACGTTCCCACATTTTTTATCAACTCGGTGGCACTGGCGTTCATGCGGAATCTTGGTTTTCCTTTGCGACGGATGGAGGGATTGGATGGCTGGAAAAGGAGGATTGTGTTGTCCTCAAAGCAGCCTGAGCGGAACGCCATTTGTGGCCGTGCGATGGTTTTGTACTGGTATGGACTATGGATCATATTGTTTGAAACGTGATGGAGGCGGATTGTTGCAGTGCTCTATTATCTCGCGAAAAACCTGGGTGGTATTTGTTGTTGATTTGTCGTTCGCCTCTGTTCGCCTACGTCATGAAAAGCCCAGTTACGAAAGCATCTCGTGGCCATAAAACCTCCCGTTTTACCTTTGAATCATACACACGCGAAAAATAGAGTGTTAAATTCTGGTACAGTGAAAGTCGCTCGTTGTCCGTTCTACCACCTCATCTGTGTATCGCATGCCCTCAAACCGGCCGAGTCTCACTCCCTTTTCCATGCCTCAAACTCCACGTCCAAGTGCCGCTTGAGCTCTTGGAAGCGGTTGCCAAAGTTCTTCCCACACCGCCAGCACCTCATGTCGCTCTGCAGATAGTTGAGGTGGTGGTGTGGTTGGCGACTCACAGTCCCCCGGCCGTCCACGTCCATTTCGCCGCCGCTGTCCTCGCCGCTGTCGTTTGCATCTCCAGCGTCCTCGCCTGTCCCGGGGTACGCTCCATGGCCGAACATCCGTGCGTCGTGCGGCTGCCGTGGGTCGTCCGCGGCCAGCGGGAACTCGTCGAGTGGCACGAGGAACGGCGTCGTGAACGAGTTGTAGTGCTTGCGGTGCCGCACCTTGTCGCTGTGCATGTCGCGCGAGAAGACGTGGACGTGCAGGTGGCTCATGCTTGGCCGCGCGTGCACGCCCACCACGACGTCCTTGCTCCAGTCACGGCCGGCCGGTAGCTGCGGTGAGGGCGAGTCGCCGCCGCCCGGGGCATCGGCCTCGCCGCGCAAAACGGCTTCTCGCAATGCGTCGGCCGCGCTAAACTTGCCGAACCGCCGCCGCAGCTCGGCCGCCACAATCGCACGCAGCTTCTCGGCCTCGGCGCGGATGGCGTGCAAGAATGCCTTGCCGATGTCGTCGCGGCGGCTCAGCAAAAAGACGGGGTGTTGTTGGAAGAAACGTGGATCGCGCGGCAGCAACAAGCAGTGCACGGAGGCCTTGGGGAATTTGTCGTGGATGGCGACAAAGTTGTCTGAGTAGTAGATGACCTGGCCGGCGACGGAGAGTGTGGCGTGGGGGTCGCTGCTCGCGTACGCCTTGGAGCCCATGTAGGCGCCTGGATTGTCAATGTACATGCCGAGGGCTTCACGGCTCTGAAACTTGCGAAACCCGGCGTCGGCAATGGCGCGAAACGAGGCGCCCCGGGGCCGTTGTTTCGGCTTCGGCTTGCCCTTTGAAGCCATCAGTTGGGAGACTTTTGTTGTGTCAGTATTGGGAGCGTAGGCTTGAAGACAGGAAAAGAACAGGCGTCACAGAGAAGAAAGAAAGAAGAGCTATCTTACAGGCATCTTTTGGTCGCTGTTGGTTGTCTGTGTTTGATGCGTCGTTATCAACAGCCCGCAGGCTTCCGGTGTCTATTGTGGTCATGTTGCGGATCTAGGATTTCAGTCGATTCTGAGAACCGGACATATGCGGCAGTGGAAATAAAAGAATTGACGGCCAGGTGCAATCCGGGGCATGCGTTTGGGGGTGTCGACATGCTTTAATATGTAAACGAGGCCAACTATGAACGAGTTTTGCCAGAGCTCGAGGACCCTTTCGATATTGAGCCACCGGAGTACGACATATGGGGATAGAGCGTTTTAGGCGATCGCCGCCATAAAGCGTTGAGCTCACGAGCTCAACATTTGGGGAAGGCCCGACTGGACCCCAAGGCGCGGTCCACCCCACAAAAGGAAGCTAGCTATGACGCTGGTGGGTCGCTGTTTCAGTCTACCTTGTGAAAAGGTAGGCGCGACCGACGGGCTGGCCATTTTGGGTAATTTTGGAGGGGAATGTGGGTGGTGGCCAAACACAGAAGGCGATTAGATAAAAACGTCTGAAATTCTTGCCTCTGAAAAAATAGCTGGAGAAATATCAACAACACCCGACGACACACGGTGAAGACGGCTCTCGCCGGCAACTGACGAAGCGAGTCTCGAAGCTCGGACGATCCGATAACGGAGACCATTTCTATTCGATTTCTCTGGCTGTCCCACCCACCCATGCAGCAGGCGCTCCATCACAAACCGCGGCAGGATGCCTCCTAAAAAGGGCAAAGACAAGGGCAGCGGCAGCGGCAGCAGCACGCCCGCACCGGCCGCCGCGGCGTCGAGCAAGGCATCGGGAAGCAAGAAGAAGGGCGGCTCGTCGCTGACGACATCGTCGCGGCCGCCAGATAGCGACTTTATTGTGTTCACCAACTCGACGAAAGAGACCAGTGGGAAAGGCAAACGCGGAGGTGGAGGAGGAGGAGGAGCAGGAGCAGGAGGAGGGCCGTCAGGTGGTGTTGAGGGCGTGCCAGACGGACCACCGAAGCCGACAGTCAAGCAAATCATTGGGGGGTCCTCGTGGACGGGCAAGCTGCCGGTCAACCTGCTGTCGGAGCACTGCCAAAAGCAGAGGTGGGATCGGCCAGACTACGACATCGTGAGTTCTCTGCCTCTCTCTGTGCGGGTCTGTATGTTGTAACGAACTAGCTACTGACACAATCAGCGCAAAGTGAAAGACGGCTACTCGGCGTTCGTCAAGCTCAGCGCCAAGAACCCAAAGACAAATGAGACAACACGCCTGGATCCCTTCAAACTGCCACCGAGCCATGTGCACCTGGCCGTCAAGCCGACAGCACTCGAGGCGCGCCACTTTGCGGCCACATACGGCCTGTTCCGCGTCTGCAGTATGAAGAACCTGCACATGATGCTGCCGCCCGACTACAAGAACCTGTGGAACGAATTCAAGACGCTCAAGGAGCAGGACGTCAAGGAGGGAAAGGCGTGGATGTACGAGGCCGATCCGTTCACAGCGCTGCGCGACCGCGAGCTGGCCAAGGCTGCGGCCGAGAAGAAGCGCAAAGAGCAGCAGGCGGCCCGCGAGAAGGCAGCAAGCATGCCGGGCGCAGCAGGCCTCCTGGCACTACGGACTCTTGCAAATAATGGTGGCGATGGAGGTGGTGGTGGTAGTGGCCAGGGAGGCGAAAGAAGCAAAGGCACTGGAAGTGGTAGTGGCAGTGGTGCGGGAGGTAGCGGCGGAGGCGGCGGCGGCAGCAACTTCAACCCCATGCGTGGCTGGACAAACATCCCCAAGATCGAGATGGGCGGCAAGACGCGCTCCATGCTGGAAGACTTGCTGCGGCGCGAGTCCATCTGGAACCCCTACGGGGTCGAGTTGTCTGCGGAAGCGCAGAAACGCATTGTCGACGAGCTGAGCCACACGGGATTCCGTCGCAGCCACGTCGAGGAGGCCGTGGCCGTCTGCAAGGACCGTGACGAGACGCTCGAGTGGTTGCTGGTGCACGTGCCCGAGGACGACCTGCCACCGTGGTCACTGCCCGAGAGCTACACGGCCGGCGTGTCTGTCGCTGCGACCGACTTGCGTCGCGAATCTGCCATCCAGCGCCTCGCACAGTCTGGCTACTCAGCCGACCTCTGTCGCAAGGTCTACGATGCCAACAGCGGCGACGAGTGCAAGGCAGCCGAGGCGCTGCAAGCCATACTTTTGGGCCGGGACAGCAGCGCCAACGGAGTCGACGACAGCAACACGCCGGCCTTTCTTTTGTCTTCGTATGACACGCCTGAGGCGGGCTGGGTGGCCGAACTGGCCAGTTTGGAGTCGGTCTATGGGAGCGACCACTATAGCCAGCCGTCGCCCGACATGTGTCAGATTCGCTTGGATGGCGTCGTCAACAACAACGCCACAAACACCAGCCGCGGCAAGACGACGGAAGTTGAGGCATCTCTTCAGTTCCGGCGGCCGTCCAACTACCCGGCCGAGCTGCTTATTGCCGTGCTGGCACCGCAGCTGCCGTCCTACATCAAGCTCAGCATCATCAAGAAGACGCTCGCGTATGTGCATGAGTCGCTGCGTGACGAGGAGACCAAGATCTACTTTGTCGTCGACTGGGTGCAGCAGAACATTAATGGCATCATCGAGCGGCCCGGCGCCCTGCGCGACATTGCTGCGGCAGCCTCGGCAGCGTCGGAAGATCCCGAAGCCGACGGCCGCTCGTCTGCCCTGGCCACCGCCGCACGGAAACGAGCCGCAAAACGCAACCAGCGCAAACCTCGACCGCTCGTGTGGAAGGTTGACGACCGCACACGGCAAGACTGGCAGCACCGCCAGGACACTCCGGCACTGCAAAAGATGCTGGCGCAGCGGCGCCGGTTGCCGGCGTGGGACGTGCGCGAGACCGTTGTCGACACGGTCAGCGCAAACCAGGTGACAATTATCTCAGGTGAGACGGGTTCCGGCAAGTCGACACAGGCCGTGCAGTTTGTGCTAGACGATCTGTACAGCCGCGGCCTCGGCCACATCGCCAACATTATGGTGACGCAACCGCGGCGAATCTCAGCGCTCGGCCTGGCCGATCGCGTCAGCGAAGAGCGCTGCAGCAGCCTGGGCGACGAGGTCGGCTACGTCATCCGCGGCGAGAGCAAGATCAACGCGGGCGGTATTGCAGCACGCACGCGCATCACCTTCGCCACGACTGGTGTGCTGCTGCGGCGCCTGCAGGTCTCGGGCGGCCACATCGAAGACGTTGTGGCCGCGCTGGCCGACGTTAGCCACATTGTCATTGACGAGGTGCACGAGCGCAGTCTCGACACTGACTTTTTGTTGTGCATCCTGCGCGATGTGCTGCGCGTGCGCACCGACCTCAAGCTCGTGCTGATGAGTGCCACGCTCGATGCATCGACGTTCAAGGACTACTTTGCCAAAGAGGGCCTGTCGGTGGGCTCGGTCCAGATCGCCGGACGCACGTTCCCCGTCGACGACATGTACCTCGATGACGTGATTCGCGCAACCGGTTTCGGCATGGACGGCAACTTTGGTCGCGGGTACCGCGACAGCAACCGAGGCGGCGGCGGCGGCGGCGGAAACAAGGACAAAGAAGGCGGTGTCGAGTACGACCCGATCAACAAGATCATCCAGCAGCTCGGCAGCCGCGTCAACTACAGTCTTGTGGCAGACACGGCGCGCGCCATCGATGAGGAGCTGACGGGCACGAACGAAAGCGGCGGTATCCTCATCTTCATGCCCGGCACCAACGAAATCAACCAGGTTTGCAACCAGCTGCGCAGCGGGCCCGGCGCCAACAGCCTACACGTTCTGCCGCTGCACGCTTCGCTCGAGACCCGCGAGCAGCGCCGCGTCTTTGCCGCAGCACCGGCCGGTCGCCGCAAGGTCGTCGTGGCTACCAACGTCGCCGAGACGTCTATCACCATTGACGACATTGTCGCCGTCATTGACACGGGCCGCGTCAAGGAGACCAGCTATGACGCGACGACCAATATGCGCAAGCTCGAGGAGACGTGGGCATCGCGCGCCGCCTGCAAGCAGCGCCGCGGTCGTGCTGGTCGTGTTCGTGCCGGCAAGTGCTACAAGCTGTACACGCGCAACTTGGAGCTTCAGACGATGCCGGAACGGCCCGAGCCGGAATTGCGCCGCGTGCCGCTCGAGCAGCTGTGCCTGTCGGTGCGCGCCATGGGCATTGTCGACGTGGCCGGGTTCCTGGCCCGAGCCCCCACCCCACCCGAAGTCGCTGCCGTCGACGGTGCACTGACCTTGCTGCGTCGCATGGGTGTGCTGGACGGCGACCGCCTGACGGCGCTGGGCCGCCAGCTGGCCGCCATCCCCGCCGACCTGCGGTGCGGCAAGCTCATGGTCTTTGGCGCGCTCTTTGGCTGTCTCCACGAGTGCGTCACCGTATCCGCCATCCTGAGTGGGCGCAGTCCCTTTGTGCTGCCGCCGCCCGAGAAACGCGAGCTCGCCAAGGCAGCGCGCATGCGGTTCACGTCACCCACGTCCGGTGACGGCGATCTGCTGACGGACCTGCGCGCTGTGCTTCAGTGGGACCAGATTGTGCGCGACAACAACCCCTACGGCAAAGCCAGCAAGACCTTTTGCGAAGACAATTTCCTGGCCGTGCAGACGCTCATCGACATCGCATCGACGCGCACACAGCTGTACCAGTCGCTGGCCGAGCTGGGTATCCAGCGGCCGACGGAAGCCGCTTCGGGCTCGACACCGCCCAACCATTTGCTGCTGCGGGCGCTGACCGCCGCCGCGTTCACACCCCAGATCGCCCGCATACAGCTGCCAGACCAAAAGTTCGCCACGAGCGTCTCCGGCACTGTGGCCATCGACCCGGAGGCCCGCACAATTCGCTACTTTTCGCGCGACCACGGCCGCGTCTTTGTGCACCCGAGCAGCACGCTCTTTGACAGCCAGGGCTTTGCCGGCCGCGCTGCCTTCTTGTCGTACTTTTCCCTCATCTCCACCTCCAAGGTGTTTATCCGGGATTTGACACGTGAGTTTTTCTGCCCTTTCTGTCTTCCTTTTTATTTTTTTATTTTTTCGCCAAAACTACGTACCCTAACATCCCAGCCTTCAATGCATATACGCTGCTCATGTTCTCGGGCGAGATCAAGCTCGACACGCTGGGCCGCGGCCTGACTGTCGACGGTTGGCTGAACCTGCGAGGCTGGGCGCGGATCGGCGTTCTGGTGTCACGGCTGCGCAGCATGGTGGACCGACTGATTGCACGACGTCTGGGACTGGGTGCCGATGAGTACGAGGAGGATGAGAAAAACGCGTCCAAGGACGACAAGAGCTCGACAGAGCAGGTCGACCGTGACGTGATCAAGGCCGTCATCAAGCTGATTGAGCTGGACGGCATGGATGCATAGACGGGGTTTTTGTCGTTTTTTCGGACCTCCTTTGTCCCTTCTTGGTCAAACAAACTACTTTGCATACGACATACTTGTCTTCTTTTCTGCATATACCTTTAGAGATCTTGTTTAGACACAAAAGGCCGGATAGACTACACGGGCGTTCTAGAAAGAAAGAAAGTGATTTCACACACATATGCAAGCTGGAACTAGCAGGTTTGGAGATCTTCTTTGTTTATTTTTTGGCAATTCATGTTCGAAAGGACGCAGTGGTGTGTGTTGTGTTGGGGAAAGGTGTTGGGGGGATGGGGGATGTAGGGATATTGCTGTGAACAATTGTCTGCTCATCAACAAGTTTGTCCGCGATCAAGGACCACCTCTCGCCGCTATGTCGGTCTGCATCTGTGCTATTGTCTGTTGGTGGGAGGTCAAAGGGAACCGCAGCCACTTGGCCGGTCGGTTGAGATGCAGTAGCGTCGAGAGGTCGTTTATAGAAAGTCCGGTTGCGTCGACTTGGCTCGTTGTCGGCCGAGTCGTTGTGTTGTGGTAAATGAGGTGATGTCCAGGGCCCCGACAGAACAACAGGACTGCATGCGCCGCGCCATGCACTGGCAATGGTCAACGGCTCGTCATGCGCCGGAACTCGTTTGTTTGGGTCCGCCTCAAGCTCTGCCTGGTTCCTTCTCTCGAGTTTGCGTCGGTCGTGCAGTCTGGTCTGCGCGCCGTTCTCGGTTTAGGGTTGGAGCTTTAAAGCTACCATTCAGACCCTGTGAATACATGAAGATCAATTGCTGCCTCTCGTCCTGGCCCCGCCATATGGTATTATATGGCAGGCGTCCAAGTTCGATCCACCCCCCTCTCTGGGCAGTCCATTACTACCCTCTGTGGTATATCTCTTCCTCTGTTCTCCTCGTGGGCTGGAGCTTTCAAGCTACCATAGGACCCCATAACGTGTTTGTCCTCCTATTTTTCTCTCCTTTGTCTTCGTTGTCCCGGGCCAGCCAAATGACCCCAGTACTCCAAAAAGAACGACGAAAAATAGGAAAAACACATGAGACAAAAAGCAAGCAAAATGCAATAAAACTCCGGTTCATAGGTGATGTGTCGTGTGGTAGATGCGTAATGGATGCTGAGTAATGGATAATGTGTAATGTGTAGATGGTAGAGACGGCGGTGGTGTGTAGCGTTGCTCTCCGTAGATCCGGTGTGGTTGAGTAGGTGTGACGTTGGTGTCGGAAGAAGGCGGGTGAGGGAAATGAAGGGCGGGTTGGAAGGAACCGGAGGGTGCAAGAACACCGAACACCATACACAGGGCATGGAAATAGAGTTGCCTTGGAGCTCTTTACATGTCCATGTTGTCGGCGCTGTTGGCGAAGCTGAAGCCACCGCCCTCGGCGTTGCCGCCGTTGTTAGCCGCACCAAAGCCAAACGTGCCGTTCGCAGCCGGCTGGCCATCCTCGGCACCCTCGTCGTCGTCGGAGAAGTACTTCTCGATGATGTTGTACGCCTTCATGTAGATCTCTTCGTTGGCGTTGGTCTGGCAGTCGTGGATCTTCTCCATGCCACCGCACTCCTCGATGAACAGCGCATAAGTGTTAATCGCGTCGTTACCCTCGCCCTGGGCCTGGCGGTCGAGCTCGCCGACCTTGAGGATATTCTCGAGGCCGTCCAGCGCCACCTGGATGATCTTGTTGTCGGGGCACGCCAGCAGGTCGCAGAGTGGCTTGATGCAGCCCTGGGCCACTAGGTAGCGGATCTGCTCAGGCTTCTGGAGGCCGCCTGACGTCGCGTTGCTGATCGCCCAGCACGCCTCCTTACGCGTCTTCAGGTCGCCGTTCGACAGCAGGTGGATCAGCGGCGGAATGATGTTGGCGTCGATCACAGACTGAATCTGCGCCGAGTTGCCGGCCGTGATGTTGGAGATCGTCCAGCAGGCCTCCTTGCGGATGCCGTCCTTGTTCGAGCTGAGCAGCGACAGCAGACACGAGAGCGCGCCGCAGTTGATAATCACTTGCGTCTGCACGTCGTCGCCCGTCACGATGTTGCCGACCGAGCGCAGTGCCGGGGTCTGCACGGAGGTCGACGCGTGCATCAGCAGCTCCACGAGGCGGCGGGGAATGCCGGCCTCGATCACAGCCTGGATCTTGTCGTTGGAGCCGTCCGAGAGATACGAGATCGCCCAGCAGGCGTCAATCAGCACCTCGTCGTCCAGGCTGTACACGAGCTTGGACAGTACGGGTAGCGCAGGCTGGATGGTGTTCCAGTCGGGTTGGGGGGTCTTGCCACGGCAGAAGTTGCTCAGGGTCCACGTTGCGTTCCGCAGCATGCTCAGCTTGCGGCTGTCGCCAAGCAGGGTCAGCAGAGGCTTGAGGGCGCCACAGCTGAGGACGTAATCGCGGCACTGAGGGCTGTCGCCGGCAATGTTGCCCAGCGCCCACACAGCCTGTTCGCGGACGTCGGGCTCGGGGCTCGACAGCAGCTCGACAAAGATGGGCACGGCACCAGCCTCGATGACCACCTGGGTCTGCGTTGCGGAGCCGCTGGCAATGTTTGTGAGGGCCCAGGCAGCCTCGAACTGCACCAGGGTGTGTGGCGACCGCAGGAACTCGACAAACCGGGAGACGACGCCGGTCTTGATAACCTCCTCGATGGGCGGGTTGCGCTCTTTGGAGAGCAGTTTCCGGAACTTGGTTGTCGCCTGGATCTGCTGGTCGATCTGATCGGAGAAGACGCCTTGGACCATCTGGGGGAGGTCCTCGTTCAGCTGCGGAGATACGTTAGCGGGGTGAAACAACAGGGGCGATACAGAGAAAGACTGTTGCAAGGCAAAAAAAAAAAAGAAAGAAAGAAAGAAAGACAAGAAAGGACGAATCACAATAGTAAAGCCCCCCTTCAAGGGACATATAATCACGTACCTGAGACTCGGTCGGGGCGGTATCATCGTCGCTGTCAGGGGCGGCACCCAGCGAAGCACCGGGCCGCGAGTCGCCAGAGCCGATGCCACGGCGCTTGGCCAAGTTCTCCTCACGCTTCGCCTTGCGGATCTCAACCTGCTGCTCTTCGCGGCGGCGACGCAGCTCCTCGGGCTTGAACGTGTTCTTCGCCTTGAACTGCGTACGCCGATGCTCGGGAATGTAGCGCTCGGCCATGGCTGCTGTGTGCTAGTCGTCGGTGATCGATGAGGTCGTCTGGTGGGAGTCGAGACGGGTGACGGCGTGTATGAACACGAAAGGCGGTCGGCGAGATGAAGAGAGGAGAGGGGATGGAGGCAAGAAAATAAGAGAGCAAAGCAGAAGATGAAGCAATATTAACCCCGCGGCAAAAATAGGCTGTGAGGACAGAGTCAGCAACGGCGCGTAAGTCAGGGGAATGAACGATGGTCCAACAGCAGGGCCAGCAAGGGGCAAAGGGGCGAGGGGAGAGGGAAATACCTTTTAAAGGTGTGCGGAATGGCGAGATTGAGGGTTGCTTTGGTGATGGAAAACAGAGAAAAATTGGAAGCAAAGAGGAGACTGAGGAGTGGGCACAAAATAGTACGGCAGGCGTCGTTTGATGAGAGCGAGCGGAAACAGCAAAGCCGTATTTTGTCTGGTCTGGGCGGTGGAGGAAGGGGCAACCCGCAGCCCACCTTAGATGCCCACCACAGGGAAGGTGCCAAAAGAGGTAGACAAAGGCTTAGTCAATGCTGTGGCACTGTGCTTGTCGGCGTGTGTGCCTGCTCTACTACAGTGCGGAAAGTGCAAACGATGACAGAGGGGATGTGGGGCATTACAGCGGTGGGGCCCGGCGGAGTCAGCCAAAATTGCACCCTTCCATGCCTCAGGCAGCAACTAGGAGGGGAAAGACCTTGGGAGTTCCTTTGACGTGTCCGCACGTGACCCCGAGGTAATGACATAAGCTCAACGATACAAGACGCGCCCTTGCATCAAACGACGCGTCTCGTGATATCAACATTGCCCAATATCAGCGTTACTTTCACCTATTTTGCATCGGCCTCATACTGTAACCGCTTAGGCGAGCAAGCCTCGTACATGGTCTCTCGCAGGCCTCAATTCCTCAATCTGGCTCATTTTTCTTACCAGCCACAGCACGACAGTCCCCTCCTCTGGTGAAGATGCGTGACAAGGAACTGATGTCCAGTTCAAGCCCGCTGCCCGCCGGCGACATGAAGGCGACCAGCGCCCTTGACGCGGCATTGAACTTCAAAGAAATGAGCGATGTTATCAACGGCAACTGCAAACCACACTCCATCGTGTCTGTGGTGGGCGTCGTCACAGGTGTCTTGGAACCCAGGCAGACCAGGAAAGGTATGGAAGCCCTTTTATTCTGTGTAGCTGTTCGTCGAGCAGCCCATGCATGACTGCTGTGCTTCTTCTCAAATTCCCGCTCTAACATGGCAAGACTATAAAATGACCGTTAAACTGGTGGACAAGTCGCTGGAAACTATCGACAACACAATGCATCTGCACATCTTCCAAGCCGACGTGAAGGCAATGCCAACGTTCAACCTCGCCGACGTCGTGGTGGTTAAACGGACAAAGGTGCAAAAAACCATGGGGTCGGACGGCTTTTCGCTGTTGTCCAATTTTGCAACCGCAATAGACGTCTACCGTGCGCGAGTAGCGTCGCCAGGCAAGCTTGAGCATCATCACCAATGGTTTGATCAGCCAAACCGCTCGCAGAACAGAATGCCCTCGTCGTTGGAGCACGGTTTCGCCGAATACCTTCACAAAACCGTCAACAAGAACGCCCTTCCGTCCATACAAAGTTTCGAGGCCGAAGCCGAAAAGTCACGACATGTCCTGGACAAGCGGCGGGAGCTCAAAGACGTTGCCGATGGCATGTTCCAAGACATAATCGTGAATGTCGTTGCCGATCCGTACCATACCGGCTCCTATTCCATTCTCTGGGTGACAGACTACACGGAAAACAGCAACTTTCGAAACTTTGACGACTCCGGAACGTCTCTCAACGAGTACCACCAGGTGGGCGACCCGAACAAGTATCTCACAAAATTCGGGGGCCACGAAACGCACCAGGTCAACCAACGCACTCTGTCAAACTGGTGTGGACCGACTGGCCGCCTTAGTATGCTAGTTACGTGCTACGCTGAACACGCCAACATTGTCAGCAAAGACGTAAAACGGGGCTCCTGGGTTGAATTGAAAAATGTTCACGTCCGGTGGTATGGCGGAATGCTAGAAGGCGTCATGCACGAGGACCCTGAATATCCAGAGCGCATAAAAGTGAGAACGCTCGAGATAGTCAATGGCGAAGCAGACGAAATGGACACTCGGCTCCAAAATGCACTGGGGCGCAAGAAGGCCTTTATGAAGGCCAGGCAACGGAACAAGAAGCGAAAGGCGCTGCATGTCGCAGACGGGCCAGAAACGGGAAAGCTTCCAAATGCGAGGCAAAGACGAAAGCTTACCCGATCAGCCAAACCCGCGCAGAGCACGTCCGATGTATCTCTCACCAACCGGCCCAATGAAGCCATCCACTCCGAGTATCCAGACCGCGCCTTAACTTCGCTCACCAGCATGTTAGACCCCAAACTCTATACAGTGCCCGGTCTCGGGGGGCTCCAGCTCCCATTTGCCAACATCAAATTCAAGACACAAGTGCGCGTCGTGGATTTTGTTCCTACCAACCTAGCGGATTTTGCCGTCAAACGCTACATTTCAGATATCGACATGGTCAAGGACGACTCCGATTCTGATTCGCTATCGGAGGATGACGACCGCGGCAATGGGGCCCATTTTGTCTGGGAGTGGCGTTTTGCGCTGTGTTTAGAAGATACTTCCCCGACGGCGACAAATGACAACGACAACGACCAGGACAAGGACGATAACAGTAGCGGATTGCCGCCAACACGCTGTTGGGCGTTTGTCGACAATTTTCACGGCCAGATGCTGCTTCGCAATGACGCCTGCGACCTGCGAGCGAGCAAGGAAGCAACCAGAAACCTGCGCGAGAAGATGTTCCATGTGTGGGGCAATCTGGAAGAGATAAAGGCCGACGAAAAACGGCGGGTGAAATTTACCGTTGAGGCCACCAATATCAGGACCAAAGCAGCGGCCCAGGAGAAGGAAGCCATGGAGAAAGCTGCCAGGTTGGCCGCGAAGGAGCGGGATCGCGAAGAGCAGAAAAAGCAAGCGACACGACAGCACCACGAGACAAACCGCAAGCAAATCGCCGTCAACGGGGGCAACATGAAGCACTATAGGCAGCCAGAGGACGACAGCGACAACGACGACGACGACGACGCCGCCGCCGCCGCCAAGGCCGAGGCCAACAATGCAAAGAACAAGAACAACAGCAACGATGCTACGCAGGCGCCGGTGCAAACGCCAGGACTGAGTCCTGATCAAAAGGCGCGGCTGGCCGAAATAGCAAAGGAGCTGGAGAAACCGGTACCCCAGCTGACGAACCGGCCGTTTGTTTGCTGCCTGCAGCAGTACGGCGTCCGGAACACCATTTATGACAATGTTGGGGATGAAGAGGATGACGAATGCGAGTACACCTGGCAGCGAGCGTTTGGCATGTTCGGGACTACGATCCGAGGCTGAGGCTGCAATTCGCGATTGACGGCCTATCTTTCTTTCTTGATGTCTGTTTTTGCTTGGCGGAGTTTCTATACCCGAAAAGAGCGTCCCAGGTTCATGTATAGCATTTTGGTTTTTCTTGTTAATTTTTGACAGCCCGTATGAACATCTGAGCCCCCCCCCTCCTTAGTCTATTTTGGGGTACGGCATTAGGTACATTAAATGCATCGGCCAGCCATGCCTTGGGGTATGGTGCATTGCAATCAGTATGTTTTCTTACTTGGGTAATGTCGTTTTAAAAGTTCAATCGTAGAACGAGAAACAGCAAAGGAGTGATTTTTTGAGGCCCAGTGATGCTCCCACAATTGTAGAGAAGACAGGTGGGAATAAGAAGCAAAGAGAACATACTGGCGAAGAGCAAAAACGTGGAAGAAAGAGAAGGATAACACGAAAGGTGTAGAGAACCGACCTACAATCGTAAAATGACAAATGTCAAAAAGAGACAAACGAGACACGGAGGAATACAAACAGATTGTGAGAAATGAAGAAAGAACACGAACAGAGAAAAAATCGCGGCAACATCCTCAAACATAAAAGAAGACAAAAGATACAGCATAGATGGAAAGAAAACCCATAGAAAACCCCGGCCCATCCGATGGCAACCAATGTCCGGCACTCCGTCCTCAGCAAAGTTCAGCATTATACACAACGCACAACAATTGTTTTTTTTTATTCCCACTTCCTCCTTCAGTCGCCGAGGATATCCTCATCCTCGTCCATGCCTTCTGCCTTGTCGTCGTCGTCCTCCTCTTCGTCGTCCAGCCCCTGGTCAATTAGCTCCCTCCGCCGTAGATCCTCCACCGTGCCCTCTTCTGGCTCGGGCGTGTCCAGCAGATCGTCCAGCTCGTCGTCGTCCAGATCGGCGGCCGGTGTCGGCGCTCCCAGCAGCACCTCTTCGTGTGTCGCGCCAGGCGTCGGCGCCGACAGGGCGCCACCGGCGTCGGCCGTGCCTGGCCGATCCGACGCCGTGGCGGCGTCCTTGCCCTTGGCGGCGCCGCCCCGGGCCGCGTGGCCGCCCTTCTTGCGGCTGTTGGCCACCAACAGCTCGCCGGCCTTGTTCTCGTCAAGGAACGCAACAATCTCCTTGTAGCTGTGGCCAAGCTTGGTCTGGTTGCGCAGCAGCCGCCGCTTCAACTTGCCGGCAAAGGGGCCCGAGTGGTCGAGCACGCGTGCTACAATAGCCATGACGTAGTGGCTCGTCAGGTCGCACAGCGCGCGCTCAGCCTTGAGTTCAGCAGCACGGCGCTCCTCGATAGACGTGTCCTCGTCGTCGTCATCATCGTCGTCATCATCCTCGTCCAGAGGGTCCTCAATCGGGTCTTCGTCGTCGGCCGGATCGTTGAGCGTCTTCTTGGCCTTCTTGGCAAAGCTGCGTTCGGCGGCGTCAAAGATGGACACAAGCTCGCTTATCAGGCCGGGAGGCACCTGGTCAATGAGGCGACCGAGGCTGACATACCGCGCCATGACGGCCGGGCGGTCCAGGTTCTTGCGCAGCTGGGCGAAAAGCACGTGCAGGTCGCAATAGGCACCGGTGGCGTACAACCGCAGATCGTCGTTGTAGCCGCGCGACGAGAAGGTGTGGACGACGTTCTGGTCGAAAGCCCGCTTCAGAATGGCCAGGTTGTCAACGACCGGATTGGAGATCTCGGCCTTGGCGTTCACAGCGAGAACAAGCGAGCGCATCTTCCACATAAAGTAGAACTGGCACGCGCCAATGGCGTTGGCGGTAAGGCCATCCTCAATATTGTCGAGGTCCTCGTCCGGCTCCTCAAACTTGCCGCGGTGGACCGTCTTGACGAGGATCTCAATAGCAGGCGACTCAGACTCAGCGTTGGCCGTGCCCCTGGCCTCGAGGATATCGACCGAGTCTGAGATGGCAGCCAGCTTGTTGATCTTGAAGAGCGTCACCGACAACTGGGAGGCCAGCGCGGGGCTCAGGCTGCGGCGCGCAGACAACTCGCATGTCCGGTCAAAGTTGCGCAGCGAGTTGATGGTCGTCTCCCAGAGCGAGGACACCCGGCTGTCAACAACTTCCTCGAGCTCTTCGTACTGGCGTGCATGAAGCAGCGCGGCGGCCGCCTCGGCCACGACTGCTGTATCGGCATGCCGGGTAAACTGCGTGCAAATCTCGTCCAACAGACCCTCAAATGTGGCGGTGTCTTGCCGCAGTTGACGGAAGACCTCCAGATTGAGAGAATGTTGGAGCCGCAGCACGGTCACAGCAGTCGCAGGCTCGGCGCCAAACTTGCGCAGCAGCTGCGGGATGAGTGTCGCCAGCTGGAGGGCAGCCGCTTCGGAGGATTCGGCCGCGGACAACGCGCCCGTGGCCGCAGAAGCCGGAGCAGCATCGGGCCGGCCAAACCGCTTCTTGAATCGCTCACTCTCACCGCCAGGGGCCAGGCTGGCCTTGGCTGCCGCTGCGAGGATCTCGAGCAGGATGGCCTCCTCATTGTCACCAGGTGCGACGGCAACGCGGAATGTCGCGTCGGCTGTGCGTGTCTGCTTGCGGCCGCCACGGCCCCTGACCTGGTCCACGCTGTGGTCATACAGCAGATAGCCGGCCAAGATCTCCCAGTTGGTGATCTCGGGAATCTTGTCCACGAGGACCTGCGTGGCGAGGGCCAACCGGCTCGTCTCGGGTACGACGGCGCTGGCCACCTCGGCCGTCACGTCCAGGCTAGACACCGTCGGCTCTGTCCGCTGTGCGCCGAGTTGCGTTTCGTAGGCAGAAACGGTGTTGGCCAAGCTCTTGACGTTGATCCAGTCACGCCGCGGCGCATCAAAGTCACCCGTCTTGCTCTGGCCCTTGCCAAACAGCTCATACATGACCTCTTCGCCACCGACCTCGTCGAGCTTGATGGACGCGAACTCTCGGACGCAGTCAGCGAAAAAGTTGACGGCGGCCCTCCGTATCCGGATCTCAGCGTCAAAGATGAGCTGGCCGATGGAGTCGATCTCGTCGGGTTCCAAAAGACCAGCTGGGCGAAGCTGCTCAACAACGGCAATGGCGGATACACGGACACTGATGTCGGCATCTTTTGTCGCCATCTCAATGAGGCGGGCGCGGAAACGGTCGATAAAGTGGCCCATCTTGCTGGCATCGCGCTTGAAGACGCGTGCGAGCTGCTTCAGGACCTCCTGGCGTGTGGCCGGGTAGCTGTCGGAGAGCATCCAGCCAAGGTACCGCAGGTACTCGGGCTGCATATAGACGGCCGGCAGCGCCCAGACCCAGGAGCCGAGAGCCTCGACACACTCTGTGCGGATGCGCGGGTCGACGTCGCGGTAGCGGTGAACGAAAACCGTGTCGAAGAACTCCTTCATCAGTTCGGCGGCGCGCTCACGGTTGCCACCAGCCTCGCGCAGGGTGTGCTCCAAGGAAACAAGACGCGGATCCTTGCTCTTGGACTTGCCGTTGCGGCTCCGTTGGTTCTCGACTTGCTGGGTCAATTTGTTGATGCGATCGTCCAGCTTCCTAGCTACAGTAACGAGTGCAGCCAGCATGGCGAGAGCCACGGTAGTCGCGGTGTGACGGAAGGGCCGCAGGGTGGAGGAGGACAAGGATGCGACCCAGCGCACGACGTTCTCCATAATCTCGGGTTGTGTGTAAAGCATTTCGGTCTCGTGGAGGACGCTGATGAACGAGTGGAAGAACTGGACGAGGAGTTCGCGGAATGAACGCGACGTCCGCGACTTGGCGATGAGCGGGTAGTCGGTGATTTTTTGCTACACTGTGTCAGTTTACTGGCATCTCAAAGTCGTGCATCGTTGTACCGTTTTTCTCCCGCTCTTCCATCTCCGTGCAACTCACATCTTCGTAGATGCCCTGCAGCTCTGTCAGACGGTTCGAGCAGTTGTCTGGGTCGTTGATGTCGTCTTCCGTTACGTGGTAGTCGCAGCCGGCCGCCGAGAGAATGCAGTTGACCAGGTCCGCTACGGCGGCCTGGTTGTTGGTCTGATACCGCTCGTACCAGCGGCCAGCCACATCGTCGCTATCGTCACCGGAAGAGAAAATGTCGGCTGCAGAAGAAAGCGAGTTGTCAGATCAGACCGGTCTGTCAAAAATACAAAGACACGATAGTATACCCGCAACCCCACTCGAAAACGTACCGTAAAGCGCGCTATCATGGTCGGCGTCGGTCTCAATCGTCACGCGCACCGACTTCTTCGGACGGCTCGGCAGGCTGGCGGCATGATTGCCAGCGCCATTGAGCTTGGGCTTCTTAATTGCGCGTCCTGCCGTTGACGCTCCATTGGCCTTGCGCTTTGGCCGGACGCGTCCGGGGTTGGCCTCGCCGTCGTCACCGTCATCGTCGTCGTCGTCTTCGGCGTCCACGTCGTCTACGTCGTCGTCGTCACGGTCACCGTCGTCGCCTGGGCGTTTGCGCCCCTCGACGACCTCTGGAAGGAACCGGGCAGGAGCCCGCACGACGCGTCCGGAGCGGCGCTGGGACGCAGCGTCGCCGCCGCCGGCCGAGTCATCTAGTGAGTCGGCCATAGCTTGCGCTGTGGTCGTCGTGCTGTTGGTGTGGTCGCGCTGATTCGTCTTCGGTCGCCGCAATGGCCAGGAGGCAAGAAAGAGGGGAGTAGGGGAAACAATGGACAAAGAGGGTGGAAGTGGGACGCGACGGACGCGAAACCAATTCAATTAACAGTGGACGAGGGGGGG
>LVYW01000005.1:1136032-1228061 GCA_001630435.1 Sporothrix globosa
GGGGGGGGGGCGCAGTGTGCGATGAAAGCCCGAAAGGGGTAAATGGAGAATGAATTTGAGAATGGGGAATTCCCGGAATGTCAATAATCAATAAAGATGATTTGCTCACGGGCGTCGCGTTGTCGCGCGCATAATAGACTGGAAAAAAACACGCCTTGGCTGTTGGGTGGGCAAGGTATGTATTAGGGGCGCGTCGTCGAAGAGCGTGTTGGCGGTCGGAGGTCGTTGGGCAAAGGAAAGGGTCGTTGAACGTCGGACGTCGCTTCGCTGATCGAGGATTGCAGTGGGGGAGAAATGAACGGTGGTGATGCGATGCAAGCCCCTTGTGGCCTCGAAAAATCAAAAGGGGAAATGGTTCCAGTTTCCAAAATAACACGACAATCAAAGTTACAGAAGGCAAGTGCGAAGCAAAATGTCGCGTCGCTTGGTAAGAGGCAGGCGCGACACTCACCAACAGCAAACAGGGGGACCCGTACCTTCCTTGGCTGCCACTGTTGCTTTCCCCCCACCCCTTTTCCCCCGTTATTGAGGGGATGAATGCCATGGTTGAAAAAACCCGCCCTAAATGACACGGCCTCGTTCCTGCCTGAGGCATCGACAAGACGAGGCCAGGGCAAGATGCACGCGGCGCATCCAGGCATTCTTACCCCGCGCTCTCGTTGGCTGCGCGTCCCGAAAAGTGGGCCCAATGTACAGGGTAGTGCTTCGTTTGGTGTAAGAGGGCAAGCCGACGACCGCAACGACACCAAACAAGCTGCGATGGGAAGGCACGACAGAGCATCTGTTGACAAAGCTTACAATGTATGTCGTACATGAGAAATTAATATACTGCGTCCAGAAGTTTCACGCAGAAAGAGAGACAGGCGATTAAGAAATGTACGAAAGACACAGACAAGGCGACAAGCCCGACGCACCAAACCG
Source organism: Sporothrix globosa (assembly GCA_001630435.1). NCBI lineage: Eukaryota > Fungi > Ascomycota > Sordariomycetes > Ophiostomatales > Ophiostomataceae > Sporothrix > Sporothrix globosa. The sequence continues at coordinate 1,136,954 of LVYW01000005.1, forward strand.
TGTGTGCGACAGTTGGCCCAGCAAAGCACATCGGCCAGCAACTGGTCCAGACAGTAGCACCTAGTTCAGTTCCCTCCTTCGTTCCGACGGCCTGGAGTCGTGCAGCACAGGTAGTGCACGACGAGACCCGATGGTGAATAACTCGACGTATGAGACGCTTCCTATCGTTTTGTTATGAATTTCTGTATGTTTTTCGTGTGTATCTCACTGCGTTGATGTCTATCCTTACTCTCTATGCACGTTGTTGTTAACTCTGCATCTGCACCCGCATTCAACGTGGTCTGTAATGGTACAGCGTCTTATGTTTCTCTCCTCTGTTGTTTTCTGCTCGTGAGACCCTGGGGCAAGTCCTGCGAGCGGAATCTGTGTGTCATGAAGGGCGGCCCCATTGTCTGGCGTCGCACAAAGCAGATGCAAGGCTGCATGTGCGAACAAGGCACTGGGATTTCAAACTGGCCACTCCATAGTGGCATGACGAGAAGAGAAAGTTGTGCGTAGGGGTGAGTTAACAGTGTATTTTGCTTTGTTTGTTGTTTGCTGTTTGCGGTGGGTGTTTATGAATAAGCGACGCCTTGCCAAATGCGTATGGCGCCTCCCAAGCGAAATGGAGCATTTTGATTACATGAGGGAAGTAGAAACACAGATGACAGAAAATAATGGGTGGTATTATTGAGAAAATGGCAAGGACAGGGCGAGAGGCAGCTGGGGGCATCGGGGAAGTGGCAAGGAGGAATGGTGATGGGAATGTAAATGATAAAGCTACGCCAACCGCAACACGACTTTGCCACGGACGTGGCCACTCTGGACCTTGGCAAACGCTGCCTCGTACTGCTCCAGCTGGAAGGCAGAGTCAAAGACGGCCTTGACCGCGCGCGTCTCAATCAGATCGGTAATCGCCTGCAGCTGCTCGCTGTCGGCATGGACGATGAAAAAGACGCCGCGCACATCCATACCCACGCCCGTCTCGGGCCGCAGCTTGTCAGGCGGCATGACGATGCTGATGACCGTACCGCCATGCCGGGAACTCGTCCAGGCGCGCTTCAACGTGTCGCCGCCGACGCAGTCGAGCACCAGGTCGTATTTATCACTGCTGCTATAAAAGGCACCGTAGCGAGACTGGGAGCTGGAGCGTGTGCGGCCGTGGGCTGTCGAGGGCGAGTTGCGGCCACTTCCGCCTTCTTCTCGCGTACCGGCACTCCTATTGCCACTGCTGGCTTCTCCAGTGTTTCGAAGTGTCGTGTAGTCAATCACACGGTGCGCGCCGAGGCTCCGCACAAAGTCAATGTTGGCCGGGCCGCAGGTCGCTGTAATGTGCCCGACGCCGGCAAGCCGTGCCAACTGTACAGCCCACAGCCCGACGCCGCCGGCTGCAGCCGTGATCAACACACGCTTGTTGGCGTTGACATCGTCGCCAACAACAATGCTTCGCGGGCGGTGGGACGACGAGGGGCGAGACGAGGGGCGCGAGGCCGGTGACTGTTGCCTCGAATAAGGATGCGAATGCTGACGTTGGAGAGATGGTGGTCGCGGAGGGGAGGCGTGGATTTGTGGTGGCGTCGGCGGCCGCGTTACTGGCTCGGTTGGCAATGTCAGCCCGCCGTGAACAAAGAGGACCTGCCACGCTGTCAGCGCCGACAATGGCACCGTGGCTGCCTCCTCCCACGACAAGGCTTCGGGTTTTTGGCGCAGCTCGCTCGTCAGGACAATGGCGTACTCGCAAGCGTTGCCTTGGCGGTTGAAGTCGGTCAGCGCGTAGACTTCGGTGCCCGGCTGGAAGGGCGACGATTTGTTGGGTGCCTCTACAACAGTACCAGACACCTCGTATCCAGGGATGGGCGTTTCACGTGCGGCTGGTTCAGGCCATTTCAGCTCGCCGTTAGTTAGGGCGACAGCATGGACTTGGATCAGGTGCTCGTCGGGACCCGTCGGAACAGGCATTGGCACGTCGGATAGTGTGAGGCTGCCCGTGGCTGGATCATGGACGAGCGCCAACATTGTAGTGCGGTTGTCGCTTTCCTCGTCGGTCATGACTTTGAGATCACGGCTGGCATAGGAAGATTGCGACAGTTATAAGTAAGGGCGCGCCAGTGTAAGTGTCGGTGGGTACCCTGGATGATGGCTTGTAGTAGCGGCCATACACCGAAAGTAGTAGTGCGATTTGGAGGTATCAAAGTCGGGAGTAGATTTGGGATGCTGCAAGGTCGGGTGTGCGCGTCAGGTAGGAAGAGAACGAGCCGTAAACGAAAGCGTTGGGCCGATTGGGGGTGGTGTTCAAAGGGATATATAAAGGCAGAGAGTTAGTATGGGAGTACGCAAAAGATAAAATGACTAGGCGGACTAAAATGGAACATCCACCAACAAAGGGGCAATAGAAATTGATTAGCGATGACAGGAAACAAACGAGATGGAAAATACACGGAAACAATGTTTCCATGCATCCTGTCTAGGAGGAAGAGGGCGAGCACCGGTCGTTATAAGAATAACACTGGTCTACAAACCGGCGCAGGCCACACAGACACAGACACAGACACAAGTACAGGTGCACACAGACGCGCACACACTTCCAGTACACGCAAACAAACGATACATACCAACGAGAAATACAATGAAAGAGACCCTTAGAAATTACATAAAAATAAAGAGCACATACCGGCCAACAAAAGACCCCGGGACGGGCCACTTGCTCTGTACACCACGGTAAGATCACCAACAAGGACTCGACAGCACATTACGCGAGCGGAGATGACGGAGCGGATCAGGACGAGGGCAAAAGGGGCGGGGATGGGGATGACGGGGAGGGGTACGGGGAGAAGGGATTCGATAGGGGTGAGAATGTATGCAGTATGTAGGTATGGTGCCGATGCTCAAGGGGAAGGGGGGAAGCAAGGCAGGGAAGTGATGCGGGATGCAGGATGTGGTGTGCTGGCATGTCTGCATTTGTGCATATTGAAGATTTGGTCGAGACGATGGAAACGAGATGATCGGTGTGCAGGGCGGCAAGGAAGATAAACGGGGAAAAGGGAGTGAAATGAAGCACAAAGATAGGTATGAAGAAAAGAAAATCTGATAAAATAATAACAATAATAAATATTGATGAGAAAGTTGGCTTATTGAACAGCAAGGGGAATAGTATAGGCAACGAGGAAATATAAAAAAGAAGCTTGCAATATGACAAACGAGATGAAAATACGTCCCGGAAAGGAAAGAAAACAGGGACGAAATACAAATCAGGCATGCAACAATAAACAACGGTAAACAAAATAAACATCTCCAGGTTAGAGTGAACGGGGCCTGGCGTAAGTTCAATCACGTACCATGATGATTTCCCGTAGACTGAAGGACGTGTCATGCAACCCCAGTTTTGCCAACAAATGCATACGACTGGAATCCGCGCAACACTCATACGCACGCCCACCTGGATCAAGGCAAGAACTCTATCTGCGGAATGTCTCCAGCTGCATGGGCCCGCTGCATGGTCTCTCTGTATGCAGCCCCTCTCCCGGGGAAGAAGGCAGCTCACACCGGGTGGGGGTGAGAAAATGTTGTGCGTATGAGCAGTGGTTGACGAGAGGGGTGATAATTGTGGAGGACCTGCTCGAAGCAGTGGGCTAGATAGGTAGCATGAAGCCATGACCACCTTGACCAAAACTGGGAGCCTGCTTCGAGTTGTCACCATGGTTGTGGTCGTTGTCGTCTGTCTGGTTACGGTCACGGCGTGTGCATCTTACCAAAACAATGGCCCTGGTCATCCAAGCTCACACTGCCCTCCTTCCTAACCATGCACTGTCTCTTGATCGCCGCTCTATGACGACCGGGCTCTCTTGGCCCAATATCAGCTTCCGACGACGAGCTTGAGCCTTATCCCCATGCCGCGTTTTTGAAGGGGCAGAAAGGAGAAATGGAAAGGTAAACAAACGAGCTGATGGCGGGAATGGACAGGGCGGGCCGGAGGAAAAGAAGGGGGAAGCGCGAAGAAGACAATCGGCGAGGGCAACCAGGATAGCAGGTACTGCAAGGGGGTGAGGGTGTTAGACAAGCACACACACACATCGAGGACTCTCATATGTGAAGGATTGAAAGGAGGGGTGCCTGTGCTGTAGTTGGGGTGAGGGCCAGACTGGAGATGCAGTTTGGATGTGGACAACACAGCAAAAGGGGGTGAGTTTAAGGAGAGGGGAGGGAGAAAGAGGAGTATGGCAGCAGATGGCTGGTATGGCCAGACCGGGAAGGTACGGCGTGACCACACTAGTTGGCGGCCTGTTGACTACGTGCCTTCCCGTTGCATGTGGCCCGGTAAAGCTGCTGCTTGATTTATGGGGAAGGTGCGGAGGAGTACACTGGGAATGGAACAGAAGGTACGACGGAAGATAGCTTAGACTGGAAGGGGCTACTGGTCGATGCTAACGAAAGAGAGAAGGAGGGAAGGTCATGCAGCAAAACGTAAAAGCCACAAAGAGCGATGGACAGCACCCAGGCTCATGTTGTACAAGGATGCACATGGCGCCGTCAGTCTGCATGAAAACGCCCTTTGCTACGTGTGCCTCTTGGCACAGGGGCATGCCATTGCTTGTTTTGGCGTTTTGCATGGTTAGGAAGGAGAAGTAGCCGACCAAGAACAGGGGCTCAACAAAGACGGGCTGAGTGGCGTGGGTCATGATCTGTGACTATGCTTACGCCTGTTAGAGGCAATGCTGGTGACGGCCATGGAATTGGTGTTGTGGATGCATCGCGGACGTCGATGGCGGGGACGGGAGCACGGGACACCGACAGGCACTATATTAAGAAGAGTGCGGCCTGCCATGTGGGTATATAAGATATATGTGCGTAGGTATACCTGCGCACTTTCCGCTTGCGGGAACGGGACATGAGATACAGGTCTCCATCAGGGCAGCCTTGCGGACAAAAGGACGGCAGACAGGAGACGGGTTATGGGAAGGACGGGAGATGAGGTAAGTAGGCTATTGGAGAGAGAACCTTGTTTATTGGCAGAGAAAACATATAGTTACATGCAACGTATATGGCGAGAATATTACGAGAAGTAAGAAGAGATGGTCGCGAGGCGACAACGAGAAACATGAAATGAGTGATCTGCAGTGGGCACTGTTGTTTCCTAATTATACGTTATACTCTGCCGTTTGTGGAAGCGAGGAGAGAAAAACAGTGTAGGGGAATGCAAAACGTAAGAGTAATGACAAAAGAGCATCAAAGAAGACAAAAGGGGGAATAAGAAACACCGAAAGAGGAGACCCAACTACCGTGTTCACTGCTTCTGTGGTTGGCCATGGTTGAACCGTTGGCCACCTAAAAGAGTAAGGGTAACGAGGAAATAATAAAATAAAATAAATAATGGAATAGGAAAGTATATATGTGGCCAGATTATTACGAGAAATAAGAAGAGAATAGCTCAAAGGTGAAGGAAAGTAAGAATGAGGCCCGAGAAAACCGGAGTGGGCGCCAAACCAAATAATCGTAAACGCAGGACCATGCACAAAAGTGAGCACGATACGCCATCCCTCGCAAGACCGAATTAAGCAACGCAAAAATACGGCATGCAAAACGATGATGTGCAGAAACAGACTTTCGAGAAACAAGGCTGGCGATCTTTTGGTTGTTGGGCTTCCCAATTCATGCGGCGATCATGCACCACCAGGAGAGGCCACCGGGTCTGTGTGTGTGGCGGTTGTGCCGCTTCTACCTGACGATCTGGGCAGGGGGTGGCTGACAAGGTGCAAGGGGATAATGCAAATAAATAATAAAAATAAATGATTTGAGAACATAAATGGTATCCCCGAAAAAAGCAATGCTAGAAAATACAGCGCTCCAAACAGAAAACGAATGACTCCAAATTCGTATGCATCATCTATCTTGCTCTCTTCATCCTTGATTTTTTTTATTCGTAAGAGTATTCACTCATTCTTTACTGCCTCTCTAACAATCGATCATGCTCTGTCGGCTGCGTCCGGCCGTTTCCCACAGCCTCTTCCTCGTGCGCCAGGTCCTTGCCATCGCCGCGACTGCTCTCCGGGTACAACACATAGTGCTGCGTGAAGAAGACGAGGTCGTACAATATGGAGACATTTCCTAGCAGCAGCTTGACGGGGTTGCCGGTCACACCGGACCAGTCGTGCTGGCGGTAGCTGTCGAGCAGCAGCTGGACGATGCTGAGGATGCCGCCGATGAAGTCGAGGATCATCGTGTAGATGCTCCAGCCCTGGGTGCTGCGGTTGCGCCAGTTGACGAGGACTTGGGGCGAGTACTTGATGAGGGTGACGATGACCTTGACGTAGCCGAGGGCGTAGACAACGTCGAGCCACTGCCATGGGGTCGTTTCTGCGTCGGTCTCGTTGGCATGCCCGCCACCGCTAACCCCGCTGTTCCGGACGACCAGCAGAGTCACAAAGAGCACGCCGGCAATGCAACCCGCCATGACGCCCAGGATAAAGTTGGACGGCTTGTTATTGCCGCGCGGGACCCGGCGCCGGCGCACGGTTTGCTGCGGCTGGTCGTCGGACAGGGTCGCAGCGTCCCCCTCGGACAGCCCTTCCTCCGCAGGCTCCTCGTCATTCTTGTGCCAACCCCAGATCTGCGGCAGTAGGTACTGCGACACAACAAAGAGCGATAGCAACAGAGCGTGGGCAGCAAACACGACGTCGTTGGCGGCGACAGTGGGTGTGAGGCCGTGGTGGCGCGCGGCGTACTCGGCACGGACGGTGGCCGAGTAGCGCATGGCGCCTGTCGACAACAAATACGACAAGAAGCCGAGACAGTTGATGAGCGGGAAGTCGACGGTAGTGCCGGAGGTGGAGCGACGTTTGGCGTTGAGGAGCGGCTGGGGGTAGAACGAGAGCGACCAGCTGATAGTGTAGATCCAGCCGCAGAGGGCGGAGATCGCGGCGAGGATGTCCATGGCGAGGAAGGCGAAGAGAGATGTCGTCGAGCGGGCGCGCTAGCTGGAGGGAGATGGTCGTCGTCGGTTTTGCCTCTTCATCAGGTGTGGCTTCGCGTATGGAAAAGGACGAAAGGAAGAAAAAAGAAGGGAAAGACGAGGGGAGATGTGTAGGAGGTGCGCAAACAAAGGGCGGCAGGTGTGATGAGGGGACGTTATATTGCGTCTTCTGGGTTGGGGCAGGATCGCATTGCTTTCAAAGCTAATGACGGTATGGGGAAGGAGCCAAAGGGCTGCTGGTAGACGCTAATGTTCGGGCCCAACTCCAAAATCGCATGCAACAAGCAGCAATGCCTAACTCACGGCCTGGAGCACAGAAATGCCGCTGTCAGCCGCTGAACGAGGGCATTTTACAAGGGTCTGCTTGCCAATACATAAGGCTAGCTCAGAAGACAGGCATCCACTAACACCGCAATGCAGCCAGCGAAGCATCGATCCATTCATCCTTCCTGAAGGCTCAGCGAATCAACACCAGAGTGGAAGGCGTGCGATGGCGCTATCTCTGTCGCTATCGCGTGTTAGCCACATCCGCGCAGATTCTCGATACTAATAAGCGATCGTCTTCACTGACAGTTGTTGACGCCTTGTCTTGATGAGTGCATGCCCCAGTACTCGGCTGCCTTGGGTATAAGTGTTAAAATGTAAATATGATTCTATTTCGAATTTTATATTCTTTTGCAGACAAAACAGTCGAAGTCGACGCCATGGCCAGAATGTTAAAAAGAAAGAAAAGAGCAATGTGGCAAACAGGAGCGGAAAAAAAGACAGGGTACTGTGACAGCAGCCTTATAAGATGCACGCTTTAAGGCTCAAACCGGATACCTCTAAGACCTCTAAGTAACGTCTTCATCCAAAGAGAACAGTCTTCGCTAAGCAGCACACTTCTAAGTCGTCTTTTCTTTCTTCTTTTGTACGGCAACGAACAACGAAAGGTGTAATTCGGACGTCGAGAAAGGGTTGAAGGGTCAGAGAGAAAAATAGTCGGAGATTGTTGTGTTCGGTGAAAACCGAGGGGGGAATCGGGACAGAGGATTGAGGTATCGAAAGAGGCGGTAAATCGAAGGCTGAAATCAAAGACACAGCACCGCGGAGGACGTTGAGAAAGGTATTGTCGTCGACGCGTTGTGGGAGGAAGAGTCGGAGAAGATGGACAGATGTGAGGTTGTCTTTTTTGGTTCGCTGTGTATCCCAAACGCCCAATTGCCAAAACGGCAAAAGATCCAAAAATGTTCAAGAAACAAAAGACAAAAGGAAAATGCAAAGGACATCAAGACAGAGATACAAAAAACGAGAACGGCAAAAAAGGACAAAGATAGAAAACGTAAAACGTAATATGCTCCTGCCAACCCAACTCTAAAACATCTAGGATTGTTTTTTCTGATGCAACCGGAAGGGAAACCAAAAAAAGGAAAGGAAAGGGACGGTAGATTAAAAAAAAAGGTGACAGCTGTATGTACTGTGGTCGCTTAGGGCTTGCCGCCGCCGCCGATGGTGGTGGGCAGCGACTGCCAGCCCTTTTGGTCGGGTAGCTTCAGTTTACCAAAGTCCTCGTCCAAGTCCAGGATGATCTTGAGCGCGTTGCGGCTGCGCGTGAAGGGTGTCTGCACCTCGGACGGCGAAATCTTGTCTTTCAACGACGACATGGCGCCGGAGACACCCGTCTGCACCACTTCCGCCTTGCTGCCGCCCGGGAAGGGCAGCAGGCTCTGCAGAACCTCGTACGCCGCCAGAGTGAAACCGAACTGGGGCGACGAACGCATGATACGGGCGGGGCCACCCTTAAAGAAGGCTCTGAAGCCCTCCTCCTTCAAGATCGTCTGGGCCGCGTGCCGCAGGCCCGTGTACTGGGTGTCACCCTTGCGCGCCTCGACCTGCAGACGCGTCTTGATAACGTCGCACGGTGTCGTGAGGTAGGCAGCCGGCATACCAGCGATGGCACCGGCCGTCAGCAGCTGCAACACGCCGAGCTTCTTCGTCGGAGACTCGCCAAACATGTCCTTCTTCAGGTGGCTGTACGTCGGGAAGTAGATGGCCGAGAACGGCACGTCACGCAGCAGACACGCAGACGCACCCTTATACAGGCCCACAAGACCAAGGTTGCGCACGATCCACATGGCTGACCGCTTCGGTGCGCCTTGCACGTTCTTTGCGACCTCGCCCTGCACCTGCAGACGAATCTTGACAATCTCGAGCGGGTTGGTGAAGACGACTTGGCAAGCACCGGCGGTACCACCGGCAAGGATCTCGGAGCCCCACCAGATGGAGCCGTCCGGCTTGGTCTGCCACCGGCGGACCAAGTCGTTGACGGTCAGCTTGATGGCCTTTTCGGGCGCGACACCAACCAGCTGCGGCAGAACACCCGAGTAGAGGCCCAGGAAGCCCTCGTTGCGGACAACCTTCTGGAAGCAGTCAATCGAGTTCTTGTAGAGGCGCTGGCCCGGCTCGGCGCCGCGCTGGTTCTGCAGGCGAGTCTTGACAAGATCAATGGGGTACACCATGAAGGCGCCAAAGGCACCCGCCAAACTGCCGAGACCGAAGTTGTAGGCGGACTCAAAGGCCCGGGAGGCAAATTTCTGCAGGGCCGATTTGGCGTGCTGGGTCGACTGCTGCATTTGGTCTCTGGCGCCCTCGACGCGCTCCTGGCTGCGCCATGCAGGGTCGAGGACCTTGGCAAAGTCAGCGAGGCCCAGACGGCCCGAGGGCTCATCGATGCTGGCGAAGTGGAAGAGGATGTCGGCCTCCATCGGGGTGAAGAGCGAGAAGCGGGTGATGCGAGCGGCCTGGTTGAGAAAGTCGGTGCGGGTGATCTTGTTGTCGGCACTCTTGGAGCACGCGCGACGCACAATCAGCTCGACGAGGTCCATCTCCTTGATCATGTTCTGGAAGGCGCGGACGTTGGCGTAGGAGATCTTGGTGCCCTTGGAGATGTTGCACAGAGTGTGCAGGTGCTGCAACAGGTGGTCGGACAGCTTGTGCTTGGCGGTTTCGAGGATGATGCGCTCAAACTCGTCGGGCTCAATGTAGCCGTCGCCGTCACGGTCGAGCAGCTGGAAAGCTTGCCGTATGCGCTCGCCTTGCAGACCCCGCAGCATCTGGGAGAACTGCTCATAGTCCATGTCGTGGCGCTTGCGCTTGTCGCCAATGTATAGCTTGGCCCACTCACAATCCCAGTTGAAGGGAATGGTGCTGGGGCCCTTGTTGAGCTCGTACAGCCGGCGGAAGTCGTCATAGCGCACGGTGCCGAGGCGCTCGACGTCGAAGAGGCGGAAGGCGATCTCATACTCGGCATCGGGCTTCATCAGGATGTTCTCGAAGTAGGCCCAGTCGGACAGGTTGATGCGGCCCTGGCCGCGGCGGTCGGCAACGGGGAAGAGGATCGTGTACTGTTCGCGCTTGATCTTGTGGTAGTCCTCGCCCTCCGGGGCAATCGCGTTGATGAACTCGTTGGGGCCCATGACGAGCTCGCCAGTCTCGGCGTCGGGGGCGGCATTCTTCAGAAAACGCGCCCGCGTTTGCGAGGACAGCTGTGTCGGCTCTTTATGGCCGAGCAGGCCCTCCTTCACGGCCTCCTTCACCGTGGATGTTGACGACATAACGGACGTGAGAGGACGTCTGGTGTTTCGGCATGCGTTGGCAGAGTACGGAGGCAAAATCAAAGGCCGGGTCTGCAGTCGAAAGCTGGAGAGAAGAACAAAGCAATGTGAGTAACAGAGACGAGCACGAAGACGACAAGAATATACAACCGGGCAAAGGAGACGAGGCAAAACAAAGAAAGAGAAAGCACGGACAGTGGTTGTAGGGCAAAACCGTAGCTGCTCGTTTTTGTGCGCGAAGACGACTGTGGGACAGAATGAGGAGGAAGAGAACAGGAGAGAAAGCGAGGGCGTCGGTATGGAGGTTCAATGGGGTCGGCCAAGCTAGAGGATGGAGAAGTGACTCGAACCAGCACCGGGAAAATAGGGAAACAAAACGGAGAAGGGGGGTCCTATGAAGGGGAGGGGAGGTCCAAGTGGATAAGACTCGATGTACGGAGGCTCCCAGGTGGAAGATAGTGTGCAATTGGGATGCGAGGATGTGGAGAAGAGCACGGTCAAGGTTCAAAACGGAGGTGGTGGAGTGAGGCACGAGGATGAAGAACGGGGCAGAAAACAGAAGAGGGAGAAAAATAGAAGAAAAAAAGAGGCAGATGGGGCCAGGAGTATCTTACGCGAGCTAGCAGACCTCTAGAGCTACGGAAAAGCGGAGGAGGAAGGTGCAGGCGACCAGGAGAAAGTCAGACGAAGAAAGCGCGAAGGGGCCAAACAACAGCGATGGCGCGTGGGGAGCAAGAGCAACAAAGGTAAGAAGCTCGATAAGGTAGGCGCAACGATGGCCAAAAGAAGACTGTCGATAGAAAGAGCAACAACAGGAGATAACGAGAGGGAAGGAGCGAATATGTTGCGAGCGAGGCCGGATCGTAGAAAGGAAAAGGCGCAAATTGTTAGAAAAAGAGAAACGCTCTTGGATGCATTTTTTTTTTCTTGCCGCTACTTTTTTGCCGCAGTATTTTATTATTTTTTTAGTTTATTTTAAGCTCAGTCCCCTAATTTTTTTTTCTTTTGCGCTGTCCTTTTCACTGCGACAAGTCGTCCTATTCTGCGATTCGATTCGTTCGTTTGGGGTCGCCGCAAATATAGCGTCCGTTGGCGGCCGACTTTTTTGTGATACTTGTATTACTACCGGTCAGGGGCTTGAGCTTGCATGTGGTGGTGGTGGTCGCGTCTCCCGAAAGGCAAAAGTGAAAGGCGCAAGATGGGAAGGCAAAAGGGCAAGCGCGCTAAGGGAACAGCGCCGAGAACGCCATGGAAGGAGCATGGAAGGTGGCACTACCGTGTGCGCCTATGCAGCAGTATCTGGCACTGTATTGCCCCTTTACTAACCGGACGCGGCCACGTACACTCTGACACGCTCGCACGCAAATGTGGAAAGAAGATGGATAAAAGGGCAGAAGGGCTAGTACGGCACGCTAAGAGGCCCGTCTTGGGCACGGCGGGAACAAAAGCCCAGAAAAGGCCGGAAAATGGGCAATGGGGGCAAAAGGGAGCTGGGAATACGGAGAGCATTACGCCCCCATGCTGAGCTTCCGTTTGTGCCTGCTCAGTGGGCTCACACTTTTCCCTTCTTCCAGGCGATAATGCCTGTTATGCATGAGTAGCAATTACAGAAGTAAAATGTGCACACACTCGAACGGAGGGAATACGGAGCACAGTGTTTTATTTCCATCTGATCCGCCAGGTCGTTCCTTCCTGTGCGTGTGTAATATAAAAGACGGAGACCCCAAAAAACTTGTATGCATAACGTAGCAGGAAAGAGCGCGAGAGGGCAAGAAAACGAGCCAATTCCCGGTGTCGGCGGCAATCTGCTCCAGTTATATACGGCGAGTCAGATGGCAGTTGAAGTGCACAAAATGGACCATAAAAACGGCCCTCGCGCAGCGCACAGCGCGGCACTCGGAGAAGACGGCAAAAATAATGAACCCGTTAACGACTAAAAGGTCAAAACGGTCTGAACATCACGCTCTATAGTTCTCCTTTTATGTGTAAGAGATTTCCGATAACCACATCTAATCTCCAAAACGGAAAGCGCGGTCCGTGGGACGGACATGTCTGAGGGAAAAAAGAAAAGGCCTCAACTAAGTCGGTGGCCGTACTGGGATTTGCCATTTTCCGGCCAGTTATCGATCACCTGAGCCTCCCCGACAGACAGACACACACCGAGGGCCTGAAGAAGCAGGACTGATCTCTCAGTATTGTAGTCCGGTCTGTCAGCTATGTTTTGGTAATATCTAGCTCTACTGCGCTCTCTCTGACATCTTCAGTCACAAGGTCAAATAGTAGCACGCTGTATCTGTCCCGGGGTAGATTCTTCATTCGACTTTTTCCGTCTCTTAACTATTTTCGTCCGGCAGAAAAGAACATTCCTTATACCCCTGGCAAGGAAAAAGAAAAATTGGCCGGTAGCAATACGGCGTGTGCCGTGAGACACACACACTTCCCTCAACGAAACACGCAATAGGTCTGTCACACGCGGCAAACGCACTTGTATGGCAGGCTTCTCAACTTTGTGTGTCTAATTGTCTAGCTCTGGAACGACTGGTAATATGCTTCGCCGTCGGTAATACTGGCTACGAAATATATACTCCCCCAGCGCAGTTTCCGTTTGTGGGGGTCTCGTCCCGCGTGTGGACTTGCCCGTTTAGGCATTCCTTTCCCGAATAGTGAAATTTCCGCACCACGCTCTGTGTGCATAGTTTGGTAAAGAGTAAACTGGTCTTCCTGCTGCGTCTTTCGTGATACTTTGTCGTTGATGACATTCCCCAACACCAATACTAATACACCTTACCTCGTCTGTTAGCCGTCCCAAAGAGGGTCTGCTACAAATGGTTTGCCGCAGAGGCTAGAGAAACAGCGCCAGGCAGGCGCTGGGACAAATGATGACGATGGGCGGGTGACAGAGAATAAAATAGACCGACATAGTGCAATGCATAAAATAACTCTGTGAACCGGGGGTAGAGGGTCGAGCCGGGCAAGTGGCGCCGCAAAGATGGGTAACTGTGGACGGCGCAAGGCGTGGCACTTTGCCGTGCTCCGTAATATTACATTCTACGTTCTTGGGGTATATGGAGTACAAAAACGGGACAGAAACGGTGACAAACTTAGGACGGCATCGTCGGAGTAGACTATGTTACCACGGAGTCGAGCATAAGAGAAAAACCATTCCCTCGATTGCGCACACCATTATGACACAGAAAGTGGAAACATACAAGCAATAAAAGAACACCAGCGGTGAGAAGGGGAGATGAGCGCGGGCCGCGGCGGACTGCGGTGCCGCAGGACGAGCGGTGGGAATGAAATCCCACCGCGTACCTCCTTTGTTTCTCCAAAAGTGACTTGCGACTTTGCGGCCATGAAGAATGAAATGGCGAAGGCGGTTTGTCTAATATTCCGCATGCAGTAGTTGTCGGGGGTGGACTCCACTCGACTTTCGGAGAACTGGGCTCTGGCCAGGGAGCGATGGCAGCTCGGGCAGGTTATGAACCACAGGAACGATGCTTTTGACCTCGTGCGGAAGCTGCCACCCCACCGGTGCCACCTAACCGTCTCACGGTATCTACGCACAGTGGGAGCACAGTACCGGCAAAGCTGGTGGCTGATCCCGCAGGTGCGACACCTGTCGTCTTTTCCTGCCCATCGTCGCTGGTTTCCTAGTTTGGCTCTCAATTGCGCCGTGTACCTGCCGATCGACAGATTTCTAGGCAAGGAAAGAGCCATTGAGCCTAGCCAGCCACTGACGCAACCTGGCTATCTGAAAACAAGCTGACAAGGCACGTAATTTGTCCCGTGACTGCATTGTCGGCGACAACAGCAGTCTGGCAGCCAACTTTTCTTGCTGGAGCACCCTTGTTTCTATTTCCTCTCCCACTTGTGCTCGTCACAACATCCCAGGTCGATCCCCTCTTCCCTGGCTTCCGGATATCAGAGTTCCACCTTTTTAGCAGGAGTCTTCTCCCCCTCCTCTCCAGCATTCCCCTCACAGCAGCTTCCCGTAGCTTGTTGGTAGTGCGCCGCATCGCGCCCGGTTTTTTATCGAGCCTCACCAGGCGTGTGCCACCAAGCATGCATGTTCATTGCTCCGGATATACTTTGAACTTTTGGAGTTCAGTGTCCCGTTTTCTTGCATGGCGCTTTGGCGTCCTGGCATGTGGGAAGGCTACGAGAGCAAATAGAAACCTCGGAGAGGGGAGAGAACACCTCGGAAGTTGGTTTGGAGATAAGAGCAAGAAGTGCAGCTGGGTCCAGGTTTGCACTGGAACCGAGTTGTGCCTTATCGCGTGTCAAGAAGTGGCATTGTTAAGGACGAGTTTCATTTGACAGGACGCTTGCCAAGCCATAGATCTTGTTCACGACGCTGCGCTGGTGAAAGAAGTTCAAAGCAACTCAACAATTCAACAATGCTAAGAACGACATGTGTACGAGGTTTGAGGCACAAAGAAAACCCCCACGCCTACCCACCAGGCTTTGCTTTGCCATCCCGCGTCTGCACTACCATCGTGCGCGCTTCGGTCTGTCTGTGGCAAGTCGCTGTTTTGGTAGACAAGCTGTACAGGCAACACCACAATTCGACGTATAGCTAGTCTTACGCAATGGAATCTCAAACCAAAGAACAAGACACAATGAACGTATTGCAATTGAGTAAAAAGAAGACCCTATTAACCACTTCTCCCACGGCGTCGGTAATTTTCACCTCCTTGAGACTCTCACAATCCTGGACTCAAGTGAATTCAGAACGGCATCCCATCGCCTTCCTCCACACCTTACATGGTTGTACCGCTCCAAAGACGGGACAAAAGAGAATATGGCAGGAAACGCGGCAGCCTTCACAGAAACAAACAGTATGAAAAACAAGACACAAGGCAATGGAGAAGCAGGTATATAAATAAGATGTAAAAGAAAAATTATCGTGTCTCATACAGTCATCAAAAGAGTGAGCGAAAAGGCCGCCTAACACAGTTCTATGGGTTGGGTATGTTTGCATGCGCCCGCGGGAAGACAATAACGACCGCCTCGGGGCAAGTGGGATGTAGGCAGAGTGCCGCAGGCCAAGTCCGAACAATACAAAGGAAAAGAAGAAAACAGACGAGAAGGAAGAGGATGTATAAATAAGCATCACGCATGCAGGCCAGAGCAACAACGTTGACACAAGAGACGCCAGACGCATACGTTGACCGGTGACAACATGGGGAAAGAGAAAAGGCGGTTTTGAGGAAAGCGAAAAGTCATCTACAACCTGCTGTCGAAACACGGAGCAAGCAGCAAGTTGATGTGCCAGGCAAAGACATGCAGGAGTCAGTTGCTGACACTCCGCCAAGGCGTTGGAGGTGCGAAGCTTGAGAGAAGCAAAGCACGGAGATAGAATAAACGGCACGCGACTTGCCAACCTTTGGTCGACGTGGGTGCTCGGCATCGTTGAATCATGCAGACTCATGTCAAGCTTTGGTGTAAATGTGCATGTCCTGGCGCGCGTTTGAGCCGTCGGGAGGGGCAACCGCACTGCTATCGACATCCAAGTCCGTGAAGGAGTCTGTGAAGGAAAGGTGGTGACGGCTATGATGGTAGGCTTGCAGCGGAGGCAACTGGTAACCCCGGCGGATCTCGTTCTCCACATAGACTGCAGCTCTCTTGAACTTAACATGAGCGTACTTGTCGTAAACAACAGCATGGTGTGTGCCGGGGTGGCGACAACAGTGAAGGATCGTGTTTGCCAACGGGCGGACCTGGCTCCATGTGTAACCAGAGTAGTGAGTGTGGGCCGAGGACTATTCAACAAACACCTGCTGTCAGTACTTTTACATCACAGTCTGGACAGGAGGGGACTGACGCAAAAGAAAATAAGGCACATACCCAGTTACCCTTGTACAGCATCATCCGGGCCAAGCAGTGAGCACCTGCTGCTAAAAAGCTTGGCGGGCAGGCAACAAAGCGCTCGTCCATGACAGTGACCTCGAGGAAGTACTTAGCAAGCGTTCGTGTGTCCAAGTCATACTCGTCCGCTTTGCTAATACGACGGAGGAAGCTCATGGGGCCCGGCCAACCCAACTCAAAGCCTAGCATGCTCAGCATGAAGCGTTCCGCCTTAAGAATCTCTTCCTTCTTGTAGCCGCCGTCGACCATGTAAATGATTTCTTCGATTGAAGGGCAGATAATCTCTTCGTATTTGGCAGCAATAAAGATGGCTGTGGCACCGACCAGCTGCAGCTTAGCCACAGACACGATTTTCGTTGACAGGAAGCGGTCGATGTAGTTGACTGTAAGGAACAACGTTTCCGGAAGGAGGTTGAATCGCGAGTGCACCTGGATTAGCCACTCCATGAGCACCGACCGCATGGACCACTGGATCTCCGTCTGCTGATCCATGTAGTGTGCGCTTGGGAGCATCCGAACCTAAACATCAATCTTTGTAAGTCTGCGGCTCAATTTGATTATTGTACCAAGGAAATATTCAAGACAACGACGAAACGGAACCTACCTCAAGCTCCCTCATGTAAGCGTTGATATCGTCTCCATACTCGGCGACCATGCTAATGTCCCATGCTTCATCGTCAAGCTCTTCAGGAATGCCGGCCTCTTCGACAATGGCCCGGGCAATGTCCAGCTCATTCTGGATCTTAGCAGTCATCTTGGGCATAACAACGGTCGTCAGCGCCCCTGTGGTGTTATCGCCCAGAGACCGGAAAGAATGTGCCGTCGTATAGGCCTGGTCGTCGTAAAAATCGGCGTCATCATCCCACGGCTCCTCCACCTCGGACATGGCACTGGCCATGGTAACGGCAGGCATGCTCGACATGAACTCGGCTGGAGTGGGCTCGACCAGAGGCACGTAGCTTGCGTGGCCCTCGATGGGACGAAGGTGCTCTTCCGTTTCGAGGACAGCAGCTTCGATCTCCTCGCGAAGGAGGCCAATGTCATCGTCAGAGCCATCTGAGAGAGGTGGCAGGGTGGTGTGATGAAAGTTTTCGACAGCATCGACAAAGGGAGCTTCATTTGCATCGCCACCATCGTTGTTGTGCACAATGCCAGGAGCAACACTGCGGCCACGGTCGACGACGTTGTTGTACACCTCCTCAGGCTTGCTCATGGGCTCAGCAATCGACTGGGCGATTTGCTGTTCGATTGATTCGCTTTCAATGTTAGGGCTGTGGGCAGCACTCTTGTCGGCATCTGCAAACACAACAACGTCCATGAAGTTGCTCCGATCAATAGGAAGACGGCTCAGTGTTCTTCGGAGGGGCTTTTTCTGCTGCTGAAGCCCGTCCGCATTCTTGAGACATGGCTGACTCTTGCTGTGGCGAGGGCTCCTCTTAGGCTTGTCCCACTTGGCAATGGCAGAGTCCGCAGCGTCATCGGCATTCATGGCGACCTCAGGCCGGGCCACAGCGGGTGCGCCATCAACTTGGACATCCTGGCTGGTAACAAACGTTGCCTTGCGGATAGCACCGACTTGCGTCTTGCCCGTGGGCTGGAATGTACCTGTGGCATATGTTTGCACAGGGGCTGGTGCCTGCCGCAGAGGATTTTGAGTATTTGTTTGCGTGATTGGAACCGACGAGACTGGAGCGATGCTGCTGCGCGGCCGCTGAGCAGGAGCTAGAAAGCCATTGGTGGACGCCGGCTGGCCAACAGTGTCCTTGGCATGTGCAGGTGGCGGGGGAGCTGGCATAGGTGCCGTCGAGACGAGACCAGCTTTGTGTCCGTCTGCAACTGTGGTGGCTTTGAAGCCATAGACAGCGGCGTTGCTATCGACATGTCTCACCACGTTGCTGACGTCGCCAAAGGCAGTCCGCTTGGTTGCGGGCTTCACCGGCATGATGCCGATGTCCTTGAGGGCATCCTTGGAAATAGGAACGCCAGTCGACTTTGTCCGCTGGTGGTTGTTCGCGAAGGCCACGGGGGCCATGTTCTCGTTCGTGATGGTTGAATTTGCCCGGAAGGTGCGCTGGGCGGGCTAACGCGAGAGAAAGACATGTTAGCTGGAGAAACGCAAAGAGAGGATACAACCTAACAAAGCAGTGCAGAAATAAATGAGAGTATGAAGGGCCCGCAAAATTTGAAAAGAAAAACAAGATACACATGCAGGGCCTGCACATATATGCCAAACCAAAGACGCAGAGGTGGCACTGTTGCGGCCGTCTTCCATCAAAACGATGAATATAAGTTCCATGTCGCTCGAGACAGAAACCGCAAAGTGAGGTCTCAAAGGACAAAGAGCTCTTGAATATAAAGAAAGAGCAC
Source organism: Sporothrix globosa (assembly GCA_001630435.1). Classification (NCBI taxonomy): domain Eukaryota; kingdom Fungi; phylum Ascomycota; class Sordariomycetes; order Ophiostomatales; family Ophiostomataceae; genus Sporothrix; species Sporothrix globosa. Next base: position 1,155,728 of record LVYW01000005.1, read on the forward strand.
ACGCATCCGATCCAAAGTACAGCAGAGAATTTGTTGAACGTACCTTGGCGTCCATGGTGGATGGTAGTTTAGTGGATGGAGAAAAAGATGAAGAAAAATAGCTGGCAAGACAATGCTCCTTTTGGGGGATTAAGTGATAACCGCCGAGAAAGAGATACGTGCAGCCAAAGCGCGTAAGGCTGTTGTAGTCGAATATGCCTGTCGATGTTTGTCGATGCTTGATGCTGGGGATAGTTTCGTGTAATGGTGCTGTAAAAAGACGCCGTACGGATGCAAACTGAATCGAAGCAGGAAAGCAGGATACGGTGTCGAGGTCGTCGAAGCAGCGTGTATCCGGTTGGGTCGCGTCTAGCTAAAAGCGAGGAGCAACGCCTGGCACCGGTGAGGTTGACGATGTCGACGCTGGACGAAACGACGCGTCTCTCGATAATTGCTGTGCCGGTTCTTCCTCAATTTGTCGTTTTGCATGTATCTTTGTATCTTCGTGTTCGTGTGACAATGAGAGGATCGTCGAGCAGAGAACCCGCGTTGCTCACAGCGATACCGACACGCCTCGAAGAACGATCGAGAGTCACGGAGCTGCGAAACGGAACGACATGGGAGGAGCGAAGAAAGACACAAGCGTAATGCGGCGGGATGCTTGTGTGTTGTCAAGGAGGGAAAGCAAGAACACAAAAAGCAGAGAAAGAAGTGGAAAGCAGCAAAAGAATACCGAAGCGAAAGACGAAGACGAGAACAACAAAACAGAAAGAATTTAGGAGGGAGGTACGGGAGGCGTCTGGCAGGACAACAACAAAAATAAAGCGATGCCAGCAGGAAGAGAACGAGAAAGGGTGGGGGGGAGGACGGGAGGTCGTCAGCTTGCACTGTAAACAAGAAGGATGGACCCAAAACAAAGTAGGAAAATGGTAATAGATCAATAAAAGAGCAAATGGGAGGAGCAGAGACGACGACTACTGTCGAAGAAGGAGAGTGCGCGAGACACAACAGAAAGAAGCAAGATACACAGGGAGAGCTGCAAAGGGGAAAAGGAGAGGCTCGAAATTGCAGCTACTGTTGTTGTGGTCTAGCGTGCAGACAGGTCAGAGCAGGAACGAGGCAGAGGTCCAGCACGAATGGGGCGTGTCAGAAAGCTTTGGGCAGGCGACGAAATGAGGAAAGAGCCACAGGAAGGCTAGAATCAAAACAAAGAAGGTGCGATGGAACTTGCTGGGGTACAGAGCAGAAAGGGCCAATTTTACGTGCGAATGGAACTGACGCTTTCTTTCCTTTTTTTGGTGGGTGCCGTTCATGCCTGCCCAGAAAAAAAGTGACGGAAGGTCGCGCCTGCCCTGTCGGGTTGCCAAACACTTCCCAAAGCAGACGGAGCAAGAAATGCGTCACCGCCAGATCATCAAAGTGCGAGGCTCTCTTTGCTCATGCTTCCGTCGCTTTGTGTTCACTTTTGCGCACCTTCCACGCTTCGTTCTCGTGTGTTTACTTTTGTTATTTGTGACCACTGGCTGTGTATGGCCTTTGTTTACTCCGCATATTATGGTGCATAAACTTATAGACACCGCCTGCATAAGTACGTCGTAGTGCCTGCCTTTGTTGCCGTGGTGCCGGGCTGCATACGGACGGACAGGTTCGCGTGTCAGTGGTGGGCAGTTAGGCGAGAATGAAAGGCCTTGCGACGACCAGCCATTTTTGCATTGACTCCCAGGGCCCGAATGGCCAAGGAACTCCCTGCGTGCCATGGGAGAGTGTGTTCATCCTTTTGCAGCCACGAAATACCCTCCCGATTAAGCGAGAAAGCCAAGCACCTCCAAGCGCCAGATCAAGAAAGATTGACAGATTGTTGGCTCTTCAAGACATAAATGCGAAGCATCTTGATTTTCCGTCTTTATTTTGGTTGTGTTTTTCTATGCGTCGTTTATTACGCAGCATGCCAATGAAGAATGCCTTGCGACAACAGTCGAGAGACACCTCATAATTTCAAGCTTGGGCTTCTGTCGCATTTCCAGGTAGTTCGTATCGCCCCTGCCAGTGATTCTCGCTGGGGCAGGAAGGCAGGTCCCACTGAGTGTTTGTTTACGACGTATGTGTTTATTGACCACGGTGCTCTACGCATCGCGATTGGTCCACGGCCCCAGCTGGGGCTTGTTGTGGCTGTTTCGCTGCTAGCGTGGCTTAGGCAATTCTATGGTCTGGGCTGGCTGGCAGCCAGCTGGCAAGCGCCCTGGTCCAACTGTTTGTACAGCGGGTGCGGAAAGGGAATAATCCGTGCCGGTGACGTTATGGCCCTTGTCCTTTCCTTCCCGATCGTTCGTCAACGTGCGCAGTGCCTAAAACGGACTAGTGATGCCCCACATAGATCGAACGTGGCACTGGTTCTTTCCTCTTTCAGCCTCTGTAACGGACCCCGCATGAGCCAGGTCGCGTCTCCCGGCAGCATTAGAATTTTGAAAAAGAGCAAAATCTGCACTTCAAAAACAGAATTACGAAATACAGAATGTAAGGAGAAAAATAGTGAATTTTAGAGTTTGAACGATACCAATAATGCCATAAAATTGTATTCGTTGTGTTGGAAATTACGCGTCGGGCCGGAGCGGCGCCAAGACCGTCGGGTTGCAGCGGCAAAGCGCCACACTGACACGGAGTCACGTGTTGACTTTAGCACCAAGATCTCGGCTCTTTTTTTAGTATCTTGCGCAGTTTCAATTAAACTCCCTGTTCGGGGAATCTTTGGCTGCACCGCGCAGCACCCCCTTGTGTCTGTCTTAGGGGCGGCATTTTGGTTGGCTTTGGACGGTCAGTCCCATCTGTCCATCAACAGTTCTCCGTCCTGTAATTTGCCTCTACTTCAGCTCCGAGCGGCTACACAAATGCGATTGTATGGGAGCTATTGTCTCCATTTCCGCCTGTCATTTGTCGCAATTATTTGGCCCCCTTTGCCTTTCCAGATCGAGAAAACATCATTTCCTACGGTCGATGTTTCATTTCGCATTTGCGCGCATCGCCCTTTGGAAGCGCCATGTACAACAATTCTGTCAAGAGCTTTATTTGGTGTCATTTCCCATTGTCTTGTGTCGTCCATTCTTCTCATTCCTCTTGCGAACCATCTCCACCGCCATTATGTCACCGTCGCGCATAGTCCGCGCCTCCTGGATTTTTCGGACTTCGGTTTTTTTTCTTGGTAATCGCCTCAAACTTCCCCGCCTTTTCCTGCCTTTGTCCGCTGCCACCGCCGCGGAAGCAGCGCGCGCGCAAACTGCGCCACATCTTCATGCGAGCCAGCGAGCAAAAGGAGAGAGGTGAAAAGCGAAATGGATATCACGACCGCAACTCCGGTCAACCGCCACAGAATACCAACTGGCAGCGCCGCAAACTGCAAAGCACACCAAACCCCGGCATGGCCAGACCTGTTCCTGCCCTATTGAGCTGACCGGCTCTTTCCCCATCAGACGTTACGACTTTGCGACTTTCGTCTCACCGTTCTTTCCTTGCGAGTGTTCCTCTAGCTTTTTGCGACCGCGCCTACTCCGTAGTACTGTTTCTAATTGGGGAAACCGGCCAGCTGTAGGCGGCCCGGCGCAAATCGCCATTGCACGAAAATATCTGCCACACTTTTCGGCCTCTGCCACACTCCCAACACAGTGCCTGAGAGTCTGGATTTGCGACGTTTTACGGTCCAAGAGGGGGGGGAAGAGAAAACCTTGTTTGCACAGGAATCCACCGCCTTGCCCCCTCTTTTGAGGTTGCGCATGATTACGAGTGTACTTTGTGAAATTGCTCCCTCGTCTCTCCTTCCTTTTGTACGTACAAACTTCTGATCTACTATCGCGCCCACAGAACATCAGGCGCGATGCGCTGGCCTCAAACTACGTCGTTACCGACCGCAGGATCTCACGCTCATTTCACAAACGTCAGCCGGAAGCCAATAGGTTTCCTCGTTCCCATGTTTCGTTCTCGGCGCAAGCAACGTCTCCTCGTCGCATGCGGCTGGGAATGCGCGCGAGGATAGCCGACAGGGAGAAGGCGATGGGAGACAGGGGAAGCGCTGACTGTTTGCCGCCAGCCTCTTTTGCGCAGCTAGATACTTTCGTTGTTTCGTCTCACATTCGTACATCGTCGCAGGAGAAGATATGCACCAAAGTTAGCTCGTCGTAGTCGGCAAGGAGAGTATATGACTTGAATGCCCTGCCTTTGACGCCCCAGCACTCGGCACTCTCAGTCAGGAGGCCAATGCGCCCCCATGCACAGCAGCGGAGAAGAGAGGCCGGATCAACTACCGCTGCAAGCTCGGCGTTGCGTCGCGCTGAGCGTGGAACCAATTCTGGGTTGAAATTGCTCTTGTGGTGTACGAAGGACAAGACAAAGTGTTATGCGTGCCATGCGCCGTCAGTCAATAGACGGGGAACCAGTGGCGAACTGTTACTGTTCTGTCCAGAAACCAGCACGATTCAACGAGGGTTGGTTTGATTTGCTTTGCCGTTTTTTAATTGTTTTTCGTCATTCCCCAGGCCCGTGGCCTGCCCATGCTGCCCGTTCTTGTCTCTGCCTCCGTCCTTTCTCGTGATCGGCCCCTCGTCTCGTGTTTAACACATCAATTACCCGGAATTTCCAAGAAACACAGAGGGAGAGCCAAAGCGTAACCCACCCTCTTGCGGTGCAGCAATGTCCGTCGCAGCGGTAGATAGAGACGGGATAGAAAGCCGTTGCAAAAAGTGCAGTATGCAGTTCGTGTAGAGTGCGCGCCGTGAACTGGGACAAACATGCCCTGTCGATGGCGACAGGCAGGGTCGCTGGCGAAGGAACGTCTTTTGGCCTGGTCAACATGAATAAGGAAACGTATTACGACTGCGACCCCATCTCATCCAGCTGCGTTGTTGCGAGAGAGCGGTGACGGACAGCGACGGCGGTGACGGCCCCTGCAGGAAGGGAACAGTACCCAAAAAACCAATGGTTCCGGCGCCGCGCCCACACCTAATATAGCATCAACCCATCAGGGTGTGCCAGGGACGTAACTGCGCTTGACTACAACATCCCAATGCACATAATAAGCAAAAAGATGTGTTTATAATATGCCCCCCCAGAGAACGTGTGAGTGGGTTTCTGGATGTGCGTCGTCCACAAAAAGCGACCACAGTTTTTTGCGGCCTTGTCCGTGCTTGCAAGAAACAATCTCTGTGGTTTCGCGATGCACCCTTTTCCCGCCCCTAGCGCAGTGGCGGCGGGCCAGCCTAGCCTGTGACAGTGCAAAAACCTGCGACATGCAAAGTCGTGGCTCTTGGCTTTGGAACAGTTCAAAGGACGGTTGTGGTCTGGCGCGTGCACTCGAGGGTTTTGTTTGTTTTTATGTTTGTCGTTTAGTTTTCCTCGGTTTCTGTGGAGTTCGCAGCAGTTGTATATGGCACTGGTGTCCCTTTCATTCGCTTCTATGTTTGCACTATGTTATCTATCCTCCGCATGTCACTTGCCTGCTGTCCGTCCGCATTCCACGTCGATACGTCAGGGGAGATTGCGCTCAATTATGGTTTAGCCTGGCTGACCTGGTGGCCTGGCAGGGCGCCTGGCCTCATGTCTCTTGGATTGGTCCTGGGAAGCATTGGCTGGTCGCATCCTGTTGCGCCGTCAGAAGGCCATACAGTTTGTTGCTGTTGCCGTCTCACGACCATCGTCTGGTCCCTGGCTGTTTCTGGTTCTAGGTGGTCTGGCCGCCCGCTCCACACTCTTGCTTTGCTCCCTGCCTCTCGCCAGGCCAGGTCTCGTCCGTCTCTGTTCGTCAACTGGCACGGTGGGCTCCGGCTGGTCTGGCGGCGCGTCTTTGATTCGACGGCCGCATCGCACCTGAAACGGGCCACATGCGCTGGCAAGTGGCCGTCGACGGGCCCCCCAGCGCGCGTGTTTGCTCCCTGGATTGTGCATTCGCGAAGACAGAGCTCGAGCTCCAACATGGACCGTTCGTATTTTGTTTGCTATGTAGCTCTTTAGCCCTCGAAAAGAATCCAAGACGAACACTCTGCCATGCGAATTATTGCCTGCCTGCGCCTCGCTCCGTGTCCCGGCCAGATTTGCTGCGATGCTCCAAGTGGGTCCACCCAGAGGAGTCAATGGCCTCTTTGGCCCATTTTGCCTTGCCCCAGTGGACTGACTATGGACAGGCGCAGTGGCCGGAAGAGCACCCATGCCTTGCGTAGCGTGCAGACACATACCCCGTAAAGCTCTGAATCGCAAGGCCGTTGATCGCAGTCGCTCGCAAATTGGTCGTGCATTTGCAGCTCTTTCCTACCCTTCGAGTGCTCGCGCAATGAAACACCGCTTCCTTGGCTAATCTGCGCCTGCCCTTCAAGGTGTGGTGCGCAATGCTTCTGCCGCTGGAGGGGGGGAAGGAGCGGCATGCGCGCGACCACAAGTGTGTATACGGTGCCGATTCGACCGGCAGGAACTGTGCGACCGGGAACGGGCGAGGAAGGAGTCAAATGCGTGACTATCCCAAGAGAAGAGTTTACGCGTGTTGCGAAGTGTCATTCCTGTAGTCGCGCCAGCTTCTAACCCCTACTGGCCTCGTTGCCTCTTTGTGTGTCTTTCCCCAATAACACAATATCGTCATGTGCAGAAAGCTGGCCGCCTAGTCGCATTTGTTCTCGTGCTGACGACAAAGGAAAGTCCCCCTGGGCCAGATTGGAGAGCTACAAACTGGGAGGGAAGGCCAGAACCAGCGTCGGCGCAAATCGCAAAGAAGGAAAAGTAGATAATATACTACGTAGACAGTCGAACCATTCCGCATCCCGTCCACAAGCAGCAATCCTGGCCTTCGTAGCGTATGACTTGTCCATTCAAGAATGTCCGCATTGTGCATCCCCGAGACAAAGATACCAACAAGGTTGCACCAACCCCAACGACGAAGCGGGCTGAACGACGAAAAGCCGACAGTGCAAACATCGAAACATGAAGAACCCTGGTCGCCCGTTTGGGTTTAACCCTCTTCTGTCGCTCGTTTTCGCTCACGGTCAGGACGCCGTGAGGTGTGCAGCCTTTGACGACTCAACCCGGCGCATCATCTGCCTTACGCCATTGGCTACGCCTTGTTCTGCCCCCCTCTCGCGCCAACCCTCCCTCACGCTTCGACTGGTCCCCTCCGCGCTCTTACGAAGCAATGGACATTCTGTGCTGTGCACGGTCTGGTGCGGTCATCCTTTCCACTGCGTTTGTCTTTGTCTTGCTGTCTCCCATGCCTGTCCCGCCCATGCACACACCCGCGCAAGTCGCACGACGGTCACTAGCGACAATCCTTTCTGCAAGAGACTGTGGGCAGTAGCAGTTCGGACAGCCAGGGCGGCCTGACGACGAAACCACACCATCCAATGCTTTCCATATGCTGTAGAAGTAGGACCACAAAAGACGGCCAAGGGTAGGGCCGGTTGGCCTGGCAAGATGAAGCCTATTGCCATGATGTTTTCACCAAGCCTTGTGGCTTTGCGAATCGTGCCGCAGAGCTCTGTAGACGCTTTATCCAGCCTCAACTGTGTTCTCTGCCACCAAGATCGCCCCAGAATGCGCTCGCGCAGCTCTAGCCTCTGCGAAGAGCAGCGACCAGCGACGATCTATGGCCTAGGTATGACATTAGGGGTGTGGCACCGCTCTTGCGAGGCGGTCTAGTCAGGTGCAGTCGTTTTCGCTGTACCTTTGCCATTTCGCATTCCTGCTCGTCGGGCGTGGTATGTCTACCCTCGTGAGCGCATGGCAAGATAATGTAGCTGGTTCACACGGGCTGCGTATGCCAAGCCACCACCTCGATCCCAACGTGATGTATCTTACCGCACACATGGCAAAGATACATCTCCCCATGCTCATTTTGCGACAACCATACGTCGACGCCATCGCCTTCCCAGGACGTCCGTCTCGTAATCATGCTTTTGTCAAACATCTGCCTTGCTTTCAGTGCTCTGCGCCTTTTTTCTCCTCCATAGTTCTCGATAGGCACGGCCGGTCGGCGGCTCACGGCACACTTCAGCACTAACCCACAATGCACGGAGCTGGTGTATGCGCTCCGATACGCTACTGCCTCAGATTGCCCACTGCCTCCAGCAGGTGCCAGTCGCCAGTCGCCACCGGGTCGTCTCCTGTCCCAACTGATTCTAAGGGCCCGTGTGGGAAGCGGATGATCGTCAACAAAGTGCTGTGCATCGCAAGTTGCCCCGAATAGACAACGTGAACACAATGGGCACTGTAGACACTGGAGCATCGCGAATGGGCCTTCTCGTCCTATTGAGCGCACCTGCCCGCTGAATGGGGTCGGCCAAGATGGGAAGGACTGCATTACTTGGTTCCTACCATTTATGGCTTCCGTTCTTGCCTATCCACGAGCTAGTCTCGTGCTGGTGCTGAGTGATGCTGGCGGTACTTTCCCAACTGGGCGGCTACAGCGGCCACGCACGCTAGTCTCCTGTCAGGAAATGGCTGCCCTGAAACCGCCTGCCACCAGTCACTGTAGCCCGCTTCCCAGGGGACATACTCCCCTGAGGCCCAGCGGTCTGTCCCCTGGAGTGCCAACTGTGCCAACGTTTTTGCCCGCACCAACCGGCAGAAACAGCAGGAAAAAAAGCCTGTCCACCCTAAACCCGCCTAAGCCAGCCCAGGCCCTTTTCCTTCCCCTTCCCGTTCTCGCCCTCACTCTCTCTCTCCTTCTTCCCTCTGCCTCAGTCTCTCTCCAGACCTCGTCTCCCGCCGACCGACTGCCTTCATCACCCACCACAACAACAGGTAAGCCCATTTCTCGTCAATTCTGCATCTCGACCCATCTGTCTTTGCATCTGAGCCATCCTGTTTACTTTTCCGAGTCGCAGTGTCGAGTGCTGACTCGTTTTCGACCGACCCTTTGCAGGCCCTGCTTCGTGCCCATTTTTTCGCCTCGCAGCAAGAAAAAAATCCCAACCAAAATCCCATCGACCTCACGCACGGCGCTGTCCACGCCGCCCACGCCATCATCTTTTGCATAAGGTATGTTTTTCCGATCATCTCGAAGCATGCGATCATGTCCGGCGAGGTTTTTTTGCATTCACTCCTGTCGACGGCCTCGATCGGCGGCGCTGTTTGCAGGCCTTGTCTGCCAGGCTTGTCTCGCAGCCATTCTGCTCCACAACCGCCAGCCGGGGGCATCAACACTCTCGCCATGGGCCGCTGGCTGTCATTTCTTTGCATCTGTGTCTTTTCTGTGGTCGTTTTCAGTCTGTGCTAATATTTTACTCGTTTGTCTTCCAGATACTGCACAGATCACTTGCATCCGCGACCTAGTTTCTTCCCTCCATACCCGGCCGCTACGGCTGCCTGTCTACAAGCGGTGACGCCCGTTGCCGTAGTCTGACGGCGACGGCCAGACGCAAAGAAACCAAGAACAAATACAAACGGACGGAACGACGGGACAAGACGAGCTTAAAGCGAGACGTCCGGGTGTCTGGCTTTGCGCTCGCTTCAAACAGGCGTCGCCGAGAACAAGGACTAGCAAGGACTGCCGCCCAGGCCGCTCCTTCCTGCCGCCGTTGACTGGCTGGCCCAAAACGCCCAGGTTGCCAACGTCACTCCTACCCTTCTCCCATCGCCGCACACGTTCGCCGACCATTCCTTCTTTTTCTTTCCATTCGCACTTTTTCCTTGTCTTTTTCAAATACCTGTCCCTTTAAGGCACCGCATTTGTGCAGAGCTTGGACGCTGCGTCCAAAAACGAGTCGGAAAGAGAACCGAAACAAAGAAGACCCGAACGAACCACCCTTCCCATACATACCCATCCACATCTTCTCCAAGAAGGCTCCTCTGGAAGTCCCTTCTCTCTCTCGTATTCCATACAATGGACTATTCCCACACTTCTCCTCACATGTCGCCATCGGCTGCCTCGTCGGCTACCGTTGAGCCCAAGACGGTTCGGTTTCAGCTGATCTCTCCAGACTCGCCGCACACCACGGCTCGCCTGCCCATGCGGGTTCAAATCTACCCCCATGATGCCACAGACTCTATCGTCACTACTGTCAAGAACTTTTATGGCCTGTACTCAAGCCCGACAAGCTCTAAGGGTGTCAGTTTTGAGGACGAGGCTGGCAATACCATGATTGCCCGCTACGAGAACTTCCGCAACAACATGGTTGTCTACGTGCGCGTCATTGAAGAGCCAGCGCTGTCGCCCAGCGGCTATGCCTCGCGTAACTACCAATCGCCCCCGGCGGTTGCCCATGGCCCCAACCCGTCTGACCTGCCCTATCCAAATGGCGGAGACGGCGGCCATCCGTCGGCCAATGGGTACTACCCTGGCCATAGCGCTTCGTCGCTGCAGCATTTCCACCACCTGCAAGAGCAGCACGGTGAATACATCTCGCGCCCGGGCTCTCGCACGTCGCGCAAGCGCAGTGTGTCGCCGAACGGCAACCGCGGCCGTCGCAGTGACTCGGTCAGCACCAACTCCAAGAACCGCTCGCGCTCATCCAAGAACCGCCAGCAGCCTGATGCCTATGGCCCCGACAGCATGGCTGGTTACAGCAGCGGCGATGGCGCGCCTGGCTCTAACAATGGCAGAGCAAAGGAGCAGCAGCCCATTGGCAACACCGACATCAGCCTTGAAAACATTGTCGAAGGCGGCCGTCGCAAGCGGGCCAAGTTCGAGAGCTCAGTAAGTCTAATCATTTTTTATTTGCCTTGTAGCGACTAGTATCAAACAGCAATCATCCATTGCGTCGTCCAAAACAGTCTCCTTTTGTATTCGTCGTCATGTCTCCTTGTATTGTCACTAACCACTCGCCTCCTTCCAGGAACTTCCCCTTTTCGCTCCCCCGCAAATGCCTGCGGCCACCTCAAATCCTTCGGTGTCTCCTGCCCGTCGCTCCGACCAACGTCCTTCCCTTCCCTACGTCCACCCGGGCCAGAACCCCTTCAGCGGTGCTGGCGCCCTGCACTCGCCGCAGCACTATAACACACACTTTGGCCAGGGCGGCGTTTACGCCACACCAGGCTCTGACGGGCGCCGCACACGTGCTAGCATTGGCTACCCCCACAATGGTGCTAATGGCGGCAGCGTGGGTGTTCTTCCCACCCCCGATCCAACTGTCAGCTCTATGTCGGAGGAGGACAAGGACGTTGCCATGCAACTGATGCGCCTCGGTGAGATCTCAAACATCTCCTACGGTCGCACGTCCACATCCACCCAAGATGATACTTTCAGCGGCCGTGCTGATGCCGCATCGTCGACCGGTGCGACGAGTGACTCGGAGAGCGAGAGCGACGGTGAGAACAGCGAGGACTATGACGATGGCGAGGAGGAGGTCGCTCCGCCTCACCGCAAGCAGAGAATTGATCTGGATGGGGCCAGCCGCAAGATCTACCAATCTGTGGAGCCCGCTGATGATGACGGCGCCGATACCGACTACAAGGATGGTATGCAGATGCCTGGCCTCATGGCCGCGCCCAAACTGAAGAAGGTGACAAAGGCAAACGCTGCCAACGGTGGCGGCCCCAAGCAGGCTCGTCCTCACGGTACGGCCACTTCCAAGAAGCCCAAGGCCAGCAAGGCCAAGGCGGCCAGCAACGGTATCGTGCAGGTCCCTGGCGCAAACAGCGCGAAGGCTCCCACCACCAATGGTGCCGCCAAGGCCAAGAAGGCCAACGGTGCCGCCACTGCCATCAGTGTGCCCATGTCTCCGGCTTCGCTGCCGCCGTCGCGCAAGCTCTCTGTCTCCTCCACTGGTGGTCTGCCTCCCGCTTCTGCCGGGGCCGGTACCATTGCTGGCCCTGGAGGCATCGTTGACGAGGGCGTTGCCGATCTCTCGAGCAAGCCCCGCTGCCAGCGCTGCCGCAAGAGCAAGAAGGGCTGCGATCGCCAGCGCCCCTGTGGCCGCTGCCGGGATGCCGGTATCCCCGCCGAGCTGTGCATCAGCGAAGACGAGGGCAATGGACGTAAGGGCCGCTATGGCCGGCACATGGGCGTTCCTGTGAAGAACACGGCAGGTGGCGCCTCCTCTACGTCTATGCAGCCGCCGCCGCCGCCACCCCAGCAGCTGCTGCAGCTACCCCAGCAGGTGCCTGTCCCCCAGCCTCAACACCACCAGTCGCCACACAACTATGTGCCGACGGCCATCCCGTCGCCGTCGCACCCGGCTCCTCATGTTCAGGCAACCATTCGGCAGAACACGCTGGCGCCACAGCTCCCGCAGCTGCAGCAGATCCTGCCGCCTCAGGTGCCCTCACAGCCTCAGCCGGGCCAGCAAGTCAAGACGCTACCCGCCCTTCTCCCGCCGGCTCACATCTCCTCCACGCCCATCATCGCCCCCACGATTCCGGCTCTGATGGCAGCCAGCTCTGAGAAGAACAAGAAGCGCAAGCGGTAAACCGTCTCGCGGGTTGCGTGCGTGTCTCTATATAATTTTTGTTCACTTTCCCACTGTTGTGTTTCTACTCTATTTTCTCTTTTTGTTTCCTACGTTTTCTTGTGCTGCTTGCTCGATTTTATCTCGGCCCCATTATGGCTATGCGATTTTTGTATCCTCTTGCGTGTTTGGCAGAGCGACGAGGCGTTTGCGACCTGATTCGATTTCGATTTCTTTCTGCTTTCAATCTGATTTTCCCTGTTTATTCGCCTTTACGTTTCCTGTTTTCCTTCTTTTTCCCCTGCTGTCAGGGCGGTCAACGGCCAAAACGGAAATACGGCGCAGGTAATACAGATATCGGGCCTCTGAGGAAACGGTACTGTGGTATTTTGCGCCTATTTCTGAACAACACGAGCAAATGAGCAAACAACGGATTCGGATGGAGTTCACGAGGTGTCTTTCTTACTATTTCCTATCTCTCTGATTTATTATTCCTTTTCTATTGTTCAAAGTTTCTCTACCTTATTGTCTCTTTTATTTGACCAAAGTTTGTCTTTTTATCTTTCAAAGTCGGCTTGGACATCGGATCGTGATCTTGTGGAGTGGTGTTAGGTCCACGGCGTGCCACGACTACCATTGAACGGCAAAGTGCCTCGAAGAACAGATGCGCAAACATCAGCGAGAATGAAAACATGCGAAGAAGATCACCCGGCGATCCGAAAACCGCGGCAGTGTACTCCGCCCAGTCGGCATCCTTTCTACCTTCACGTCACGTTGTCTCTCGTGGCATCTTCAATGCAACAGAAGCCATGGTGTGACGGAGAGGACACCCGGGCACATACACAAATAGTACAGTGGTATATCGGTTCTCAAATTGACACCAACCGAAGCCGGGTGCAATCGAGCGGGATGCGGAAAGAAAAGCTTGTTGTGTCCTATGCTTTTTATTATTCATGGTCGCTTCTTGCTCTGCTTTAATTGCTTTGTTATATTTCTCGCTTCATGAAAAAAAGACAGCAACTATAAAAAAAATGTGGACAACAAACGAGCCCTGGGGTTTAGAGGGTGCGGAGGAAGAAGCGGAAAGACAAAAAAAAAAGGTATGGCTTCTTTGAAGGGGTCCAGGACGGAGACCCCACGGGAGGTGTTTATGGCTTTGCTATTTTTTGCTTTTACTTTTTGTTGTTGTTGTTGGCCTCTTTTGTGGCCTCTACTTGCCTTTGTGTTCCTTGCTGCGCTTGCGTTTTCTTTACTTCTTCACGTCTGCTCCATCTGTACAGTCTGACTATTTGAATCATGAACTCTATTACCCTTCCTCGTCGTGTACGCTGTGCCTTTCAAGACCCGATGTTATCGTCTGTAGTACGGTTCGAATGAAGCTCGTCGTAAAGGAAAATATACGGATTTACGGAACCGTTCCTGACGAAGGCGGTCTAGAGCATGGCCCCGGACTCGGGGATTTGTGACGTACAGGGGATCCCTGTGTCTCTCCATCCCCGTGGTCCGTTTTATTTCTTTTGTAGGTCCTTCTTGCGAACAATATGCTGACAGCCGTTGTCGGAGAGGGGTGGCCGCAAGCCGGGATGCCGCTCATACGAAGTGTAGCTCTTCTCCTTCTCTTCACACATCTGAGGCTGAGAAATATCTTGCCCCCCACCCTTCCCCCCTGTCCGGTAGTGCTTTCTTCACCGCCGTTCATTTGAGACGGCGTTTTTTTCCCCTGTCGTAGCGCGTAAGATGACCGCATGCGGGCGTCGCATCCGCGCTGGTTTTCCTGTTTGGGTGAAAAAGCGGCAAGAACATTAGAGGATTGTGATCAGGGTGTCGAAATATTCTGTATCGTCAATAGGAAATCTCCGTGGCGTTGATTTGGGTTGGGTGCCGAGGCAAGGGGGGAAACGGGGGGACGTTCATTCCTTCCACCGCCGCCGTTTTTTGTTGACCATTGTTGACCGTTGTCGCAGCTGTGGGCCTTCTCATTGGTGCGGGGCATTGCGTCGTTGCCGGATTAGTCACTTTGTGATGGCGGGGTACAAAACTTGTACCTTCATATACTAGCCAATGCCAGCCAAATGCAAGTCGCCCGTCTTCACAAGATGCGAGGGGTCACGCTGGCGCGGGGCGTTCCGTCGCATTTTTTGTGGGTCCCACCCGTCTTTTTTTCGACAACTCATTCTGTTCTCTTAATGGAAAATGCGACGCCGGGATTGCGTGCGAGCGAAAGGTACAAAGCGAACAAGCAGGGTCTCGTTTTGTCGCTGTGTTGCGTGCTTCTCCTTGCTATGACAGCCCTCTATCCAAATTTACTCTGTTTTATTCTTGTGTTTGTCGAAATCCGCCAAGAGAGGCTGATGTACACCAAACAATGAAACACAACCGACCATGATTGGCTGCATGTGAGGACAAGAGCTTCTTGTTCGACATCGGATATGATTTAAAGATCGAATTTTCTTGCTCCCTTTGATCCTTCTCTTTCGGAAAACGCCACATGTACAGAAAATTGCGGGGTTTGCAGCCCCGGAGTATGGCAAAGAAGTCCTCGTTTTGTTTTTGTGCCACGATGGATTCGTATGAAACACAGTGACATTAATTCAGTCTGTCACTTGTAGAGCGTTATAAAAAGACCAAATCTTTTGGCCCTGTATTTTGTTGGGGGCCGGGGGGGACAGCTGAGGCCTCGGCTCTTCTGGCTTGCCTTTGATCTGGTAATTGGCCTATGATGGGGCATACCTCGACTTGTGGAATGGAGAAACTTCTCTGTGCACTTTGTGTGTGCTGTCTGCCGGTAATTTCCATCGCGTGTGTGTACTGTGTTGAGAGTTGTGATCTGGCGAATTCATTTTGGTGAAACAACGGTAAAACATGAATTATTTTTTACTTCAATTTGTAAATTATGTATTCATTAATGGAAATTAAACAAATCGCCAAAAATAACAAGTAAAACAACACAAAAATCCCATACGAAGCCCGAACCCAGTAGACTCTTAGACAAGCCCCGTGACAAGTTTGTTGACAGCCTCGTCGTTGACGAACGTTGAAGCTGTGATGCTGTTTTGCCGCATGAGCTGCAAACAAGTCGACTGAGAAACGCGTTTCATTGGCTGCAGGTTATATTTATCTTCTGATTGGAGACCTTTGTTAGCGCGTACTTTAAAATATGGAGAAAAGTGCATTACAAACCAACCCAATTAGTACTAGTGCACTCCGTTGTTTCTGTCCCGATAATGGGAATAATTGTAGAATTAATTAGGGAATTAATTTAAAATACGCGCCAAAAATTATCGACTTCCCCTCAGGGAAACGCTGCAACGGCGACGAGACATCAACGTGAAGCTGTCGCAAACACGGCCGCAATCGACATGTGCAGGAAAAGTTGCGGAAATGGGCGATACGAAGGAGGGAGAAGATGACACAACGTATTGTGTACATGGTTTCTTTGAAATCTCCATGTTATTTGTCATTTTCGGGCCGTGGCATCCAAATTTCGATTTCTATTACGGCATAAAAGTGTGGCAACAAAACGGAGCTACCAGGAGACGCAATGACTCGTACGTTTGACCTACGACTGCGCCTGGTGGCAACGACAAAAATAGGACAGGGAAAGAGATAAAACAAGAGGAAAAAAAACAGACGGTGACAACGGCACCGTAGCCGACAAAAGTTGCTGCATCGGTCTCTATGTAAAGTCGCGATCATTTTTTTGTTCCCATTCTTAGATTGACTTTGCCTCCTCGTTTTCTCTTGTTCTAGTCGGCGGGCGGTCTGTCCCCCAATGCCGGTTGGCCTAAATGTCCATCCACACGGAGGCTTTCCCGTGTGATCTCATGACGAGAAACTGTGGGGATTTTTTCCCCTTCTTTGGGTTCTCCCTTATCCGCCGTCTCCCTCGTTGCTCTCCCTATTGCATCGTTTCCCATCTCCTCAATTACCGCCCACCACTTTCCACGTTACGATACAATGCGTACGTCGTACAACGGATGCACTCGTATTCGCCGTTTGTCGCCGCTTATCCGTTTCTCGCTCCCAGACACTCTTGACGTGCTGGGTCTTTGTGTCATACATTAGTGCTAGCGAAGGAACGAAGAACGGTCTGGAACGCGATGCAGCTTGCTTAGCTCTGATTTTTTCTCGGTTGACCCCTCCCCATCGCCGTTGTTCGTTTGTTGCCCCTGTCTCTCTCCCTCGCGCCTTTCCCTTCCCCCCCTTTCCTGCTTTTTTCCTTCTCGTCCCTTGTCGTTCCCTTCTTCTTTCGTCTCACCCCGTGGTTGATTTTCATTTTCTTTGTGGTTACCACAATTCATTATCTTTCTTCACCCCCCCACCCCCCTAGTCGACCTTGTTGCCGTTCCCAAAGCTACAGCCAACGTCGTTGCCAGTCTGAGCACTTCATGAAAAGTGCTAAGAAGAGGGGCCAGGTCTTGCCAAAGGCGGAGATCTGTCCGGCTTTCCCTTCTGTTTACTCCATATTCTCCATTATTTTATCATATTTTTTTTTGCGCGCCTTTTTTGTGGCCTTTGCCCCTGACCTCGAAGGTCCATGGTATTTTTTTCTTTTAGAAAGCATCGCATCGTGAGCTCCTGTTTGTCGATTTTCCTGCTTCGTTTTCGCTCGTCCATGGCTTGTTTTGCTTCCCTTTCCCCCTTCTCTCTCCCAGTTGTTTTCGCATGCTCTTTCCTTTCCCCTTCCTAGGAGGGCACCGGCAAACACCGGCTCAAGCACCTCTTCGATAATAATGTACTTGTCTATTTTTCCCTTGATGGTGCATGCGCTGGCGTATGAGCTAGAGCTCTGTCCCCCTTTTTTTTCTTGTCCTTTCATTTTTCTCACCGTTCCTCTCTGGTCACTCTTTTACTCTTCCTCGCTGTGACCTGGTCTCTCTCTCTCATCCCCACATACCTCGCCTTTCTCCGAGGGCCTACACCCTCCCTCCTCTCCATCTCTTCCTCTTCCACTCCGTCCACCCCCATCCCCCCAGCATCTCTCACACCAAGAATGTTCACGATGTTATCTTGTCGTTTCTTTCGTCTCCTCGCACCCCCGGGGTTGGGTTTTTGACTGTTTTGTTTCTTGCGCAATCCACCCTCGCCATCCAACACCATCGTCTGTCTCGCGCACGATGTATCCCCTCTCGTCCTGTCTCTTGTCTCTCCCGTCGTTTTTGTCTTTCTGTCTCCCGTTGTTTTGCTATCTCGCCCTTTCCTGCCAACCCCTCCCCCCCTCCCATCGAAATACGTTAACACCCGCCGTGCTCATACATCTCCGCTGTCGGTTGGGAAAGAAGGGGGTATCGGTGAGCACT
The DNA here is from genome assembly GCA_001630435.1 of Sporothrix globosa. NCBI lineage: Eukaryota > Fungi > Ascomycota > Sordariomycetes > Ophiostomatales > Ophiostomataceae > Sporothrix > Sporothrix globosa. The sequence continues at coordinate 1,173,357 of LVYW01000005.1, forward strand.
GGTCCGCGTGTGATGAGCCGTGGGCCAGAGAGCGACCACGATACTGTCTATCGCGGGCCATCCGCGTCCATCCAAGCCCATCGTGGACGTCGTGACCATCGTGACCATTGTGGCCCATATGGCGCATTGTCCACGTTCTTCATTTCACGTTAGTTCTACGACCTACATGTGGACCTGGACAAGTGTTCAAAGTGTCCAAAGTATCCAAGGGTCCAAGTGCCCACCGCTGCCGAGCGTGGACCTGCCAAAAAGGTTAAGGCCAGCGGCGATGCGTTAGCCGGGATGGGGGATCGTGAACTCTTCATCCTTCTCCCCCCTCGGTCTCTTCCTACTCGCCTTTCGGGTCAAGACATACCCGACAGTCGAGCGACAACGGGATGGATCGAGCCAGCTGACGCAAAAAAAAAATGATGGAGATGACACAAGAAAAGAAAACACAACAGAAAAACCGAGGAAAATAGAAAGAAAGAGGACAGACAAAAAAAAAAAAGGAGAATGGCGGATATGCAGTCGATGCGGTGTGAAGAACGTTGCTGAAGAGGATGAATGGAAATCCGGACAGGAAGGGAGTGAAGGATGGCATTGGAGGTACTTGGAATAGGTACCGGGAGAGTCAGAAGAGGGCAAGGGGGGTACAAAAAACAAGAAACAAGAAGAAACAAGAAACAAGAAGAAACAAGAAACAAGAAGAAACAGCAAGACGCAACAAGAAACAGCAAAAGGCAAGACAACACATAACTGGCGACGGGATGCGGATGCCGATCAAGGGATAGTCTGGATCTGGATGCCTTGCAACGGTCGATGCTGACAAGTGTTTGCGTGATGCGGCTCCTTCTGTGATGTTGAAAGTCTCTTTACAGGACGGGGTACATTTTGACTTTTATTTGCCTCCTTACACAGCCACCTGGAAGTACTGCCTTTACGCGGGAAAGAAGTTTCTTTTCTAGGATTGAAGGCGAGGAATGACAAAAGAGAACAGACAACAGACAGCAAAAAGCAAAAACAAAATACAACATGCCGGAGACAGATTGTTTTCTGCTGCCTGCTTTTAACACCTCGATGCATTTGCCCAAGTCTTCACATTCTTTGCCTCCCACACTGACTGCCGAGTCCCTGTCAGAGGTATTGCGTGTCCTCTTCCAATGGGCCCAGAATGGCAACAAGACCTATTTGCCCGGCCCGAAGATTCTGGATATGGACAGCTACGAGCGCTTCTTAGTGCTGTTTGGTTGCCGTTTGGGAGCGAGCTCCATTAGACTTGTCAGGGTCCAAAGCGGTCCAGAATATACAGCTCCACCAAAGCTCCTCTTTTCCTCTTTTATTGTTACCCTTTTTTCTTCGCCTTCTTTCTTGCTTCGCGCCCTCGGCATCCATCCTTTGTCTGACTCTACCCCCTCGCCGTCCGACTATCGTGACTTTTGTCATCACCCTCCCATCCCCGTGTCTCCTTTTTTTTGCTACGACAACGCCCTCCCCCCATCCATCCCTTTTGTCTTTTCTTGTCGTTTTATACGCCCTTATGCGTACGAGCTAGAGTCAGCCATGTCCGAGGAACGGAAAAGCACGAGGGAGGATGGCGGTGGTTCATGATAGACTGACTTAACAAGGGGATGGAATGACTGCAGAAAATGGACTAGAAACAGGCCAAAGAAAAAAAGAAACGAAAGGAAAGGAAAAAATGGATGGCGGTAGATAATGGACGCCCTTTCCCATCTATAAAGACTAGACTCCAAGATGCCCATATGACGATCCTTTTGTTGATCAACTCTGGTCCAGACAGGAAGAAAGAAGACCAAAAGAAGAAGAAGTTTTGGATTTGATTTTTATTGACTATAGAACACCTCTGAATAGAAAAAAGAACCTATTTTGTCCTTGACGACCATCATCACCACATTTCCCGCATTTCTGCGTTTTCTGCGCTTTCCATACTTTCTCGCACTCTCAGCCACTCCCCTTACCTACTAACAAGAATCATCACACAGACAACAGACACTTCTTTCCATCATCTTATGGCCCACTCGTCACCAGACATGGAGAAGAGCGGCATCGCCGAGAGCCGACTACTGCACAATACCTCAGCCATCACCCTCGTCGACGAGGCTGGTGATGTTGCCATTGTCGTCGACAATAGCGATGCTGTCGATGCTGTTGATGCGGGCGATCTCGAAGTACCTAAAAGGCCCGGAGAGCCCGACATGGCCGACGACGATCTGGACGCATTCACGCCGACCACTGAGGTCGAGGTGATGTTCTTCCCCGTCGGCTCGGCCGTGACGCTCAAGGACGAGGGCGAGGATGCCGCCACGAAAAGGGAGAAGGAGCACGAGAAGCCCGCGTTTGTCGACGCCGAGGCCGCCCTTGAGCCTGTTTCCGCCAGCGAAGCCGCGCTTCCGTGGATCGCCCCCGATGGTGGCGCCATTGCTTGGTCCCAAGTCGTTGCCGGCTTTCTCCTTAACACCATCGCCTGGGGCACCTCCATGATGTTTGGCGTCTACCAGCTTCATTACACGCAGACCCTCGGCCTCGACAGCGGCGCCGTCAGCTGGATCGGCTCGGTCCAGACCTTCTTGACCTACTTTGTCTCGACCGTCTCTGGCCTGCTCGCAGACGCCGGGTACAGTCAGCACGTGACTGCCGCCGGCACCCTGCTCGTTGTGGCCGGTGGGCTGGGCACGTCGTTTGCCGCGCCGGTCGTGCCTTCCACGTCCACAACAACGGACGGCCCGGTCCCGCCTGCCCTTTTCCTCTGCCAGGCCGTCATTATGGGTGTCGGTCTCGGCCTCTTGTCGGCCCCTGCGCTTCCGTCCATCAGCGCCTATTTCAACAAGCGCCGCTCGCTGGCCCTCGCCGTGACGACCACGGGCACGAGCGCGGGCGGCGCACTGCTGCCAATCGTGGTGCAGTTTCTGCTGCCGGCTGTCGGGTTCGGCTGGGCCGTGCGCTGCGCGACGCTGCTGGCCCTGGTGGTCTGCACCAGCGCCGGCCTTCTGCTGCGTCCTGTACCGGCGGCGGCGCTTGCTAAGCCAGAGAGCGGCGCCGCGGCCTCTGACGTCCACTCCGGCTCTGCGCGCACTCGCACGGCCCGCCTCGCCGCCGTTGCCGCCCAGATTGTTGACTGGTCCGCGTTCCGCGAGCTGCCCTTTGTGCTCTTCATGGCCAACACCTTCTTGCTCTTCTGGGGCCTCTACTTCGGCTACTACTACATCAACACCTACGCCAAGGACGTCGTCGGCTTCTCGACCGACCAGGCCACCCTCCTCCTCGTCCTGTCCACCGCCCTCGGCATCCCCGGGCGTCTCGCCTCGGGTGCCCTCGCCGATGCCGTGACGGGCGCCCTCGACACCTACATAATCACCACCGTCATGCTCGCCGCCACCGTCTTTGCCTGGCTCGCCGTCGGCACCTCGACCGCCGGCATGTACGTCTTTGTTGTCGTCTTCGGCCTCTGCAACGGCGCCGTCCAGAGCGTCTGGCTCGGCTCCATTGCCGAGCTGTCGTCGCACGCGTCCTCGCGCATTGGCGCCCGCTTCGGCACCGTCTGTGTCGTCGCGGCCGTGGCCACGCTCGCAGGCGCGCCCACGGCCTCTGCCTTGATTGGCATGGCCAACGGCGGCGCCAACGACCTGACGCTGGCAAGCACGTACCGCATTGCGCAGGTCTGGGGCGCCGCAACCACCCTGGCGAGCGCCGGCGTGCTGGTTGCGACGCGTATTTACACCATCGGCTGGCGTCTGCGGCGGTGATCTGGTCTCTCTCCTTGGGGGACACTATTTCTTAATACTATTTAATACGTTTTGGCACGAGGCTACACGGGCCTGTCCACCTAATTTCTTATGTCACGACTTACGAACACATGGGGTTTTACAAACTAGCGGGAGTTCTTTTCTTTTCTTCTTCTTCTTACTTTCCTTTTCTTGTTGATTTTGATTTTGATTTTGATTTTCTTGAAAGATTCGGGGTACAACTAGATACTGGCTAGACTGGAAGCTTGAATTTGGGGACGCAAAAAGGGGGAAAGAAGTTGGATCTAGGATATTTTATGACTTATGACACCAATACTGTCTTTACATCACTCTCACTAATACGATACGATTGGGTACGTTTATACTTCACTCATGCCTATGACAGACGATCCAGCTGCCGCACTGCTTCTGTCAACACCCTTGCTACCTCGCGCCCGTCTTCGTGCACCTCGTCGTGCCGCCCGTGTAGATCCCGCAAGCCCACATAACGCAACTGCCCGTTGCTGTTTGCCACGCTCTGCTGGAGTGTTGTCTCCATCGTGTCCATCTCGCCGCCGTCCACCAGCTCGTCCTCGTCCGAGTAGGCCACGAGCGCCAGGCGCGGTCTCGTCGTCTTGGCGAGCTTCGAAAAGTCGTACCGTCCTGGACTGGCCGTATCCCACAAGCTGCGGTCACGTCCAAATGCTCCCTCGGCAATTGTCTCCAGCGCCGCTGCAAACCCCGTCCGAGGTCCACCGCCGTGCGCAGGGTTGCCGCCTCGCTCTGCCAGCCCGCGAAGGTCGTATATGCCCTCGAGGCCAACGACGCAGGGGAGTGTCGTATCGCCCAGGTCGCCCATCCACAGCTGGAACGCCAAGAATGCGCCGCACGAGTGTCCGTAGACAATGTACCGATCGTGCGCAATGTAGTCGGCTGGTGAGCCGGCCGCTGCGAAACCATCGCGGCCCAGCGCCGCCAGACCCGCGCGTACGTCGTCAATGTGGTCCGGGTGCTTGGCAGCGCGCAGTTCCTCCAAGGGCGTCGTCTCTGGATCCTGTGGGAACTCTGGGTGCGGCGACAGGCGGTAGCCAATGGATGCAAATCCCGCGATGCGGCTGCGACTCATGTACGGCGAGTCCTCTGCCAGCAGTCGGTTGATCGCCGGCACGGCCGTGTCGGCCAAGCATCGAGGATCGCGCCATGCACCGCCATGAATATATCTGTTGTTGACGGTCAAGAGACAGTCACTGTTTGGGGCTTGGACAGCGTGGGAGACCTACATGAACCAGTATCGGTCGCTCGTCGCAGCTGCCGTGCGCTCGCTCTCGGGCAGCTCCCAGACGTCGACTATCTGCAGCTCGCTCTCCGCTCCATAGCGAATCTGTCTGTGTTCCAGTCCGGCCATTGTGTTTGTTTGAAGAGACGTATTTGCAGCCTGTTATACGACACTTTGTGGTGTGCAGGAAAGCACGACGCTGAACGTTTCGGGCTTATCGCAAGTCGCAATCGCTTTGCTGCTTAACCCGCTTACAAGCGCATCTAGCCTTGTCGCACGAACATCAACGACATTCCCATCATCACGACGTACCGCGAAACTTTTGTTTGAATTTGTCGATTGACTTGCCCAGTAGCCTTGCCTCTGGTGGGCAAGGCTGTCTATTTTGAAATGATCCGTGCTATATGCAACCATGTCCCCGTTTTGTGTGCCGTAAAATACATGTAAATGCAACCTAAGAATGCCCATCTACGTCTCCTCTTTCCTCTACTCCGTACTCCCATTTACTCCCCATACTCCTCTTCCTCCTCTTCCTCTACCACCAGCTCCGATGGGTCGACCGCCCACTCGGCCTCCTCGCTAAACACCGGAACAAGGTTGTACTTGCCACCCACAGGACCCATGCCAAAGGCATTGCCCACCAGCGCAGGGCCGCCGCCCTCACCCGGCTTGCGCTTCTCATCCGACTCTTCCAGCAGCACCGCCGTCGTCAGGAACTGCACGTCCGTGCCCGGCATCATCTCGTACGTCATGCCACCCCAGCTCAGCTCCGCCCGACCCGACCGCCGGATGCTGAGCGTGCCCAAGAAGCCGCCGACACCAATGTCCGAAGGTGTGCTGCGCTTGTTGCTGTCCTTGCTGCTGTTGTTGCCATCGGTGCCGTCGTTTTCGGTCAGGTCAATCGGGGCTGGCACCACGCCGTCGAGCATGACAACATCATCGTCCGTGCCCGGCTCCCGTTTGATTCCGCCCGCCTCTGAAACAGAACTGCCGCCGCTGGGCCCGCTGCCGTCCTTGCTCGGCTCAAACGTCTTGAGGGACGGAAGCACAGGTGGGAATTGGAACAGGAAAAGCCGGCCCTCGCGTGCGGGTGGTGGCTTCTGCTCTTGTGGCTCTTCGCTGCCCTCTGCACCTGGCAGAGACGTCGACGGCTGGTCCGTCGAGGGCGGGTCCATGGCCAGGTCGTGCAGCATGGCCTGTAGGCCCTCCTCGACGGCTAGGTCCTCGGGATCTTTCTTAGCGGCGGGGGCCGTCTTGGGCTTCTTGGCCACTACTTTGGAGGTAGATGAGGGCTGGGCGCTCACACTGCCGAGCGACAGCATCTCTTCGTCGCTGTCCTCCGTCTTGATAGACGTCCCTGACGCGGCGGCAGCCCGTGCGGCAGCTGCGGCCGCCAGCTCTTGCCGCTTCTCGGCCAGTTCGTCAATGTCTGTCACCTCAACCTCCTCGCCGTCGGCACCGACCAGCTTGACGCCGCCCAGCGTTTTGATTGCGCGTGACCAGACCTGGTTGTCGTCATGGAGGCTGCTGGACGCCGCTGCGCCGCTGTTCTCTATGAGCAGGTCCGAATCGGACGAGTCTTCCAGGGACGAAGAAGCTGCTGCGGTAGCAGCCGCCTCCAGCTCGGCCGTTGTAGCCACAACAACTTCCGGCTCACGGTGTTCCTCGCGCCGGATGCCCATCGGAAGCAGTTGTGACCGCTTGGACGCGCCGCCCGCCTTGCCCGCCTGGCTGCCGCTGCCGCTCGCCTCGCCGCCAGCCTCGTCTTTGACGTCGCCGTCGCCGCCGTAGCCTGTCGCACCACGCCTGTTGAACATGTCTGTGTTGAGTCGGGAGTCGTACTCGGCGTTAGCAGATACTGTCGAGAAGTTGCCGCCAGCACCACCTGCACCCCCGCCAACGCCCGTTCCAAACCCACCGGCGCCGCCGCGGCCGCCAGACCCGCCAGAGTCGCGGATGCCGCCCCGCACGGCCGCCGCTCCCGGTACTTGTGAGAAAGGTCCATCTGGTGCCACTGTGCGTCGCACCAACCCGTCACGACCACCTGCAAAGTCGCCCCGGCCCCGGCCCCGACCACCGCGTCCGCCCCGCCCGCCGCGTCCTCGGCTGGCTCGTCGCCGTCGTGCGTCCTCGGCTGCCCGGTCGTTGAACTTCTTCTCCTCCTGCTCGGCCAGAGCTTTGCGCTCATCGTCGGCACGCCGGACCGCCCTGGGCTTCAGAGCAAACGAGCGCGTCGCGGCTGATCCCGACGGTCCAGGCGTGGCCGATGGCCGTTCTGACGATGATGGCGCCGATACTGGTGGTATGTCGGCCAGAACGGTGGCAGACCGTGATGATTGTGTCTCCTGATTTGGTGCGTCACTGCTTCCAGCTGCCGCTGCCCCGCCGCGAGCAGGGGCGCCTCGCCTTGTGCGAGGAGGCATCGCGGGCTGTCTGCGAGAGAATGTGTTGAAGACTTGTGTTCTTTCCTTTGACGATGCTGAGGCTATTCCGTACGAACTTCTGAAAGGTATGCAGAGAATCTCCTGATTGAAATGAGATTGTTTGGGGCGTTGTCTTGCAGTATAAAACGTTGTGGGCAAGGAAGGCGCGAACCGGCTCTTCTGATGTTACTGATGAAAAAATTAGTATGAGACTGGTCCTCCCACAAAAAAGAGCTTACTGCCTTTTAGTGAGCTTTCGACGCCTGAAATTTTTCAAATATAGCGTGCCTGAAACCTTGCTCTGTTGGCACTTTCAGTGGTTCGCACAGTACTTGCGCTAGTTCAGACTGTGCCTTCCACACAATTTGAGCGTCCTGACAGTGCCAATTGGCTTGGCATGTATATGGTGGGCGACGAGCGCTCCTTCCCGCTTTATGACAGCTTGGATTACACTTCAACTTATCAGCTGGGGGTTCTGTATGAAAACAGGCAAGAGCCAAGGTGACAACCACTGACAATCAACAATCACGACGCGGCAGGAGCTCACCAGTACATATAAGGAAGGAGCACTGGCAATTATGAGTGAGGAGAAGAAGTTCAATAAGCTTCGTGTCTACTCATTTTCTTTCACTTCACTCCTTTGAGTGCGACGGAGAGCGGGACTGCATATCACCGTCGGAGTCCGCAGCCAGCTCACCCGCATGATATCGCCCTTTCCGCCGTCAACGGCCACCCCCGGCGACGGCCGCATCGTCGCCACCCTCACGCCCAATGGCGAACCCAGCCTCGGCACCGTCTCCTATCAGTATCCGCTGAAGCTCATTGCGCCGGCCACCGGTGCCGGCATGGGCACCCTCGGGCGGGTGGGTGCCCCCGCCGCGAATGCCGTGAACAAGGATGGGCACGAGACAGACCCCGCCCGGCGAAGGAGCTCTCTCGTCTTCATGCTGTCCTATGGCGGCGGTCTCGTCGCCGGCGACCAGGTCAATCTCCGCATTGAGGTCCAGGCCGGCTCGCGCCTCAGTCTCGTGACGCAGGGCACCACAAAAGTCTTCAAGGCCACGGGCGCCGGCCGTGCGGCGCCTGTCGCCGTGCCCACGCGGCAGAACCTGACCGTGGACGTGGCGCCGGGCGCGGGACTTTGCTTGCTGCCCGACCCCGTGCAGCCGTTTGCCGAGAGCATGTACGAGCAGGTACAAGTTGTGCGTCTCGACGAGCGCGGTGTCGACGGCGTCGACAAGACGGCGCCCTCCCTCTGCCTGCTCGACTGGGTAACGCAGGGACGGGCGGCCCGCGGAGAAAACTGGAGCTTTACAAGCTGGAAGGGCCGCAACGAGGTCTGGCTTGCGACGGGCGATGCCGCCGACGACGACAACGGCGGTCGCACAACCGCCGACGCAAAATCGGTACCACATCGCAACCGGCTGCTCGTGCGTGACGCCGTGATGCTGGCACATGTCTATCTGGACAGCGGTGTGGCCACGCTGCCGCCATCCACAGGAACAGAAGGAACCGCTCTCCGCGACTCGTTGCAAGGACTGGCCGTCGTCGGCACGCTGATCTTGCGCGGTCCGTTGGTGGACGCGGCTGGCGTCTTTTTCTTGGAAGAATTTGCAGCGTTGCCGCGGCTCGGTGGCCGTGACTTTCGGGATACAAACGCGCCAGAACCGACTGCCGATAAGGCGTCCCTGGATGCCTGGCGTGCGGAACGCCTGCGGCTTGAAGCGGCGCATGGTGTGCTGTGGTCGGCCGCCGCGGTCCGAGGCTGCGTCATCGTCAAGTTTGGCGCGCGCAGCGTAGAGGGTGGACGGCTATGGATCGGCGCGATGCTACAGCGTGAGGGCAGTGTGGCAGCCGCTTTTGGTGAAGAGGCACTGATGTGCGTCAAGTGAGCGGCGACGTGATATATGACTGCGCATATGGTTGAGCTGGTCACATGTACACTAAGCGATCGTATTTGGTTTTCATAGTATCATGGCAGTAACATGGTGGCTAGCGAGTCTCTTATTTGATGAGCGTTGGATAGTAAATCTATTTTTCCGGATGAATGAAGCAGTTTGTACCGGTGTTACACATGTGCTAGGTGATGAGAAGTGCAAAACGCAGAATAACAAAACTGGATGAGACGATAAACAGCAACGCCAGATGAAAAAGCTAGACTAAGCACACAAGGGGAAAAAGTAAAAGAACAAGAAAGACTGCAAGCAGAAACATCTAAACTCCCGAGTCATGAGTATCATAGCTGCGAAAAGACGAAAAGAAAAACGGACAAGAAAGACGAACAACAAAGCTGGCCGGCCCGTCGGCCATTTCATCCCAAAGCGTGGTCTGCAATACCTATATCCCTTCATTTTATACATGTAAAACAATGCATACTGCCGCAGTGACCCTCGTCATCAGTATCTGCGTGTGTGCTGGCCCCTCTGCTGCCAGGGAGCGTTATAGGGTCGGGCCCAGTACGAGGTGGGTCACGTTGCGGCGCCTCCCCTTCGGGTCCCTATGTTGACAAGGTGAGCTCAGGGAAGAAGCGTGCAATCTTGTTCGGGTCACCGTAGTTGTTGCGAGGCGGCTCGGCGGGCGTGATGGGCGTAATCGGCTCCGTTTCGCCGTAGCCACCAGCACCAAAACCGTGCACCTGTTCCAGCTCGTTGAGCGACATACGCTTCTTCTTGATGTTGCCCTGGGCCGGCGAGTTGCCTGATTGTTGCCTGGCGAGTGGTGGTGCGGATGTGGAAGATGATGCGCCGTCGGCCTGTGTCGCGGCAGGCACAGTGGATCCCACTGCCAGCCCTGCTGCACCAGCTGCCGCGCTGGTCGATGCATAAGGCACATTGGGCCAACTTGGACCGTTGCTGCTGCCATCGCCATGTCGGTGCCGAAATGCATTGATAGGGATTGTTGGGCCGTGCAGCTTCTTAGACGGTGGCTCGATGATGTCGGGAGTCGCGGATGCCGGGAAGGGACTCGCCGTGCGGGGCAGAAGCGAGATCTTCTCGTTGGCCACGAGGCCCTTGGTCTGCACAAAGGCGGCTGACCGCGAGTGTGCGGGGCCACGGTTCGAGTAGGCGTCGATGATGGGGTGCACCATGACGGTCTGGCCGTGGATCGTCAGGATGGAGTTGGTCGGCACGTTGACCCAGCTTTCGCGCTCAAACGTCAGCGGCTCGCTGGCTACCAACACGACGTCGGCCCCCTTGTCGCGCCGCTGCATCTGGTAGTCCTTGTTGTCACCTGGTGCCGGGCGCTTCTCCCACTGGCTACCTGACGAGTAGTAGAGGCTGGCCGCCTGGTCGGTGGAGCTGTTGATGTAGCGCGTGCAAATGACGCTGTGGCCATCGCTCAGCACAAAGTTGAGCAGGCTTCGGGTGTCGACGTTCTCGGCATGGATCACGCTCTCGGGAATCTGGTCGATCAGCTCGTTGATGGTGGCAATGGTGCGCAGCACGGCTCTCCGCAGAATCTCGGGACCGAAGCCCTTCTCGGGCTGCGCACTCGGGTTGCAGCCCATGCGCTCCAAGGTGTCGAGGAGCAGCGCAAACGCCCACTCGCTGTCGGTGCCGCCATTGACGACGTGGTACCACTTGTCGGCGAGGCGCTCGGTCAGGCGACGCTTGATGTGCTTCCAGCCACCCAGGCCGCCGTTGTGCATGAACATGAGGCTGCCATGGGAGAAGGGGTGGCAGTTGTCCTCGCTGAGGGTGCCGTCGGTGGCGGCGCGGACGTGGGCGAAGACGAGGCGGGAGGCGGTCTTGCTGGCAATGCGTTCGAGGTTGGAGCAGTTCCAGGCAGGAACGGTGGAGCGGAAGAGGCAGGGGGTCTGGCCCAGTTTGGGGTCGGTGTAGAAGCCGATGCCGAAGCCATCGGCGTTATTCTGGCCGCGTCGGGTGTCCTTGGGGTGTTAGGGCACAACGATTCAGAATACCAAGAAACAGGCGAGGGAGGAACAACGTACCAGTCGCAGACGGGCATCGAAAGACTGCTTTAGTATGGAATGGGTCGGGTCGAGGATCAGCTTCGAGAGCAGGATCTCGTCGCTGCCCTTGTAGACCTGGGACGGGTTAGCATAGGCCAGACAGAGGGCACACGAGGCCGGCAAGAGCGTACCAAGAAGCGGCACATGTTGGGCGGCCGGCTACCGGACGTAGCGAGCGGTCGTCGGACCGGAAGTCGTCGTGGCTCGTCGAGGGCCGTAGAAGGCCTGAAGGATCTCGTCGGCGAAGCGTGGAGAAGTGAGGCACAATACGAAGTGGCAATGCAGACGATATGAGAAGAGGGACGTCGGAGGCCTGATACGAGATATATGTATAGACAGCAGATGCCAGAGAAGACGGATTGGAAAACAAAAGAATGCGATGAAAAAAGGGGTAGAGACACATAAGATGGGGACCGTGGTTGAGTTTGCGTCAAAAGAACAAAAAGAGTCAGACGAGTCAGAAGACGACAAAAGACCGAGATAGGGCCCAGACACTCTAAAGATGGAAAGAGTGACAGGGTCATCCAACTAAACAGCAACTGTAGCAAACGGCACACAAAGCCGCCAGAATGAGTGGAGCTGCTCGTCCCAATGAGAAATTTAGTGGCGCTTTAAGCACCTAGCGGACGGCGACCTTGCTGTGTCTGCAGGGGGTTGGTGGGGCACTCCTAAACTTTGCCCCGGACCACTGCTGCTACATGCCGGTCCACTAACGAATTAGGGGTTGGGAGATGCGCTGGAATGCACTCCGTATTACTGACTATTGGAGTGTCGCAAGGCTGACTGTTTTAGTGCGTTTTGCCCGCCAGGGCGCCTGCTATTTTGATGGAATCCCGCTGGTCGATGGCGACATAAACTGCAATGGCAAAAGGCAATGGCAGATACCAGGCTGGCCTTGATGCCATCGCTCTTTCCTTGCGCGAGTCAGCCGGAAGCTCCGCGCCCCCTGACGACCCACCGCAGCTCAGAGTCATCGCTGGTCTCTCTTGCTTCTTTTGCTTTTGCATTCGTCTTGCTACTGCCTCTTTCGTTGCTCTAGCTGCTGTTGTTGGGAGCTCCCCCTGGTTACAAGGGGTAGCTACGTATGTCGTAGTTGCTCTTTCAATTAATCGAGATCCAGGTCCTCCTTCCTTTTATGGAGCTCAAAATAGAGGCGCCAGCCAGTCTGTTCAATTCCGGGTATGTGCATAGTGCATCTGCCCTTGAACACTGCTTAGCGGACGGCCAAAAGACGTAATATGCCAAAACTCCCCTTTTGCCATGCTTGCGTGCTCCTATGCCACCATGGTCGCCATGTTTTTCCTGCAGCCTGCCTCATGAGTTGCTGCTGTACATGTGTAACGGCCCTTCTCTGGCCCGGCGACGCCACCGGACGCCCTGGCGACCACGAAATTTGCTTGCTGGGGCAGTGATGCATGGCACTTTACAGGTGCCGGTTCGTGTCACGGTGGTCTGCGACATGTACTGCCTGATTTTATTATTATTTATTATTTATTTTAATTTTATTCTCTGTACGGAGTTGCCCGCGCGTCCCTAGACAGGCGCAAGGATGGACCATGCTTCTAACACCGAGCCGGCATGGCATCGGCACATTGTCGCGAGGGACGAGAAGGAAGGAAATAGCACTTACACATGGCACACCCATGCTCGTGGAATGCGTTGCTTGTTCGTGTATTTCTTGCCGCTGTACGGAGTATGCTGTACGCCGTACTCGTGTTTCTTGTGGTCCAGCCAAACAGCTGATAGTTGCATATTGACGATGTATTCTTTTACCGAGGCAGTCACTAACAATCGCGGCCCGCACCATGTTATCGTATGTTGTTGACATTATCGTGGCGACTGCACGTGATGCTACAGCGCGCGGGGCTGCCACCACCTTCCTGGCGCCGACTCAGCAAAGTGGCGGTGGGAATCCCTGCAAATTCATGCCACAAAACGCAGGAGCGACCCCGTTTCGGCCTCCGTCACAAAGGCAGCCAAACATAAGCAGATTACACCTTAAGACCTGCGCATCAGAAAAAAAAAATCAATTCGGTGACGATTCAGCACCTACCATTGGACCCGACCAACAACCTGCATTTTTCATCCCTCCGCTGATGCGACACGTCGTATCCGACCGCAACTTCACCCGCGCCCTTCTCGGGGCCCAACAGACCATGAACAGGCCGTCCGCCGTTTCGAACACTGTCGCTGTTGCCAGCATTCTGGCTTGAATCACGATAAACGACGAAAGAAACGGCTGACAAGACGACTCGATTGACACGACACACACGACACATTCTACGCATTCTACACATTCTCCCTCACCGACACCATGAGTGGTCGGCGACTCGCAGCCGGCGCCGTCGGGCCGCTGGCACGTCGCGGGTTGGCCCAAAACACCGTACGCCATTATCACCACCAGCGGATGCCCGTTGGTGGTCTGCAAAGGATCGATGCCACGCCCGTCCGTGCCGCCCGGCGGCGTGTGGGCTTCCCCGTCAACGGCTACCACAATGCCGTCATGGTCCGCAATGCGTCGTTTGCCCGGCTCATCCCGCGGATCGTGCTCAAGTTTGCACGGATTCCGGCGACGTTTGGCGGACTGATGATTGGCGCCGCAGCTTGGGTGCAGTACCAGGCAATTCGTACGTTTCTGTCAGGACCATGGTGCCGTTCATAATGCAAACCTTTGCTAACAGCAGCAACAACAACAACAGAGGTCGGCAACTCGGCCTACGACGTTTTCAAAAGCACACGGGACACCGTCACTGGTGCGGCGGCCAACTTCTGGGACGGCGCCGTGGATGTTGCCGGCCAGACGAAGCAGGGCTGGGCAAACACCAAGGAGCAGCTGGGCGTGAACGAGTTCTGGGACAAGATCATGCACATCCACGAAGGCATTGGCAGCGGCGGCAGCGGCGGCTCGGGTGGCGATAAGGAGCCCAACGGCGGCAAGGGCACAGCAGCAGCAGCAGCCACAGGCGCGGCAGCGTACGGCTACGGCAGCTCGGAGAGCGACGACAGCGACGAGGACACGAAGCGCGATCGCGGCACCGAGAACGCCCGCAACGACCAGATGATGGTCTTCACCAAGAAGATGATCGAGATCCGTAACATCTTGCAGAAGGTCGGCCAATCGAGCACGCTGACGCTGCCGTCCATTGTCGTGATCGGCTCACAGTCGTCGGGCAAGAGCTCTGTGCTCGAGGCCATTGTCGGCCACGAGTTCCTGCCCAAGGGCTCCAACATGGTCACGCGGCGGCCCATTGAGCTGACACTCGTCAACACGCCCGACTCCAAGGCTGAGTACGGCGAGTTCCCCGACCTCGGTTTGCGCAAGATCAGCGACTTCACGTCCATCCAGCGCACGCTGACCGAGCTGAACCTGGCCGTGCCCGACTCCGAATGCGTCTCCGACGACCCCATCCACCTGACCATCTACTCACCCAACGTGCCCGACCTGTCCCTCATCGACCTGCCGGGGTACATCCAAGTGGTCGGCCACAACCAGCCGCTCGAGCTCAAGCAGAAGATCTCCGAGCTCTGCGACAAGTACATCCAGCCGCCCAACGTCATCCTGGCCATCTCGGCCGCCGACGTCGACCTGGCCAACTCAACTGCACTGCGTGCCAGCCGCCGCGTCGACCCTCGCGGTGAGCGCACCATTGGTGTTGTGACCAAGATGGACCTGGTCGACGCCACGCGGGGATCGTCGATCCTGCAGGACAAGCAGTACCCGCTGCGCCTTGGTTATGTGGGTGTTGTGGCGCGCGCGCCGCAGTCGATTGGCGGTCTGTTCAAGAAGGGCAGCAGCAGCGGCGACGGCAGCGCGCTGATGAACCTGATTTCCAAGAACGAGGACTCGTACTTTTCGGCGCACCCGCTCGAGTTCGGCCCCGCCGCCGACGTGTCCGTCGGCACCTCCACGCTGCGCAAGAAGCTGATGAGCGTGCTGGAGCAGACCATGTCGGCCAGCCTGCAGGGCACGACGGATGCGATCCGCCAGGAGCTCGAGGAGGCGACGTATGAGTTCAAGGTCCAGTACAACGACCGCCCGCTGTCGGCGGAGTCGTACCTGGCCGAGAGCCTCGACGCGTTCAAGCACTCGTTCAAGCAGTTTGCCGAGGAGTTTGGGCGCCCCCAGATGCTGCAGTTGCTGAAGCGCGAGCTGGACCAGCGCGTGCTTGACCTGCTGGCCCAGCGCTACTGGAACAAGCCCATCACCGACCTGTCGGCCGCCGTGCCGGAGCCGGACGCGCTGGCCGACCTGCCCAAGGCCGACCCGGACTCGCTGTACTGGCATCGCCAGCTGGACGCGTCGACGTCGCAGCTCACGAAGCTGGGCATCGGCCGCCTGGCCACGAACGTCGTCGCCACCAACCTGCAGGCTGGCGTCGACAAGCTGATTGCGCAGTCCAACTTTGTCAACCACCCGTTTGCGCGCCAGGCCATTGTCGAGGCGGCGTCGAGCATTCTGAACGATCGCTTCTACAGCACCAGCGACCAGGTGGAGAACTGCATCAAGCCGTACAAGTTTGAGATTGAGCTCGAGCCGCGCGAGTGGGACGCCGGCCGCGACCACTCCGCTGGCGTGCTCAAAGACGAGCTGACCGCGTGCCAGGACGCGCTGAAGAAGCTCGAGAGCAGCGTGGGCGGCCGCCGCAAGCTCAACGAAGTCATCAACTTTGTCGACAAGGCGCGCCGGGGCGACGTTGTCGTCGAGGGCGAGGGCCGCAGTGGCGCCGGCGGCTTTAGTGCTGCTCTTTTGCAGAGAGGTACTTTTCTTTCTTTCTTTCTTTTTTTTTTCTGTTCGGTCGATGTATTTCCTCGCCCGTGACCATCAGCTAACAGACATCTAGGCCGCGAAGCTGTCTTCCTTCGCGACCGCGCCGACATCATCAACATGCGCCTTCTCGCTGCCAAATCCAAGCAGTGCCGTGCCATGCAGAACAAGTACTACTGCCCCGAGGTCTTCCTCGACGCCGTTGCCACCAAGCTCGCCGGCACCGCCGTCCTCTTCCTCAATGTCGAGTTGCTATCCGAGTTTTACTACAACTTCCCGCGCGAGCTCGACCAGCGCCTCGGCCGCCACCTGACCAATGACGAGATTGAGCGCTTTGCCAAGGAGGACCCCCGGATCCGCCGCCACCTCGAGGTGATCCGCCGCAAGGAGCTGCTGGAGCTGGTCCTCGAAAAGATGGAGAGCCTGCGGCAGCTGGACGGCCGCGAGAAGTCCCGGCGCGGCAGCAACCTGAGCGGCAGCGGACCCGGCCACGGCGACAAGAGCAAGTCGGGCAGCCGTTGGGGTCTTTTTTAAGGACGTTCTCTGATCTTGTTACCCTCTACGATGTTTATGGGAGTTCTCGTGGCGTTTTGTTGTTCCCCTTTTTAATGCTTGTTTATCTTTTTGTGATTTCTTCACTCTATTTTGCCTTGCTTTCTTTTTCTAGTCTCTTGTCTCTTGGGACCTCGGATTTCCTCACTCTTTAGACGATTCATGCCCTTCTACCTTTATGTTTTCCACATTTTCTACTCTCCTCTTTTCACACCCCGCGTTTGTTGTCATTGGAAGAGAAAAGGAGGGCCAATACTCTCAAAACCCAAAACACACAACAAATAACACACCGTGCACGACACATACAACACCCCCAAAAGACGACGCAAATACCCTCCTCGAATGTATGTCAGTTGAATAGATTTTTGCACTGAAAGCAATAGTTGGTACGAATACGAAAACGTGCTCAGTGCAAGTGGAATTGAACGTAAGCAAGTCCACAATGAAGACATGTATGGTTATGTTAACAACTACAAGAGGTATATGCAAACAAATCATAAATAGTAAGACCTCTAACGTGACGTCCAGTCGTAGACCCGCGTTCTCTGGTTGTCTTCCGTTCTGCCCACGTCTTGTCATCTTCCTTCAACACTCGTTTGCACCGTCACCTCCCACCGCAAACTATTGCCGCGGCCGTAGCCCTCGCCGAGACGGTTCTGCACGATGCGCGCAATGCGCGACCGCAGCTGGCGCAGTGTATCGTCGTCGCCGCTGCCCTGGGCGACGCGCACGCGCAGGTTGGCCATGCACAGCCCGTAATGGACCTGCCAGAACTGGGCCTCCTCCACACGGGCGATCTGCGGCGCCGAGGTGATCTCGTCGAGGACCGACGCCACGGTGGGCGTGTTCTTCTCGAGGGCAACCGACGCGGGCGCCGACGACGATGGGAGGGACGGCTGCAGAGGCGATGCGGCCGACGACGACGACGACGACAGCACAGGCGTGGACTGCAAGGACGGGGATGGCCGTCCGGGCGCTGTTCCTCCGCCCTCTTTGCCCGAGTAGGACATGAGCAGCATGAGCCCCTGCGCCACAGCCAGACGCGCGCCCAACAGCAGCATGGACGCAGCAATGGTGGCGCACAGCAGCCGGTCGAGCCAGGTCTGCACGGCGACAAACAGGAGCGGCAACACCAGCAGGACCAGCGACACGGTCATGGTCAAAAAGTGGAAGGGGTTGGCCATCAGGGACGACAGACCCAAGCTCGACAAGAGCGACGCGGCCGAGGACATCCACGAGACAAACGACGCGACAATGCCGTTTTTACCGGAAAAGCGCGGGACGGGGGCGACGCCGTGCAGCAGCAAGAGGGCGCGGCGGATGCGGGCGTGGTTGCCGAGGCCGTAGGCGCTGACTAGGGTGCTGGCAAAAGCGGCGAGGGCGGCGACGTCGACGGTGCCCGGGTGGATGTAGCGGGTGTGGTGGTGGCCGCTGTGGCTGCCAATGTCCATGTGGGGGGCGACGACGGGGTGGTGGGCGGCAGCAGCAGCCGCCGCCTCATACGCGTGGACGTGGGCGGCATGTGCGTGGGCAGCATGTGCGTGGGCGCTGGCCGTGCTCGACGCCGCAGCGGCCTCGAGACAGTCCTTGAGGTCGTGGCTCAGCAGATCAAAGCCGCCAAAGACCAAGAAGATGCTCATAGCAAACCCTGCCAGGACCTCGGCGCGGCGCAGGCCAAATGGGTGGCGGATGGTGGAGCGGCGCCAGACCTCAAAGTTGCCGAGCACATCGACGGCAACACAGACGGCCGCGGAGCCGACGTCGAAGAACACCAAGTGAGAGAGGGCTGTCAAGGCCAGGCTGTCGCCGCCCTCGGCAGCGCACAAAAACACAAAGACAGCCACGGCAGCGTGACACAAGCACCAGTAGAAACGGATGCGCTGATCGCGCTGCATGCTTGCCCAGGCCTCACGCACGGTCGGGACGGGGAGAGAGGCCGGCAGGACAGGCGGCGGGCGCGATGGTGGCTCTTGGAAGATCTGGTGCTGAGCAGAGACACTGCTGTGCTTGTATCGATGGCCACGACGAAGGCCAATGTTCTGGCGAGGAAGAGCGTTAGCCGGAGAACGACCTGGCGGTACACTCCGTCACAAAATAGATACGTACCGACTTTACTGGCGACGTGGAAATGTATTGTGTCTGAAAGTTGAACGGGTTCTCAGCCGGTGCACCGCCGATATTGATGGGTGCCGAGTTCGCCGGCGACGACGAAGCTGTTTGGTCGTCCATGGCGCCGGCAGGAGGACGCAGGAAGCTGTTGCCGCCGCGGTCGTGGAGGTGCGAGTCGGGACTGAGGAGGTTTGCGCCGAGTGAGGACGAGAAGACGGTCGAACGGGGCGAGCGAGGCGGACCAGAAAGGGGAGGGGGCGGAGAGGCAAAATCGAGAGACGGCGACGGGCTGCGTCTCAGCAGCGCCGCGTCATGCGCGTTGAGCGGCTGCCCGGCAAAGTAGGCGTCTGTGTCGTCGACGTCGAGGCGGAAGGGGTCGTCGGAGCCGGCGGCAGTGGCAGCGTTGCTGTCGAGCTGGTTCAGATCAAGGACGCCGCTGCCGTCGCCGTCGGACGTTGGCTCGAGGAGGATGGATGGCGGCCGTGGACGGGGGCCTTTGGCGGGCGCAGGATTGCCGAAAAAGGGCTCGTTGTCGACGACGGGAGAGGAGAGGGTTACGGAGAGGGTGGGCGGTTCCGGGCCGGACGCCATGTGCCACGTGCAGGGTGGGATCGTGGACTGGTCGAAGGGGGCTGTTGATGGCCAAGTGTGAAGCCGTGCAATGTGCAGCCGCGCAGGCTCGCGAGGGAAGCTGCCCGATGCGGTTCTGGTGCTGGTAGTTTCCCTGGTGCCATCCAGGTGCCGGAATACGGTGTATTACAGCGTATTGTGGGGGCGCTGTGGGCGGCGCTTTCCTGTTTTCCTTATCGTCCTGTTTGTTGTGGGCTGTCCCTGCTTCTTTGGGCTAGCGGACGCATCTGTTCAGGGGAGGAAGCAGCAGGTGGGTGGATTGATCGCAGGTGGAGCAAGAACGACCTGGAAATATGTAGATAAGCGAGTTCTCGTGTCTGCAGAGGGCAATGCAGGAGACCGAATACTCCGGGATGTCGTGATGTGAGGTGCAATTCGCGCACAGCGACGATGCACATAGTTTTTATTGTCTCGTCTGAACATTGCCATACCTCCCATGTGCTTTTCCGCCACCCTGGCTGGCTGGCTGGGCCTTGGTCAGGCGTGGACTGGCCTCCTTGGGAAACGGGCCAATGGCGGCCGCTAATTGGCTACCCGAGACGTCCAACAGCGGCCGCTGGCGCATGTTTCGAGCTTAAAGGGCGTGGCTTCAGGCACTTTTCAGGCCGGACCAGTCCAGTGACGTCGTTGTCACTGGCAAAGGCCACCTAACAGACCGGGCTAGGGGCCCATTCCTACAGCGCTTGCGCACCACCCGCATTGGCGCATAAGAACGACCAGGATGGTGCTACTAAGCCACCTTCAAGCACAAGCAGACCGCAATCTCCAGGTGGTAAGGAAACGATTCGATCGACAACCACTTCACAGCGACGCGACGACCGCCGACCGACGCACCACTTGACGTCTGCGGGGTCTGTCAACAACGGGCACTCGCGCGTTTCTTGGATTGAGAGACTTGTCGACACATACTCTGCCACGCCGGCGGGCGAATCGCGTTGCGCCATGGCGAATTAGAGAACCTCGCTTCGACGACGACGACGACAGCTGCTGCCGGTCGTGATGGACACATCGCCAACCAAGAGCCAGCCGCCGCCGGGGCCATCGCACCGGCGCACCCCGAGCGGCTCGAGCGGCTCAAGCGTGCTCTCGCGCATGCCGTTCCCGCGCCTTGGCTCCGGCCCCGATCACGGCTTGCCAAGGCAGGATGGCGACCGCGAAGCCGGCCACGATGCCGACCAGGCCATGCAGAATCTAGACTACGGCGGTGCGGCACAGCACCAGCCCCAGCGACACCATTCCTACCAGTTACCAATGCAGTCGGGCTCGCATACAACCTCCCTCGAGGAGCAGCAGCAGCAACAGCAGCAACAACAGCAGAACTCAGGAAAGACACGGCGACGACGCGGCTCGCTGCGAAAGGTGGCTCTTCTTGGGCGCGGTAGCAATACCCAGCCCGAACGACGAGCGCCACCCCTAAAGCCTGTGCCTTCGAGCGCCGTGTCGGCAGCGGCGGCAGCGGCCTCGTCTTTGACGCCCTCTTCAGTGCCGTCTCCAAGCTCAGGGGCTACCGATGGAAGCAGTCTTAGTGGTGGCAGCAGCGGCTATGGCATTGTCGGAGGGCCTGTCGGAGGTGGCAACAGTGTGGGCGGCGGCGGAAATGTCAGCGGCAGCAGTGGGCTGGGCATCTCCGACATCACACCTCGACCGTCGATGGAGGGCTATGCGAGCCGGGCCGCATCCGCGGCCGTAGCGGCCGCCCTGCTGAGCCCGACGCCCAAGTCGGCAAAGCAGACGTCCAAGCTCCTGCCACGGACCTCTATCGACGGCAATGAGGACCATGGCACCCTTGGCTCGCCCTCCTCTGCCGTGTCTGGAGGAGGCAGCGTCCGGCGCCACGATCGGCGGCGCAGCAGCAGCAGCACGATCTCCTCACCGCTGACAAGCCGGCCGCCAAAAGTGCCACCCACCGTGCCGGCCGCTCCATACTCGACCACCGACGATGAAGATGCACTACACATGGCCCCTAAGAGTGGCCCTACGAGCAGCGGTAGCAGCAACACCAATAACGCTACGTTTTCGTCTACAAATGTTTCAGGAGGCACTGGAGTGGGCGCGACAGCGGCAACCGCCGCAGCTGTCGCAGCGACCTCTATACTACGGCGGGCGAGTGGCGAGGGCGGCATCAATGGCGACACTACGGCTTCGACGGGGCGTCTCCTGTTCCCAGCAGCGCCCTCGTTCCAGCGACGGCGTGGCGGGAGCGGTGCAGGAGCACAGCTGCTGCAGCAACAACAGCAGCAGCCGGGACAGCAAACAGCAGGACAGCAGCCGGTGCAGGCGCCGCTGCAGAAGCCAACACTGCACCAAAGGAAGCTCTCACAGTCACATCAGCAACAACAACAGCAGCAACAGCAGCAACAGCAACAACAACAGCAGCAGCAGCACCTACAATCACAGCAACACCCACAGCCGCCGCCGCCGCTCTCACACCCTTCGCACCTCCAAGAACAGCCGCCAATACAACACCACCAGCATCAACACCAACACCAACAACATCATCAGCAGCAGTACACGCACAACAATCTGCTGCAGCAGCCGTCGCCTCTGCACCACCAGCAGCTCGTCCAGCAACCGCCGCCGCCTAAGCAGCGTGCCAAGTCGCCTCTTGCTCTGACGGACCTGGCCAACACGACGCGGCAGCAGCCGTCGTCGTCGTCGGCCGCGACGACAGCCGAGGTGGGCGTGGGCCCCGGCGTGGGTGTTGGGGTCGGTGTCGGCGTTGTCGGCGTCAATGTGGCCGTCAACGTGGGCGGCGACCCGGACTGGGACTATGCCGAGACGGCCTGGTGGGGCTGGGTCATGCTGATTGTGACGTGGGTGGTCTTTGTGACGGGCATGGGCTCGTGCCTGGGCGTGTGGAGTTGGGCATGGGACGTGGGCAAGACGCCGTATGCGCCGCCGGAGCTCGAGGACGACCCGACGCTGCCGATTGTTGGTTACTATCCGGCGCTGCTGATTCTGACGTGCGTCATGGCCTGGGTGTGGGTGGTGGTGGCCTGGATTGGCATGAAGTATTTCCGCCACGCCAAGATCAGCGGCGACTGAAAGAGGGCAGAAAATATACAGAGAGATGGCGTTCGATCGAATTTGAGTATATACTACAAGCAACATCAGTAGGCAACAGGCCGATTGGCGGCATAATTGTAATTAGATACGAGCAATGACAAAGATGCAACAGCACAGACTGCAACTCAGTGGAAAAGACGTACATTGCTGTTTTAAACAACAAAAAAAGATCATCCACGTTTCTGGTGAGCGTCCAATTATTTTCGTGCATCCACTGATTCAGTGTTTCCAATGTGTACTGCAGTTCGTTGGTGGCGCCTGCCATCTGAGCTGCCGAGGTTCATTCCACAGACTAGTGCAAGAGTTCCAACGCACCAGACGGGAAAGAGCGAGCGACCCCAACTTTCAGCGCCCCAGCAAGCTGATTCTAGCCCCGGCTATTCATCTCCAGATAATACCGACTGCGACCGCTGTGCAATCCAGGCACTGCGTGTTAGTGCTGTTAGTGCGAGCCATCCCCGCAAAACCGGAGGAAGCTCCAGCTCACGAGCCGAAGCCACGCAAAGAAAGCAAGGACGACCGACATCCCAAGACTTCGAAGCTTCCTTTGTTTTTGTATTCTCTCCTCTCGTTTCTGTCTTTTCTTCTTCCACTGTATATTTCTCTCCTCCTCTCCTTCACCACCTCACTCTAACGCTCTACATCTTCACCAACTCGCACCGTCCGCTCACATTCGCACAATGGCGACCGTTCCTCCATTGACCGGCATCAAGGTGCTCGAATTTGCCGGCCTTGCACCTGGTATGTTCACTACACTCAAGTCTGCATACCTCGTATATGTTTTCTAAAAACTAACAAATCAGGCCCTTTTGCTGGCGTCTTCTTTGCCGATGCCGGCGCAGAGGTCCTCCGCATCGACCGCCCCGTCAAGGGCCGCTCACACACGCTCGGTGCGGACGTCCCCGACGTCACCGAGGACATGCTCGCCCGCCACAAGTCGTCGATTGCCGTCGACCTCAAGAACAAGGCCGGTGTTGCTCTCGTCAAGGAGCTGGCCACCCACGCCGACGTCCTCATCGACCCCTTCCGCCCGGGCGTCCTCGAACGCCTTGGCCTCGGCCCGGACGTCCTGCATGCCGCCAACCCGCGCCTGATCTACGCGCGCCTCAGCGGCTTCCGCCGCGACGGCAAATACAAGGACATGGCGGGCCACGACATCAACTACCTGGCCATTTCCGGTGTGCTTTCGGTGCTCGGCCGCAGCGGCGAGAAGCCCACGCCGCCCTGGAACATCCTGGCTGACTTCGCCGGCGGTGGGCTGATGCTGGCCGTGGGCGTGCTGCTCGCGCTCGCGGCGCGCCAGCAGACGGGGACGGGCCAGGTCGTCGAGGCCAACATGGTGGACGGCGCGTCGTACCTGGCGTCGTTCCCGCGCTTTGCGCTCAAGACGCCGCTGGGCGGCCACCCGCGCGGCCAGAACCTGCTGGACACGGGCTGCCCGTACTACGACACCTACGAGACGAGCGACGGTGGCTTCATGGCGATTGGCCCCATCGAGCCGCAGTTCTTCCAGGTCCTGGTCGACAAGCTCGGTCTGGGCGGCCAGCAGTGGGAGACGCGGCGGTACGACCGCACGCAGTGGCCGGCGCTGCGGACGGCGCTGACGACGGCGTTCCGCAGCCGCTCGCGTGCGGCGTGGGAGGCTGTGTTCGACGGCACAGACGCGTGCTGCACGCCCGTCCTCGGCTTCCCGGAAATCGAGGCGGGCCGTGCCTCGGGCGCGCGCGAGGGGGACCTCCGCCCTGCCGTGGCGCTGCGGTCGACGCCGCTGCTGGCGGTGACGGACGCGGCCAAAACAGCCGGTGTGAGCGAGGAGGTGCGCAACCGTCGCGGCCAGGGCAACGGCGTCGCCGGCGAGGGCTACGTAGGCCAGGCGCTGCGGCCGGGCGAGGGCGGTGAGGATGTGCTGAAGCGGTGGCGTGGGTGGACCAAAGGTACCGAGTACGATGTGACCAACGGCGGTCTCGTGCTCAAGGGCGCTGACAAGGCGCGGTTATAAACGGCCACAGGAGGTGGACGAATGAAAGAAAACGAGTGTTTTTGGCAAGATTTAGAGTACATACTGTAACAACATATATGCTGTCTATACTTGGTTACTTATATTGTGCTTGCTTACGTGTACTTGCATTCTGTTTACGAGGGTTTGTACAAAGAACAGTGTAAATGGTATCGAGTTCGATTACATATGTCGCAACAGACGTTATCTGATCTAATTGGGTAAAAGGTAGAGGAAAAGAAGCGACAACAAAGAGGGAGAATAAAGCAATGGTGTGAGATAGAGCAGATGTGGTCGTATGCAACTGGATCGGGGAGGACGGGGAGAGTGGATGAACAGAGTCGGTAGGGGTCGAGATGGGAGAGCAAGCAAGCAAAATACAACTGCAAAGTCTCAAAATCAGGAGAATACAGTCCAGGGAACCCGAGACCAAACGAAGCCCCCCAGCAATAAACAAATAACACAGTAACGAAATAGCAAAGGACCGGCAAAGCAAGCTGGAAAGACAGAGGGAGGTAAAAAGAAAGGGAAGAAAGAAGAGAAGGAAGAAAACAAAGTCGTCCATTTGTGTCCGTCGCTGTCTATCCGTCTTCTTGAAAAACTCTCTTGCTCGCCATTCCCTCCAACACACCCCCCATTTCCTCCTTTTCTGCGGTCTCCTTCGTCTACTGCACCTGCGACACGACCTCGCTGGCCTTGGCCAGGGCTTCCACCATCTGCTGGCATTCTTTCCTCCGCCGCACGGTGTAGTCGCTCTCCTTGAGCAGGTCATCGAGCGCGTCCGTCCGGTACATGTTCTCGAGCAGCTCGCGCTGCATCTCGTCTTTCGTGAATCTGGGGCAGTTAGTGGGGGGACAGTCTCTATCTTGGGGATGTGCGACGTTTTTGTGATTTCGTCCGTTAGCAGGGCTGGACGTACTGGACAAGGGTCAGCATAATGGCCTTGGGGACCATGTCAATCATTGTGCGCTTGACGATGTTGTAGTAGGACTGGATCAGCAGCTTGATCACCTCGACCTCGACGTTCTCGCGCTCCGAGAGCGTGCCGGACGCCTTGAGCATGGCGGGCGGGGCCTCCATGGCGGCGGCCTTCTTCTTGTTCTTGGCGGCAAAGAAGCTGCCAAAGAAGCCGCTCTCCTTGTCGCCATCGAGCGTGGGGCTGGCGGCGCGAGCGGGCGTGGCCGATGGGGGCAGCGGCTTGCCCGTCTTGGGGTCGACCTGCACGGGCTTGGACGGGTTGTGGCGCTCGTTGACAATGGCCATGGCGCGGTGGCCGTTCAGGAAGTCGGGGTGGCCCGTGTTGATGTAGCAGGCCTCCATGGACACGAGGTCACGCACCAGCTTGTTGGTGGGTTCCATGGCCTTCTTGAAGAAGGAGATAACCACGGCGTGAATCTTTTCCTTCAGCTGCGGGTAGCGACGGAACAGGGCCTTGCTGAGCGAGTTGGTCAGGATGCGCACCAGCTCGTCGTAGACCAGCGAGATACACTTGAGACTGGGCTCCTCCAGGCGCTTGATCTGCTGCTTGACAATCAGCTCAAAGGCGGTGGTGCCCACAAACAGCGCGGGGGACGAGCCGGACGAGTTGTACAGGATGGTGCGGATGTCGACGTCCTTGACCTGGTCAAAGGGGTCGATGGCCTTGACACCGTTGGAGTACAGCTCGTGGAACACAAAGGAGATACGGGCACCGCCGGACAACTCCGTGCTCGACAACTCGGTGTTGTTGCCGTCGAGAACGGTCCGCCACTCGTTGGTGAACTCGGTAATGATGTTGAGCACGACGTTGGCGTTGTTGCCCAAGATGGAGGGGCCCAGGCTCTCGAGCTCGGCCGAGTACTTTTGCAAGGAGCCGGCGATGCGGGCCTTGATGTCGGGCAGGGTCTGCTTGATGTGCATCAGCAGGATCAGGTTGAGCTTGCGGGCCAGGTACGGCGTGCCGCAGTAGGAGCTCTTGTTGCGGTACGCCTTGTGCGTCTCGAAAAAGTTCTTCTCGGCCTCGAGGGACATCTGGATGGGCTTCTTGTTGTCGATGTCGCGCTGGCCACGGTTGACAACCGGGACGTAGCCGAGGCGCAGAGGGATGATGCGACCGGCCAGAATGTCGACGACATCGGTGCCCTCGTCCATCAGGTCGACCTTGGTCAGGACACCAATGGTGCGCTGGCCCTCCGGGTCGACCTCACGGGCGAGCTTGAGGCCGTCGGAGTTGGCGAGATCCTGGTTGGCGGCGGTGACGGCGAGAATGATGGCGTTGGGCTTGGAGATGAACTTCATGACCATGTCGCGGATCTGGCGCTCAATGTCGCGGGGCTGGTCGCCGACGGGGACCTTGGTCAGGCCGGGCAGGTCGACGAGGGTCAGGTTGAGGACGTTGGGCGAGTAGACGCGCAGGTTGATGGGGGCGGGGGAGATGCCGGCATTGCGGCCGACCTTGGCCTCGGTCTCGCGGCTGATCTCGTCGCGGATCTTGTTGAAATCAAAGAACTTCTGGCCGGGGATGTGCAAGAACTCGCCCCACTCGTCGGCGTTGGCGGCCTTGTCGGTGGTGTTGGCGATGTCATCCTTGACGCCATTTACCTGGCTACCTGCTGGGCGGTTGATGAGCTGCAGCACGAGCGGTCGCCGTGTGACGATGCCGGATCCTCGGGGAAGGCTGGGGTGCGTTAGTTTCGGGGTCCATTGCCGTCGTCGCCATTGCCGCTCTCTGCTCAACTGTACTCACAAATCACGGCCCACAATGTTCTCGAGCACCGAACTCTTTCCGCTCGACTGGCTGCCGACGACGACAATCTGGGGAAGATCGATCGGGTTGTTGACGTTGATGGTCACGAAGACGTCCTGGAGCTTGTTGACAAGCCTGGGCAGATGTTAGTCGGCGTACAACACGTGTCAACACAAGACGGAACGAGACACACGGGAGCAAAGTACGTACTGGATCAGTGCCGGATCGGAAATGCCACCCGGCGTGGCCAGGCTGGTCTGGCCCGACATGATTGCAGTATGCTGCTGGGCGCGGAGGAACGACGAGAAAGGGAAATCGGAGAGACAGGCAAGCGAGGCCGCAAGGAGATCGAAATAGCCCTCGACACTGTTCAGGGGGAGGGGCTTCGATGCAGGGACGCCGGGGGAGGGCGCGACTGGGCTGGTGCCGGTATCTGGACTATCAGACTCAAGGACTGGAGATCGTCGGTGAGAGCGGCGACCGGCCGAGGATGGAGGCGGGTCGATACGAGGAGGAGGGGAGGATTGTTGTTTGTTTTGTCGGTGAAGCTTCAGAAGCTGGCGATGTGCACGGGGAGAGGTCTGCAAGAGACAGGACTGCCGGGACAGCAAAAGGGCGTGTGATGCGGAATGTAGATGCAGAAGCGACGAACGCAGCAATTGGAGAGGTGAAAAGCGTGACGTGAGGGATCCGGACGCCGTTTTCTTGCGGTGGTGGGATTGGTGGTGGATGGTCGTTTGGTCGTTTGGGGAAAACGGTGATGCCTGGTGGCCGATAGCGAACGCCACACTCACAGGGGGGCGACGACGTATGCATTGCTGGCAAGAACGACCTGCACAGCAACAACCCAAAGCAGGTGCAACCCAACGTACTTTCCCCCACCACGGCCATTTTGGGTAATGTGAGCTTGTCTCCATCGGGAATGGAACATCATGTGACCTGATCTGCCACGCAACTTGGAGATGCCATTATCGCAGGTGGCCGTTCTGCCGGTTGACACCGCCCTAGGATCACCCAGGCACCCGTATTTTCCTTTGTTTGCCCCTGTGGCTGTAGCGCCCTTCATTGCGCTTTAGCCTGTAGTTTCTGGTCGCCCAACGCCAGGCACAGCCTTGGCCGAAACACTCGTCTTTTGTGGTGGTCGCAATACTACGGCGGACTGAAGCAGGCTGAAACGAAACAAGGGCGTGATACAAAACAGACAAACGCACGGAAAGGAGCAAAACGAAACAAAATAAACGGAAAGATAGGAGGAGAGAGAAACAATACATAGTAGGAAGCCAAAAAGAAAAAAGTAACCAGTGAGAATTCGTGCAAGACACAAGATCGTTGAGTATCAGCCTCGCATTGTTCTTCTTTTGATTACCCTGTTGTGATGACGACGCGCGGCAGGTGAGGATACCACTGGACACAGGTGATGACAGAATGTAGTTCGTTCTTTGTTGCCTGGAAAATGTATCGTTGCGTTTCTTGCATTTTCTCACTTCGTCAAGGCCGTCGTCAATTGTTCTGAGCCTGAGCTGTAGCAAGAGGTTGGACATGTTTGTGACGCTTTTCGGACACCCACTCGTAACATTCGTACTAGGGTAACGAGAAGGAACGGGCTGCAACGTGTTGTACGTGTTTTAAAGATGATTGGTTTATGTATCTGCTAGATCCGTTGATTTCGAAGATGACGAAGGCTGCGGGCTTGGATGCAGGGGCAACTGTGGAAAATTATGTGCCTCACCAGGAAGGTTTGCATAGACGTATGGACAATGTGAAAATAATTCCTGAGTCTAGTGCCATCAGTAGGGGGGTGCAATTGTAATAAGAAGACGAATAGTCGAGAACGGACCGGCCAAAGTCAACGAGAATTACGACAGCTCACGTAGACGGCGACGGTCTGGACATAACAGGCGAGCACGCGTCAGTACAGAGAGCATACGAAGGGCATGATGAAACGAAGAGACAAGGAAGCAATGTCCATACGGAGAGAGGAAACGAAGTCGACGAATATCCATTCGGATCTTGAATCAACCAGCTTCGCATAACGACATGACATACAGTGCATCCTGCGCGCAGTGTAAGGTCGTAAGCTACGGAAGCGACAAACCTGGGGTGCTCCTGCAGATGAAAGGGCAGATGAGCTAAGGAGGCATGTGGTGAGAAAGGTGAGGTTCGGAGCATCCCGTCTGGAAAGTATATTTTCCGACGTGACAATCTCGGCCTCTCTCCTTGGCGTTTATTCTTCTACAGCCTAGCATCCGGAACCGTAGCTTAGACATGGGCTATCTATGACGAAGAAGCATACTAACAAACAAGTGAAATGGAAATACGATGGTGCTGGGTCGTGCCGTATGTTTTTGGCGACCTTTGCATTCTTTCAGATTTGTCATGGCCACTGGGCAGCTGGTATCAAGGCACGCCAGACCTGCCATCGTGTCAACCCTGACGCCGCCTTCCGTTCTCAAGACTCCCTCCAATGGCCTCAACAATGGACTCCCCGAACCGCAGCGGTGAAAGGACGTTGTTTTTGCAGATGCATGTACGGGATATACGAAAGAGTAAGATGGATGGTGGCAGTGGCAGACAAGCAGAGCGCGGCAATTGGCCAAAAGAGATCTCATAGAAAATGGACAAAGTGGAAGACAATGAGAACGGGAGGATGGGGAAGTGGGAGGTCGACGGGTGTTAGGAAAGCCAGAGGGAGAACGGCAGTGAGGGCGAGCGAGGATGGAGGAATGCAGGCTCTGTCCAATCATCAAACCCTTCCAGTTTTTCTCCTTAGGGGACCTCTATCAGAAGAAAATGGGGCACCTCGTGCGGCTACACATGGGAAGTTAAAATAGGCTTGCCACTTTTGGAAGAGCCAAACAGAAACATAAAAATGGCAAAAGAAGATGGATGGCCGGGGGCTAGGGATGAAAGAGGAAGGGCCAAGGGGAGACACGGTCGGTCGCTTGGTCTACGTTTATGTTCCAATTCCAGTTTGATAAGAATATGCCGTCGAGTGTCGTATTTGGATACTTGTGGCATGGCAAAGCTCCAGCAACTTCGGGGATAGCCACAAAAAGGTGAACTAGGGCACACGGACGCATGTGGCGGTAGCCGAGCAGGTCGCAGAGAAGCAAGCATCAAGGAAAAGGGAAGGGGGGTGTGGTTGTACGACATAGCTGGACGCGGCACGGCATGAGAGATTTACGAAAAGCACACTAAGAAAAGCTTGTTTTTTTCTTCTTCTTTGTTTTGATTTTTTGACCGGGTTTCCTTTTTTTCTTTCCGTCCCTTGAGATGGTACCATTACGAGCAAGACTCCAACGGTTCATCTGCAGGGTGGGTGCCCATAGCTCCTTGCAGAACTGGTCAAGGAGGGATGCTCTCGCTGCGTTTCCCACACGGGACTGTCTGCCGATACGAGACTGGACAAGTCCGCAGGTAGACCCGGCAAACGAGAGTGCCTCGCTTCACAATGGCGAGCTGCAATGGACGTGAGCCGTGGTCACAACGTACAGAGAAATCGGCCAGTCCAGATCCGCCACAATGCTGCATGTTTGATATTGAGGACGTCGGTGCCGTTGACAAGAACGAGGACGAGGAAGGTCGGTATATCGCCCAAGCCAGGGACCAGCTGTGTGGGTCAGCCGTGTGGGACAGAACGACAGCACTGTTTGCGTCGCAACAAACGAACAAGCAGGCTTGGCCACCCGTCACCACCCGCGAGGATCGGCGACCGCTGGTTGTGTGGACGAAGGCGTGCAAGGTGGAGGAGGTAACTTGGAGATGCCACTATGAGGGGACTTGCTGACCGTATGGCACTGCAGACGAGCTAGACAATGCGCCGGCAGCTGCTCCGTAGCAGATTTCCAATAGCGGGCGGGTTTACGACGTAGATTGCTCTGCAAGTAGAACTATTGGCGGGCTTGAAACGGGCAGGCGCGCCAGGCAAGAATGGCCAGGCCTGGCCCATCTTATTTGGTAGGGCAGGCGCTCTCTGGCAAATTTTACGCAACAGACAACTAAAGGCAAGGGCCAGAAAATCGGACGAAAAGAAAAAAAGGCGAAACGAAAGAGAGAGTAGGAACACTGTGGAACGCCCACCATATTTGCCGCACCAAGGCACAGCCCTCTCGATTTCTCGTTCGATTTTTCCGATTCATCAGTTTTCACCTGCGATTGTAGTCATTCTCGTCACGCTGTTGGAACGCGGCCGTGTAAGTCGGGATCACTTGCCCGCTAAAAACAGCAGCCGACGCATGGCAAGCAAAGAGTGGGACCAGAATACCACGCTCGCATGGGACACAAGGCCGCTCCTTCCCAGCGACAGCGGTATGGTGTGACGTCAGCTCTGGCTGAAGTGCACGTCTAGAACCTCTGCGACCACCGACTGAAAGGCACTGCGCCAAATGCGCCAACTGCGCCCGTAGCTCTGCACATGGCGATGGCGACTGCCTCTTCCAGACCGTCGGGCGTAATTAAGTACTTTCCTCTAGCGTGCCGAATGAGAAAGAGACGCAGAGGCAAGGCCCGGTGTTAGCGGTGTGCACTTTCCTCTGCGCAAATCCCAAACAGCGCCGTAGCAGCGCCTGGCCCATATTGCGATCTTCGCGAAGAAAACGTGCCGCGTACGCTGTCTGACTGGGAACAGCAATATATCGCAATGGTACGCATGTCTGCAAGCACTGCTCCCTGGTCCTTTCCCCCTCCCACGCCGGGGAAACGGCAGCAACCCGGAATGGCATGATGTGGTCTTGATGGTAATTGCCCTCCTATGGCAGACGGGAGGCCGCCCGCAGCAAAAGGTAAGAAGAACGGTGTTCGAAGTGGTAGCAGTGACTGAACCACAGCCCTTGAAGCAGCGGGCATGAGCAATACGCTTTGCCCACCACCTTTGGCAGTCGAAGGTGACCGTGTTCCAGACACGTCTCCTAGGCAAAACGATGGAGTTGTTGGTGGCTATAGCCGGCTTTGCCCTCAGTCAGAGTCAAACGAAGCCAAACTGGCTGACAAGAGAACACGCGGATTTTGACGGTTAGGGGAGGCAAGAGTAGCCAACAGGCGCCGGCTCCAAGATGGAAACACCTGGAAATGGGGAGCTTACAGGCGGCTAGAAGAAGAGGACAGCGAGACGGGGCACTTGTTCCAGGTCTGGGACAAACATTGGTCCCAGCGGGCAGGAAACCAACGAGCAGTAAAACACCCTAGATACCACTAGAACCGTGGGTACACGAAGGAAAAACTAGCAAAACAGCGGGCCTTTCAGAAGCCCAATGCGGCATTATAGGGGGCACATATGCCTTTGTCTATTTGTTTTAGGCGGCAGGACAATATTTTCTGCTGCAGTCTCTTGTGCTGGCAGGCGCGAGCAAGGATGTCCCCTCTCGCTTCACCGTCTCTCTTTCCTTATTCACCCTCGCCATTCCTGCTTGTTCTTGCCTTTCACGTACACCCTTACACCCTCCCGTTTTCGGTCGTCCTTTCTCACACCACAGCAGTCTGTAGACGGCCTAGAGACACGCCCCGTGGCTGTGCCGTCAGGACAAAGGAAGCGCGACGCAAGGACAGTGCCAGGGACTGGACGGGACAAAGAAGGCAAGAGCAAGCCAGTCTGCAAAGGGCGATGGACAGATGACACTGCAGAGACACTAGCATTGCCCTGTAGCGCGGCTCCATCTGGTCCTGTCATTCCCCGTAATGCACTGCACTGGGTTTTATGGGCACCCTGTAATCTCCATTCCAGCCCCCTCTGTCTCTGGCGTCCAAAGTCTGTATGAGCGAATTTCACAAATTATGGGCATCTCGCACTCCCCTCTTCCCATAGCCTCCTCCTCCCTCCTCTTCGCCTTTGGTCCCCCTATTGTTTGTTTGGCTGTGCTTTTGAATTCCACCCACTTCACTTTTTTGATTAATTCTCGCCCTGTGGACCATTCTCAGCACAGAAAATTTGTGGTAGACGACAAGAAGAAACGGAGAAGAGGACGGCGCAAAAGAAAATAAAAAATACGGAGAAATTCACATCGAAGAAAAGAAAAAGAAATGGAAGGGTATGAAGAAACCAAACCGAACGCGAGCACAAGCGAGATGGAAGCAGATCCTCCTGCACTCTATAGCCCACTTGCAAGAAAGAGGAGAAACTCCCGGGACGAGGGGTGGCCAGAAAGGCCAGAAACAGAGGCGACGGCTTGCCACCAAATACAAAAGCAAACGGCCAACAGACGAAACCAAATGTGCCCAGACAACGACAAGACTGCAACGGGAGCTGACTGCCTACCCAGGAAAGGCGCCGTTGATAGCCATGCCCACTTACATGGCGTGGCACTGCACTCTGTGTCCCTTTTTGCCCATCACCAAATGCCCGTCTGCACGCGTGTTAGTGGCCGGCTGCATTTTTCTGGAGACCTCATCGTGCCCTCTCCCCTGGGCCACTTGCGCACCACTTGGCTGTCGTGTCTCTGCCCTTCTGTCACTTGTAGATCCGTGATGCATTCGCACGATAAAGATACATGTGCACATAATTTTTGTATGCCACCCTGTGCTCACTCTTGCGGCCGCTGATATCATGCCGACACCTGCAAATGTGTGATGGTTTCCCCATCCGTATAAAGGCATTCACCACCCGGCATTGCTGCAACCCTTTTTGCTTTTCTCTTTTGTTCTTTTTTCCTCTTCATCAGAGATCTTTGAATCTGACCTGCCATTCCTTTTTGTTTCCTCTTTCGGATCTCCCTCGTGCCCTTCCGTGCCCTTCCGCTCCACCCC
The DNA here is from genome assembly GCA_001630435.1 of Sporothrix globosa. Classification (NCBI taxonomy): domain Eukaryota; kingdom Fungi; phylum Ascomycota; class Sordariomycetes; order Ophiostomatales; family Ophiostomataceae; genus Sporothrix; species Sporothrix globosa. Next base: position 1,207,332 of record LVYW01000005.1, read on the forward strand.
TCCGCTCCCCTCCTCGCATCCTTTGCCTGGAACACTCTCACTCTCTCCTTCTTCTTCGCTGCCGTCTTTCTATCCTTGCCCTCTTGTACCCTTCGCTCCTCTCAACCCTCTCAGCCCTCACCGCTCCTTCTTCTCAGGGTACTAGGCCACTAAAAGACGAAGTACGCAAAATGGCAGTCCCGAACAAGAAGGCGGGTGACCGTATCTACTTTGAGGGCGATGTCGTGGATGAAGAGGCTGGCAAGGCTGGTATAGGAGGCACGACGGGTACTCCTGTCACGGGCGGCGGCGGTGGTGGTGGTGGCATCACCATCGTCGACGACCGTCCCAACAACGGCTCGCGTCCGGCCCTGCGCCGCGAGCGCTCCTCGGGCTCGCTGTCTATCCGTCCCCACCCCCGCCGCAACTCCATCGACGCGGCCGCCGCCCTGCCCATACAGTACCGCACGCTCTCCATTGACGTCGACGAGTATGCCCAGAAGCAGAGCGCGCCTCTCAAGAAGGACAAGCGGGAGAAGAAGACGGTCGCCGACCTGGCCGACCTGCACTGGCACACCACCCCGGCCGAGGAGGTCGCCATGCAGCTGTCGACCTCCCTCAAGACGGGCCTGTCGTCCGACCAGGTCACCCGCCGTCTCGCGCAGTACGGCAAGAACGTGCCCTCGCCGCCGCCCACGCACCGCACGCGCCAGGTCCTGGGCTACTTCTTCAAGGGCTTCGGCCCCGTGCTGCTCATCGCGTCCGTCCTCGTGTTTATCGCCTGGAAGCCGCTCGGCAACCCCAACCCAGCCCTGGCCAACCTGGCCCTGGCCATTGTCCTCGCCGCCATCTTTGCCATCCAGGCCCTCTTCAACATGTGGCAGGACTGGTCCAGCGCCCGCGTCATGCACTCCATCCAGACCATGCTGGCCGACGCGTCGCTGGTGCTGCGCGACGGCAGCATCACGAGCGTCGCCGCCGACCAGGTCGTGCCCGGCGACGTGCTCATGATCAAGGCCGGCAACAAGCTGCCCGCGGACGTGCGCTTCGTGGACGTGTCGTCGTCGACCGCGTCGGGCGCGTCCGACACCAAGTTTGACCGCTCCATCCTGACGGGCGAGTCCGTGCCGCTGGCCGCCACCGTCCACTCCACCGACGACAACTACCTGGAGACGCGCTGCATTGGCCTGCAGGGCACCCACTGCGTCTCGGGCACCTGCACGGGCATCGTGGTGGCCACGGGCGACAGCACCGTCTTTGGCCGCATTGCGCGCCTCACCAACGAACCTAAGACGGGCATGACGACGCTGGAGCGCGAGATCTTCAATTTTGTCGCCATCGTCTGTTGCATCATGATTTCGGTCATCGTCTTGGTCATCATCATCTGGGCCGCGTGGCTGCGCAAGGACCACCCCGAGTGGATCACCGTCGCCGGCCTCATCGTGTCCGCCGTCTCGGTGGCCGTCGCCTTTGTGCCCGAGGGCCTGCCCGTCGCCCTCACAGCCAGCATGACCATCAGTGCCAACATGATGCGCAAGAACCGCATCCTCTGCAAGTCGCTGCGCACCGTCGAGACGCTGGGCTCCGTCTCCATCATCTGCTCGGACAAGACAGGCACCCTGACCCAGAACAAGATGGTCGTCACCGAGTGTGCCGTGGGTGGCAAGCGGACCATGACCACCGACGAAGCACACGATGCCCTGGTTCTGCAGCGTGCCGACCGCCATCCTCGTTCGTCCCCACAGGCGGACGTGGACGGCGATGTTCTTGATGGCGACGACGACGATGTCGACGCTCGGAATAAGAACGCGGACGGCTCCGGCGCCGACCTGGCCGACCAGCTGCTGGCGTTTGAGCGCGGTGCCCCGGCCCTCGACCAGCTGCGCGCCGTGGCCGCCCTCTGCAACGACGGCCAGTTTGACGCCGCCACGCGCCATCTGCCCCTCGCGGAACAGACCATCCACGGCGACGCCACCGACCAGGCCGTCCTGCGCTTCTCCGAGCACCTGGGCCCCGTGGCCGAGCTGCGCGCCAACTGGTCCGCCAAGTACACCCTGCCCTTCAACAGCAAGAACAAGTACATGATCCGCGCCCTGTCGCTGGCCCACAAGGAGGGGCTCGCCCTGGCTCTGCCCACGGGCCTGGCCTCCGTCTTCCAGCCCAACGACGTCTTGCTCACCATCAAGGGCGCCCCCGAGATCCTGCTGGACCGCGTCCAGTACTATGTGAACCCGTCCACGGGCGTCGCCGTCGAGATGGACGCCGCCACGCGCGCCGGCGTCAACGCCATCAAGGACGGCTGGTCGGCCCACGGCCGCCGCGTGATTTTGCTGGCGCGCAAGACGCTGTCGGCGGCCACGCTGGCCCCCGGCCTGTCGTCGGCGGCCTTCGAAGAGGAAATGCAGCGCCAGGCCAAGACGGGCATGACGCTGGTCGGCCTCGTCGGCATTGTGGACCCGCCGCGGCCGGAGATCCCCGACGTCGTCAACACGCTGCGGCGTGCGGGCATCCGCATCTTCATGGTCACGGGCGATTTCGCGCTGACGGCACAGGCCATTGCGGCCGAGTGTGGCATTATCACGGCGTCGGCCGAGACCGGTACCAAGGTCGACTCGGTCGCCGACTTGCCGCGTGGTGGTGGTGGTGCGCCAGCGGCGGCGGAGACCGACGATGGCGACGTTACCGGTCCCAAGAAGGCCTTTGGCAAGGAGCGGTTTGTGCTCGAGACCACGCGCAAGGCCATCGTCCTCAGCGGCCCCGAGCTGCTGAGCCTCAACGAGACCCAGTGGGACGCCCTGGCACAGTACGAGGAGATTGTCTTTGCGCGCACAACGCCCGAGCAGAAGCTGCGCATCGTGCGCGAGCTCCGCGGGCGCTCGTACATTGTGGGCATGACGGGCGACGGTGTCAACGACGCGCCGTCGCTGCGGGCGGCCGACATTGGCATGGCCATGGGCTCCGGCAGCGACATGGCGCGCGAGGCCGCCGACATGGTGCTGCTGGACAATTCGTTCTCGAGCGTCGTGGAGGCCCTGCGCTTCGGCCGCATGATGTTTGACAACCTCAAGAAGACGATTGCCTACCTGCTGCCCGCCGGCACGTTTAGCGAGTTCTGGCCCGTCATCACCAATGTCGTCTTCGGCATCCCGCAGATTCTGAGCAGCTTCCTGATGATCATCATCTGCCTGTTCACGGACCCCATGGCCTCCATTGCGCTGGCGTACGAGGCGCCCGAGGCGGATGTGCTGACGCGCCAGCCGCGTCTGCCCGGCAAGGACCGGCTGGTCGACTGGAAGCTGCTGCTGCAGGCGTACTGGGTGACGGGCACCATCGAGACGGTCACCTCCTTCACCATGGCCTATTGGTACCTGCAGCGCTCGGGCATTCCCTTCTTTGGCGCCATCTGGTTCCGCTTCGGCAGCCTGCCAGACAACATCGACCCGGACTACTATGCCGAGAAGCTCAACGTTGCGAGCTCCATCTACTTCGTCAACCTTGTCGTCATGCAGTGGTTCAATCTGTTGGCGATGCGCACGCGCCGGCTGTCCATCTTCCAGCACCCCCCCCTGTTCAACAAGCGCACCCAGAACTTGTACCTGTTCGCGGCCATTGGCTTTGCCGTCATCATGGTCATCTTTTGGCTGTACGTGCCCAAGTTCCAGACGGTGCTGGGCAACATGCCGGTGCCCGTAGAGCACTGGTTCTTGCCCATGGCCTTTGGAATGGGCATCTTGCTGCTGGACGAGGCGCGCAAGTTTTGTGTGCGGCGGTGGCCCAATGGCTTCCTCGCACGCATCGCATGGTAAGCGGTGCGAGGAAAGGTTGTCTTATGCCATTCTGTTTTTGCCGCCGGACCTGTGCGTTGGAAATATCATTCGCCACGTAACGACATAATGTGAACATGACTTCTCATAGACCAATAGAAGAAACAAAATGCAAGATGCAAACCACTAAGTCAAGATGAATCCAAGAAAATGTGATCTAAGAATGAGATTACCCTATTCGTATTCAAATATCTCAACTCTTGCGCGGAAACCCAGGAGCAGGAATACAGTAAAAACAACACACCCAGATGCAACAGCCAAAACATGCAGAGAGACAAGAGAAGACAAAATGACAAAAGAGTAAATAGAAGAAAAGAAGAAAAAAAGAAGAAAAAAAGAAGAAAAAAAGAAGAAAAAAAGAAGAAAAAAAGAAGAAAAAAAGAAGAAAAAAAGAAGAAAAAAAGAAGAAAAAAAGAAGAAAAAAAGAAGAAAGAAAGAGAGGTCGGGAAAAGGATAACGGGGCTGTGCAGGGAAATTGACGAGGAACAAATCAGACAAAACCAACACCAGTCCGGATGTGTGCGTGCGCATATGTAAAACAAATAGTAAAACAGTACAGCCAAGGAGAACGGAGATGGGTTAAGCCATAAGAAAGCAACACACCAAGAAAAAAAAATCGCAACGTATCCATGATATCCAGAGAAACAGCAGTCCGTCACCAAAAGAAAACAAAAGAGATACAGGAAAATATTGAGCACATAAAAAGCAAAACCTCAAGTAGAGATATTGCGCCTCTATTGGGGCAATAAACACACGGACTGTGGAAGCATCATGGATTGAAAATGCAAAACAAATGCCGACGGGCAGTCGAAATGGGCAGTGGCAGAGAGGGGATGCCGGCTGTTTTTGGCTCTAGCGCCCTTGTCAACCAACGCGGAGGCTCCTGATCAAGCACTTGACAAGTCAGGTCGCCATCCATTGGCGCTGCGATTGCTCACACCATTTGAGTGTGATGGGTCAGCGTCGCGTAGACGGACACGCTCAGCATTCGACCAGCTGTCGGCTGTTAGCAGGAACGTTTAAAGCACTCTGAGAGTGAAGGAGGGCAGTGTACTTAGCATACATCTTGATCTTGTTGTCGTCGCCACAGGAGGCAAAGAGACACGGGTCGGTCGGGCTCCAGCTGATAGCATTGCACCGAGGTTTGTGAGCCTCCAGTTTGAGCAGGTGAACGCCCAAGTTTTTGTGCCATATATTTAAGTTGCCGTCTTAAGGTCTCATCAGTATATTGAAGGAAAAGGGGAAAAGAGAGAAAAACGGGGGTGGGTGGGTCTTACCTTCGCTGCCGCTGATGACAAAGCTCTCGTCGGCACCGCCAAAAGAGCTTCTGATAATGCAGTCGCCGCCGGTGGCGCCAATGTACTTGCGTACAGGTTCGCCGCGGGCACTGAGGTTGTACATGTGGATGGCGCCGTCCTGGCGGTTGACCAACAAGTATTCCGAGTCGCGGCTGATGGCAATAGAGAAAGCACGGCTATCCAGCTCCATGTCGTACTCCAGCTCCATGGTCAAGAAGTTGTACACGTGCAGACGCTTCTCGTGGTCCATGGCCACCAACCAGAAACCGTCCGGCGACAGAGCCAGGGCCTCGGTGCGGTGCTTCCTAGTCCAGGTGTGCAAGCGTTCGCCGCCGACGCCCCACTGCACCAAGGCGCGGTCTTTGTCAAAAGAGCCCAGCACGATGGATTGGCCGTCGTTCGCCCACACGCAGCAGCTGATGGGCTCTTCAAACTGCTCAAAGAGACGGATCAGCAGACCAGTGCTCATGTCCCACAGGCGGGCACGGCCGTCGCGGCCACACGACAGCAGTGTGCGGTCGTCGGGGCTCCAGGCGATGTCGCCGACGCCCTGCGCATGGCCGTCCAGGCGCATCTTGAGCTTAAAGGATGAGATGTCGTAAATGTTAACGTAGCGGCCGGACCCGCAGCTGGCGAGGAACTTGCCATTGTTCGAAAAGCGGATGTGCCACACCTCGCCCGAGTTGCTATCCAGCTCGTACAGCAGGTGTGAGGGGAAGTTGTTTTTATCACACTCGTGGTCAGCGTAGAGCGATGGTGAGGTTGCGCTTGTGTGGAACACGCAGCCCGACACCTGGTAGTCCTTGATTTGCCGCAGAAGAACTGCTAGACGATGCTCCGGCAGCATAACCGACGGCGAAATAAATCTCGACAGCTCCGAGAGCAGATGCGGGCGAGACTGACCGTAGGCACCGTCCCAGGTCGCACGCGCTTTCAAGTCCAGAGGTGAATGGCACATAAGGAGGCTGGAGAGGAAGTGCAGCTTCTGCGTGTCGCGATAGAGCGGTGTTAGCTCGTTCCGCAGCACAAGCAGGGCCTTTGCGGTTTCGGACTGCTCCAGGTACTCGAGGTATTTCTGTTGGCGGATGCCGAAGCGCATAAGATCACGGTTTGTCCCTGGAATGAGCAGCAGGCCGGTGGAGGCTTCTGGGGCACTGGGGGCAGTCTGGCCATTGGCTGGAGATGTGGTAGACTGGTCGTCCTGACCAGATGTGTCTGGCGGATCACATGTGCCCTCGACGGTCGCCCCCAGCAAGAGCCGCTCGGCCTCGTCCCAGTCGCCACCAAGCACCGCGCGGCGGAAGTCGGCCACCGCTGGGCTTTCGAGGGCGAAGCCGCTGCTGTGGGAGACGTTCTCGGCGGCCTCATTGTAGCCCAAGTCGGACAGTGCCTGGATCAGGATGCGTGTGATTTCTTCTCGGTCGTGTCCGTAGTAGGTGGCTGGGCGTCGTGTGATCTGGGAAGGGCCGTTGGATACAGGACCTCGCCGCGTGGTTGCCTTATCTTTCCCATTCTGAAGGTGAGAGGAGCCGTTCATGCTAGCCAGTTGAGATTCAGCGTCGCTGGCGGCAAGCATGGTGTTGGCGCTCTCTCTCCGCGCACGCTTGGGCCGGGGAGCGGGAAGTTGATGTCTGTTGCTGTGGCTGTTGCTGGCGGTGGCCTCGTTGTCCGCGATGTCACCGTCGTTTTGGTCACCGCCTGTTTGGTTGTTCTGCCCTGGGCCTGCGTCTGCGTCTCCGTCCCGTGCTCCCTGGTCCTGGTCCTCGTCCGCCTGAGCCTGAGCCTGAGCCTGAGCCTGAGCCTGAGCCTCAGCCTGAGCGTCCTCAATGTCTTGTTCGTCCTCGTCCGCAGCAGAGCGCCGACGCCTCCCGAGCACCTGTCGTGTAGGGCGGAGGGTATTGATGCGTGCAGTACCGGAGCGAGTCGTCCGTCTCCTACGAGGGCTGGCTGACGCGGACGGCAGCAGACTGGCGGATCCGTTGGCGGCGTCTGTTGGGATGATGGGGGTCGCTGTCGTTGTCGTCGGCGTCTGTGAAGTGGCGGAGGGCGGCGAGTGGAGCGTCTCGTGGGGGGCAGTCGAGCCGGTGTTACCGGCGACCGTGGCTGTCGATGCGGCGGATGGGGAGGTAGGGGACGGGGGACGGGGCAGGGGCAGGGGGGCGGAGGAGGGGTGGGGAGTTGAGTCGGCCACCGCGTCGATGGTCGAGGGCTGCGGAGAGGAGCAAGAAGCCTCTCCGCAGGGGGAGATGGGGGAGATGGAAGGATGGGTGGAATGGGGAGAGGACGAAGTGAAAGAAGTGGTGAGTAAGCTGGCAAGCGCCGGCGTTGTCTCTTTCGTTTTTGAGATGTGAGATGTCTGAGATGTCTTGGTCGACGAAAATCCTGATTGCAAGGCTGGCCGAGTGGAAAAAGAGAGTCGGTCGTTGTTGGATGCCGGAAACGATCGATCGGGAGATGGTATGTCGAGGAAAGAGAGTGCGAGATGCGAGTTGGCGGAGTTGATGAGATGCTGATGTGAATGCCTGGTTGCACGGACCGAGCACAGGATAAATGAGCGGTAGTTGTTGGTCTGCCCTGAAGGGTGACGTCGAGCGTTTTGGGGCGATTTGGTGAGTGTGGCCTGGCCCCAGTCAGGTTAGGCCAAAGGTCACGCACTGTAGTACTTTGTACGCCCTTAGTGTCCCAGTGGTGCTCTGCAAACTGGCGGTGGCGCGTTTGGGCGTCTAGGCTACTTCGCGAGCTTAGAATGGCCCTTTCGATCGTGACAATATCAGGAGTTTGATTTGTTTTGTTTGTGACTGGTGAGACGGAAAGAAACGGTGAAGTTGAGAAGGATGTAGCCCATAAGGAAAGGAGCAAAGGGGAAAGAGCGCTCGTGAGAGAAAGCTCTAGTAAAGGAAGGTCCAGGTGGCTGTTCGAAGGCGAAGACGGAAGGCACCATTGGCAATGGGGGACCAGGGCGGCAGGAGCAGGTCTACAGTGAATATCAGGTCTTGCCCTATCTGCCTGGCAGAACTGGGGGTGTATTGGGCGCTGAAGGGATACACAGGGTGACCCAGGAAGGAGCTGACCGCTGGCGTTATCGAGGAGTGGGTCTCCAGCCTGCGTGCAGTGCACCAGCAATTAGCACGGTGCGATAGGGATGCCAGCACGTTTGGCGCTAGTAGACGGGCAGGAGCGGGGAGGGGGGGGGGGGCTGGACACCAGCAAGGAATGGGCAGCGGTGAGCTGGCCTTGAGAGCCCAAACGAGAGACATCAAAGACAGGACGCAAAGCGAAAGCACACAATCCCTTGCCTCCGCTCGCGCACGACACACTACGGACTAAGTCGAAGCAACTGGACGTACGCCATGATTCGTACGCCATGATTCCCGATATCAGGCAGGAATGGAGGAGATGAGGACGTGCAATGATGATGGCTGGGACAGGCAGCACGACGTGTTTAGTCTCATGTCCATTTTATTACAAATTTACTGTACGGAGTACGAAAGCAATACCCATACGATTCATCGAGCACGTTCTCTGTGCGGACACGGGCATAATGGAACACTTGCCTATGTTATCGATTTAAGAAAAGCACAAAAGCATGTCTGTGGACCCTGCCTGCTGCACGGTCCAGAGCAGACCAAAAAGAAGAGAAGATGATGTGAGGAGAAGACGGCCACGCCTGTTCATTCAGGTGGCTGCACAAAGGCTTCCTCAAACGTGAAAGAGAGAAAGCCCACTGTGCATGGGATGAGACAGGGCCAGCCTTCTCCAAGAGACGTTGTGCACAAGCGTCTCATTGCGAAGAGCTCCCGATCGGTGCATCGGTATTTGTACCAGCTTCTGCGTCCACTGCATTGCTCGCTGCATTCTGAATTGATTCTTTCATCCTCGCCTGTGTCTCACGATCACCGCCTGCCACGAGGTAGCCAAACCGAGCGAACGAACCCGCGGCAATTGTAATCATGCCGGAAGCGTCGAGCAATGGCAGCGTGTTATCTACACCTTCTGTGGCGGGAATATCGACTAGCCCCCTGATGATGAAGCCGAGCCTGTTGGCCCAGAGCAAGTGTTTTGCAAAACTGGATGGTAGGATACTGGTTTCAGAGAAGTCGATAGCGACAGGGCGGCCGTCGGCGTCACTCATGAAGTTGCCCGGATACCAGTCGGACTGCAAGAAGATCATGGGCTCTCGTTCCAAGTCTTTGACGCGATACTTTCTTTTGGCTTTATTTAATAACTGTTGTGGTGAGTAAAATTAAGTACAATTACTTAAATTTTACTGTGTAAAGGAAAACGGGAACACAAAAAGGAAACTGGGAAACTGCAAAGGCACTTACATAGTTGATGTGTTCCTCGAGCTGATTAACATTTTCGTAGTGCCTCGATGCCTCGTTGACGTCAAAGACCCCGTGGCGGATACGGCCGCCGTCGATGGCAGCCGGCCGCGATCTAGCGGCAACGGGTATGCGGATGAGGTCGTTGAGGCAGTGCGCGACGATTCCTCGCACCCTCTCTGCTTCTGCTTCATCGTCCTTTCCCTCTTCCAAAATTTGCTGGACTGTTTTGCCTTGAATATACTCCATGACGATCATGGTCCTCTGCATGGTCCGGCAAGCGTAGAAGATGCCCGGCACGCGCACGGAGGAGCCGAGTTTTCGGAGCTCGCGGTACGCCATGGCCTGGGCGACCACCTCATTCCAGTAGACCGCAAAGCCGTGCTTGATGAAGAAGACGGGGGACTCTTCCGGATATTCAATGTAGCCTCGAGGATTTCCTCTCTCGCAAAGGCCCAACAGTTTGTCGCCTTTGGGTAGATCAACACCATCCGGAGGTGCGATGCCCTCAAACTCCATATAAATGGGCGGTTCCGGCTCGTCTCGCCACGTCATGGCGTATTGAAATGACGATGAAAGATAGACTCTTGGATAACAAAACAGTAGCGATATTCGGTCTGCGTTTCTTATGAACCCAGTCGTTGTGAGCGATGTACCTTCGCGCAAAGTATGAAAATTCGTGCCTGCTGTGCCGCTTCGAGTTGATATCTGCAAATGCCACCGAATTTGTCACGCATTTAAGGGTAAGGCGGCGCCCGACAACAATGAGTCCGTGGAGGTGTGCCTGAGGCCGAAAATAATTCACGGGACAAACCACTTCGCAGCCGTGCGACAATAAGTTGTCCGCCATTCTATCTATGTATAGAGAGGTCTGCGCCCTTTGAATTCTATTTTCTGCTGAATTTCTTTCTTTGCAGAATATAGCTTTCATGTAATAAGGGTTGTCACCGAAAATAGACCATCTCCTGGGAAAGCTCCACTAAAGCGCACTACGGACCGTGCCGCCTCCAGGCTTCCTCTGGCCCCTGTACTTCGTCAAAGCCGAAGATAGATGGCTGTGGCCATCTTTGTAGGAGTGCGGTAAAAGCCACAAAAATGAGATGAGGGCCAACATGCCAACCTATACTCCGTTACTGATATCGTATCAGAATAGACAGGGTGACCAAGGAGTCTTCGAAGGGGGAATGTTGGCCACCAACACCAGGACAGGTCGTTTGAGATGATGGTGCGTCAAAAGAAGTCGTGCACCACTGCCTCGACCTTACTTGACTCTATTCTTATGAGTGGCGATATGTTCGACAGATACACTGATATTCAAGGACAGAGGCACAATGAATATCTATAATGGCCTTGCCCTAACTCGTAAAATTCGTCTCGTGCGATCAATACATTTATCGCACTCTCACATTCGTTCGCGTTTCCTCCGTAATTCCCTGACATCGACTTTGAGACCACGTACGTCTCAAACGAGGTGACATGGTACGCCGGCACTCGTCTGTCGATGATTCCCGACTGGGAGCGAGAAAGCACCGGTTCGAGCTCGTCGACAGAAAATTACACTCCAAGCTACAAGCCTAGTCGCTTTCTCATGAAGCCTGTGCGATTCATTGGTCCATCCACCAGCTCGGCTCGCACATGCCTACTACATCGGACTTCGGCCATCACCCTATTAGAGGTGGTAAATGTGTTTATCAACGCGAGGATGCTGGACTTCAATTTTATCATATTGGATGATAAGTACTTCGGTTGCCGAGATTTTATGTAAGTATTTGCTTCTCTTTGAATCAAGTTTTCGCACCGTACTATATATTGACACTATATCAGTTAACACGGCGTAGATAAGTCAGCCGACAAATCATTTATTCTGTGCCTGAGGAGCCATCACTATCAGAGAGTAACATCTTAACCGCATTGGGGATGCGTTTTTTGATTGACGGTGCTGGTTGGCAGTGCCCTGTTGACGAGCGCCGGTTCGGAAGCTACGAACGTGTGAAAACGTCCGATATGCGGTATAAAGAATCGCGGAACAGGCGGCGCAGGTAGATTACGAGACCGTAATGGGGCGCTTTCGGTTTGCTATGCCTTGAACAGGACATGGTGTGAGGTTCTGGCGTCTGTGATCTCTCAATTCTCCTCTCAACCTTTTTTTTTGTCAAACGGCTATGGCTTGTTAGGCCTTTTTTTTGGACTAGAAGCAAATAACCAAACAATAAGGACGACAATACACTGTTTTTGATAATTCTGATTCGTGGTTTAATATGAGAAGAGCAGACTAGCACCGAAAATCAGGACGGCACCACATTTGTGCTTCATGTACCTTGCAGCAGACGGTAAGCGAGAACATCCGTCCTCTTTTACCGGCGGATAGTGGCTGGCACTCCAAGACGGGCCAGGCCGCTTTCCCTGTTTGCTCGTTGATTAATTGCATAGGGTCGCAGATATCAAGGAAATGGACGGAACCAGACCCTGCTTAGTTTGGGCTATTTGGGTATGCAGTACAACGGCACGTGGATCAATGTGAATGGGCAGAACAAAAATAACCATTCGCAGCAGAGTGGTGCGTTGTCCTTTGGTCAGGTACCATGAACAGTTTACAATTCATCGACTAGCGGTATGAGAGAAGAAATATGCGGTACGTGGTATTTGATCACATATATTCAACCGCTCGTCTCAGTCTTGCCCTGTCTGCCCATCATCGAGCACGTCGGACATCACCTCTTTCTCATCCCAGGATAATTACAGCCTTGCAAACGGGGTAGTATATTCATTAACAATTTCTTTATGTTCGTCAAAAACAGTCGTGAGTGAGATGCGAAAAAAAGAACTCGGAGCCGAAAAAGGTGCTAGAACAGAACAGAACGAGCGACGAATCGCGAAATATGAGGCAAGGCCAATGATATCAAGAAAAGAAAGAAAAAGAAAAAGGTATCATATATTGTACAGGGTCAAAAAAGGCAACATGGCTATGCGCGAAGAAGCAGAACCAAAGAAGAGAGACAGAGAGAACCGACATTACAACGCAATGCTGATCGCCAACAACAGTAAACATGTAGGTATATCATTTCCCGAAGCCTCGCGTACATCTGATGACGGGGAAGAAAGAGAAATGCAGGAGGATGGTTGAGAGCTGGGCTACAGGAAGCCGCCCTCGTTGCTGATCACGCTAACGCTGCCGCGCCAGCCACAACGCTCAGCAGCGGGGGGCGGCGGCGGCGGCGGCGAGGTCAGTCGCGACGACGTCGAGCTGCTGTGCTGGTGACCATGTCCGTGGCCGTTGGTGCTGCTGCTGCTGAGGGTGTAGCCGTGCTTCTCGGTGCGCGGGCTGCTCAGGCCGGGAGCCGCCGATCCGGCGTCAACACCAACACCCTCGTGGATCACGCTGCCAGTACCGCTCACGTTGCCACTGCCGCTGTTGCTGCTGGTGTTGGTCTGCACCAGAAGGAGGCTGCTCGTGCTGCTGCTGAGCCGCTTGGTGAAGTCGTTGAAGCTGAGGCGCTTTGCGCTCGAGGCCGACTGGCGCTTGTCGAGCGGCAATGACGCCAGGTTGCCTGCCGCGACAGACGCGGCTGCGGCGGCCGCTACTTTGGCCTTCATCTCGTCCACTTTGCTAAAGGTCGACGAGCGTGGCAGGGGCGGCGGGGACGAAGGTGAGATGGGCGACTTGACGGTTTGCTTGTGCTGCAACTGACGGTTGTTGGCGCCGCCGCTGTTTCCAGCCGTCACCAGGTTGCCCACGTTGAGCGCAGCGAGCTGTGGCTGGCTGTGCGTCCGCTGAGCAATGGGGGGCCGGTTGCGCGCGTAGCCCGTCTGTGGGCGCAGGATAGGCTCCTGCTCATGCATCTGCGTGGTGGATGGGAAGTAGCCGTCGTTCAGCGCCTTGAGTGTCTGCGCGTCATAGTCGACAAGGCCATCGGCGCGTGACTTGGCTGTCAGTGTACGGCGAGACTCACGGTCGGCTTCCCGACTGCGACCCGCGATGATGAAGTCGAGGGCACGACGGGCGTTTGGTGCAATATCGACAGCTGAGTCCAGGTGGTCGCCTGGGCGAAGACTGGAGCTATCAGCCCGCCGCCCGTTGCGTCTCATGAACTGGCTACCGACAATACCGTCGTCGTCGCTGCCAGCGCTCTCAGCTACTTCGCTGTCATCCTCCTCCCCCTCCTCGTCATCTTCGTCGTTCTTCTCAACGCTGTCAGACTCATCCGAGTCATCATCAAGGTCCCAACCGCTCTTTAGTTGAGGGTCAGGGCGAGTCATGGGTGCCGTCGTGGCACTTCGCTTGATATCCGATGCAGCCACAGCCTGCCGTAACCGCTTTCTCTCATCGACTTCCCTCATCAGCGCATCGAAGCGTGCCAGGGACGTGAGCTTATTTTCGCCTGGAATAATATCACGATCGGAGCCAGGAATGAAGCGCATCTGAAACGCACGGTCCAGGATCGTCTCTCGTGGCGCGGGCGGTGAGCCGGAGCCGATCGCACCGGCACCGGCATCAGCACCAGTACTACCACCAGCACTCGGGGATGGGCCTGGGAATCCTGCGGCGACAGTCATGGGGACAGGCGGCTGCGAGCTGATGCTATCCCGGCCGCGGACTGGCGAGCCAAGAGTCGAGGAACGGCCCTGGGTCGTTGTCCACCCTTCGACAGAATCGCCTGAGAACTCGTTGACAGTTGTGGCTGGTGACGGCAAATCGGCAGGGCGGTTGTGGAAGAAGGGCAGCGCAAAGTTACTACTGCTACTGCTGTAGCCAGGAGTTGTGACATGGGGCGGTAGGTTGGAGCTTGTGTGAGAGAGATCGCTGCGGCGCGAGCGCAGACTGGGCGATTCCGAGTAGGTCTTGGGCCGGTCCCGTTCGCGCTCTTTACTCGAATATGTTTGGGATGTTTGGGTCGTCTGGTTGGAGCCTTTGTGGCTGAGAGCGTTTGTCCGTCCCGTGGCATTGTTCCCGCTGCCCGGTCGCGGAGTGTACTGGCTCTGTGGTGTCGACTGTTGATATTGGTGAGGCGAGAACTCGGATTGGTCACCGCGCCCGCGCTGCGAGGACGCAAAGGGGTTCACAAAGGTTGGTGATGCCGGTGTGACAGGGCTCAGGGGTCCATTCCCGGTGGCCAAGGGCAGTGGCGCGGACGGTGTGGACGCGCCAAGCTGCAGCATCAGGGTCTGGATAAAGTGACACCAGTCCTGGAGGATATTCTTCTGGGCACAGTCCTCGGCGGGCCGGAACCAGAGGGTCGATGGTGCAGTTTCTTTGGTGGTGGTGAAGCCGGCAGTGCGGCTGGATCGGCGTTTGCGGAGCTTGTCTGTGACAGGATCGGGCGAGACATTGATGACCAGTGTGGGCAGGACCGGTCCTTGTTTTCGGTGGGCAAGCATCTGCACTTGGCAGTCTGTGATCGAGCTGATGGCGTGTTGCTGGATAGGTTCCCAATCGCCCTGCAAAGGTCAGTTACAGAAATAAAAAGGAGGAGAAACAAAACGAAACAAGAAACAGAAGAAACGCACTTTGCTCTTGAACACTGAGAGGAACATATTCTCAGGAGAGAGGCTGGACGGGCTCCGTGGCGTTGCTACCCGGGGCGGTGGCTGCTGGCCACGAGAGGCAGTCGCCGATGATTTGGCCGGCGCAATCGACGAGGAGGACGAAGACGACCCAGTATGTGAGGATTGCTGTCGTTGCTGCCGCATCAGCTGTTTTGTATCTGAGGGGTCGGCGACGACGACATAGCGAGCCTTCCAGATAGCGCGGCCGATAATGGTCCCCCGGTCTGGGGGAACATGCAGTATTCCCTCCATGGCGACTAATGTGAGGGTTGGGCGGGTACGAGGGTGCTGAATACAGATCTCGAGAAGAGAGCCTCTCTGGGATGGTGTAGGAGAGAGAAGGTGGTGGTGATAATTATCGGATTTGAGACGAAAGCATGGTGCACGAAGGTGGACTCGAACCGCCGAACGAACGAAATAGGCCGAACAAGCAAAACGAACCGCAAACCAAAAAAGACGGCCAAGGAAGCAGCGGATGCGAATCGAGGCTGGCTGTGCTATCACTGGTTTTGGTGGAACGATGTGTCGTTGAGGTCGAGATCGAGATCGAGACGAGGCGCTTATCTCAGGTCGAATGAGATGATTCCGGCAAGGAAGACGTCCAAACAAGAAAGGACGGGCGTGACTCTGAGTTGGCGAGAGGGGCCGAAGTTAAGGACAATTATGAGAAACGAGACCAAAAGCTGAGAGGTCAAAGGTGAAGAAGGGTGAAAGGGAGGAAGGATAATGAAAACAAAAGACAGACATAGGGGCAGGCCTGCAGAGCTCACTCCAAAGCGAAAATAAACTGGGTTGTTCGGCCTGGGACAGCGACGTATTGAGATTGGAGACGGCCAAGAGTTAGGTGTCGCGGACAGTTGAAGAATAATCCAAATGGAAGAGTGTGCGGCAGAAACGAGGTGGAAGCAAAAAAGGAGAAGGATAAAAACAAGTTGAATCGCAAAAGATCTCAGATGTTCGCCGTGGTGGAAGGAGTGATGGGCTCCGCAAAAACGCTGTCCAGGAAGCAGCAGGAGCAACAAGAAACGTGCAATCGCATATGGTCACGGCAAGTGCCATGGAGAACGGGAGTGGCCCTGTGGAGTGTGTGCAAATAACGACGGATGGGGGCGTATGGGGCGGCGCTGTTAGGGGCTCCACGCAATCATACGACGTACGACGTACAGCGAGACGCCGCCAGAAGCAGACGACCGCATGCGCCAAGGAGATGAAAATAAAATAAACATAAAATAAAGCGATAAAAACGGTAAACCGATAACACGATCAACTGAAGCATGTAAAACGGTGTGGAAAAGCGACAAACTAGAGAGGAAAGCGCAACCCAGCGCTCCATGTGAAGGCTCTTTCTTTCTTTGCTAGTCGCCCGCTGTGTCGTCTCCTTTTTTTTCTTCTTTTCATTTTCGCCTTTTCATCTCCCCATCCATTGTCATATTCTCCCTGCCGCCGCACGAACTTGACGGAAAAGGAAGCTAGAAATTTTGCAGCCGCAATGGAAGGCCGAAACGAAGTGCCAGGGACAGTCCTCCACACCCTCAAAACGGCACCGAGACTCCTAAGACACTGTCAAAAGGCAACGAAAACCGCTGAAAACGCCACCTGATCGGGACGGAGGTCTTAATACATGCCCAGAGCCGTGAATAATACCCACCCGAGTCTCCAAAAGCGGAAGTCGCCCCCAAAGCTTGGGCCCAAGCTTTTTGCCCCTTTCCTCCCTGGTTGGAAGCGCCGCTAGAAAACGAGAAACGTCTTTTGTCTTGTCCGCGAGTCTGCTCCGCGCCATCTTACATCTTCCGTCCCTCCCGGTAAATGCTTCTTCCGATCGCCATCGTCCAGCCCACTTGGGGGCATTCAAAGGCATTTCGGGAGCCTGAAAACTCGAACTAGACACTCGTTTTGGCACGATGACATGAAAGCTGTGAAACATCATGGAAGCTCCAGGGTGAATGTAGTACTCAAATCGGCCGAGGTCAGACGTGACAGCTGGTCGGCCTGGCCGATCAAGACGCGCTTCGTCGATGGATGTGAGTGGTGACAACGGTGACTCGGTCAGCTTTTACAATGCAAAGAAGAACAAAGTAAATCACAAACGAAGAGAAAGAGAAAAAAAGGGAGGCATTGTTGTTGACGATGGCGCCTTCCAAAAGCGTCGTCAATATTGTCCTCACCGTGGGGAGAATCGGGAAAGAGGCACAAATTATGCAAGGGCCAGGGAGCATTCGCTCCTCCCGCGTTTGGGGTTTTTGTTCCTAGCGCAACTCCTCGTTGTAGCGTTCATTATGAACGCAGTTGCATGACTGTCGCAAGCCTCCAAAATCGTAAATTCATTACAGCATCGTATTTGATCTCCGTTTTCTTCGTGGCTTGTCTCGTCCGTTCTTTTGCTGCTCTCCTGAGAGAGGGGAGTCAAGGGCCCTGGCGTGTGTCACAGCCAGTGCCAGGCTCCACACACACCTCGCTAGCGCCGATCGGACAAACCAAAAACGCCTTTTCTCTCTTTCCTGTGAAGGGAAACAGCAGTAAGACGCAAGAGCGACGAGCGACGACCAACAGGCCTGCTGGCAGAGGCAGGGATGCGGCCCCTGAACACGGGTACCTGGACAGTTGGGCTTGGTGATCCTTTTTGGATGATGAATGCAACATGAAAAGACGAAGCGCGGTGTGCTCTCCAGCGTTCGTGCTGCAACCCTAGTCCGGGTAAGAAACAGACCATGGAGGACAGGAAAAGGAGATGTCATAGAATACGACATGCATTGTTAAACCAAAACAAAAATACGGGAGCAGACCAACAGGAGACGACGGATAGATGTTGCTAACAACACATTCACGACACCCTGCACGGAGTATGCCGCAACGGGATGTCACAATGGAAGGAGGTAATCAAGAGTAATAGGAGGGAATCGAGACCACGGCGACGGCGTGGACGGTAGCCACGGGAGCCACAGGCAGGAGAAAAGGGGGAACGACAAGGAAAAGAAGGGGAGCAACGGCCGACGTTGGGCAAATGCCTTATCTCGACCGTGGTATTGCATTACAATGAAGAGGAATAACAGGCAGAGGAAAATGGACGAGCCCCCACCTTTACTCGGCACATCCATCACATTCACCGGACCCATGCCCGAAGATGGACATGTGCGACCGATGGGCGGTGACATGGCAGATCCCAGGGCCAAGTCTCAAAAGGCAGTCTTGACAGCGGCAGAGAGATGAGGGTCGAACCAACGAAGCTAATGCAATGGTATTGTACGACGTACCAGCGTGAACTTGGAGAGCGAATGCCGTCCCGTAGTGGATGCCGAGCCGATTTTCGAGATATAAAATAAAACAACAGAAAATGCATACACGCAGGGCGTCGAAACATGTGATGATTGCGCACGACTCAAGCCTGGTCATCTTTGCAAGTGTCGTAAGTACGTCGAAATTATGTAACGATGCGTTCAGCATTTACGTTGTGGGTTTTGACTGATGTGGAGAAAGCAGCGACACCGTTTTTCTTTACTTTCCCGCCTTTCTTTCGTTTCTTTTCCCTCATACTTTATTTTGTGTACTTGCCCTTCCTTGCAAAACAAATCCTGTCAGCGTTCGATGCGGTGCTTAATGCAGAATCAAGTTCCGTTTGGAGTACGCTATATCGTCATACAGAGAGGAAGAGTAATGGTTTTTTTCTTTCTTTCCTTTTTTTTTCCTTCTCTTGGTCTCTTTTCTTTTTCTATGACCATCAGACCATGTCTCAGGCGCCGGCCATTTTCGTTTCCTTTTCTACTTCTTCCGACCTTCGTCAACTTCTTCTCCTGCTTTTGTCAGCTTCTCCCTACATATTGTCTCCCGTCTTCACCGCCGATCCAGGGAGAGCGACGGAAGTCGTACGGAGGGCGTCGGAGTGGCAATGTGACAGGTAAGAAAGTGATAGTCGAAGACAAGAGACCAAATAAAAAGATGGAGAAAAGAAGAGGAGACGGACACGGCCAAGGCGGATGCGAAACGGCCAATGCAAGGGAAACGAGTAACAAGGGCCGGACGAAGAAGAAGAAGAAGACGAAGAAAGCAACCAAATGCAAGACATTCAAATAGAAGAACAAGTTGGCAGTATGGAGGAGTACAATACTGCGTACTCCACGCAATCACGCCAATGAAATAAAGCCAAATCCAAGACAAATACAACATACGCCATACTACTTTCTGCAGCAGGGACTGCAGGTAACGGACGTGCTAGCAGTTGGCGGCCAAGAGAGAAAGAAGGTGAAAAGAAGTCTTCAAGGAGGTGCCAACCCAACAAGCAAATCTGCCTGGGGTGCTTGGTGTATGAAAGAGGCAGCGAGAGACAATCGAAGAGTGGACGAAGAAAAGAAAAAGCAAAAGGAAGCAAACGCAAAGGACGAAAAAAGGACGCCGAGGAAGAGCAGACGAAACAGACAAAGAAGCAAAACAACACGAGATGATCACTGTAAAAAGGCCAAGAGCAACTAGAACGGGCGATAGCCGAAATGGGATAAAAGACCCGTGAGGGAGCAGTAACGAAGCAACGAATGAAAGAGATATTGAGTACGACGTATTCTTTGTCTGTATCGCTGAGCCGTTGCAGGGCCAGAACGGGGAGACACAAACAAGGATACCGAAGGAAACGTGCACCACGTTACATACGCCATACGCGCTCGGTGTTGATGTGTTATGCAGATACCGGGGGATAGGAGGCAAAGAGAAAAGGAGTAGCTAAGATGACGGGACGTTTAAGAAACGACGACAATGGGGCTAATACAATGCACGAAAGACGTAGTCAATAGTGTGCCGTAATCAGTGTATCAGCAGTACGAGGCAGAGAGCATCAAGGTTTGAAAGGTTTGAAAGGTTCAATTGCTCGTTCAACGGTGTCCAGATGCCCTCACCGTGCCTCTCAAAGAGGGTGTGAAGGACATCTCCACTTCGGGGCAGGTCTGCCATGTGCAGGACCGTTGTTTCGATGCTCGGCAGCGATAGGGGGAAACAGGGATGAGCACATGCAGACGTGTGCATCTCCTGTCATGCCTTGGACGCCTTGGAAACGATAGATGTCGTGAGAGACAACAGGATGCAGCAACTGCTGCAGGAGGTGAAGAAACAAGACAGAAGGAAAGAACGAGCGAAGCCATGCTAGGGGTGCAACCACGGAAGCCACCCGACACCAGTAGACAAGTCCGATGCAACGCTGAGACGCTGGGAAGGAGGTTGGCTCCTTGCTGGGAAAGACACCAACTGCAGTTTCCTGGACTTTTGGCAAAACCGGTGCAGGTGAACCCCATACGACGCACCGGGTTTGGGGACCGAAGGCTAGTGGACGACGTAGAAAGGGTGAAAGGACATGGACATGGCTCTGGGAAGGAAGGAGCCAGACATGCATACTGCATTCAGCACCTGCGCCAGCGCCAGCGCCAACAGCGCCAAGACTAGAGGTGTGCCTTTCTGCTGCCATGGTCCGGGCGTAAAACGCGGAGGAGGAAGGTGCAAAAAAAAAGTGTGCAGAGGAGACCGGCACGGACGGTCACTCCGGCAGCTTCCACAACACAAACTGTCAATATTTCCTTTCTTGGGGTATTACGATGTAGTAAGATGTCCGCCGTACGGAGTATTACTGTCAGCTGTCAGCGAGCGTGGCTAGCAACACCCTGTCTCATTGTCCAAAAGCCGAAAAACACTTCCGTTTGGGGCTCCGTGCATGAAAAGAACCCCCTTGTCAAAAGCAGCCGAAACCTGTGTATGGAGAGAGATGTAAAAAAAAAAAAAAAAAAAAAA